>OZ010590.1:21727919-21775419 GCA_963932145.1 Acanthosepion lycidas | reverse complement strand
CTTTCTTTCTTCATATTTAGACTTTCTTTTTTTCCTAAATTCTCTTTTTTCTTTCTTTCTTTCTTTCTTTCTTTCTTTCTTTCTTTCTTTCTGTGTTTATTTATTTTATTTAGACTTTATTTTTTTGCTGCATTTTATCTTTGTTTTGCACTTTCTTTCTTTTTTTCTTTTTTACTGTTTTTCTATTCTTTTTCTCACTTTTTCATTTTATTCTCTGTTTCTTTCTTATCTCCTCACTATATTTTTTCTTTCTTTCTCTGTATTAAAACATTTTGTTCCTTCAGTATCCCTCTATATTTCTGAGATGAGGTATTATGTACATTATTTACATTATTCGGACTATTGACCTCATCTTTGTCGTCTTATTGATTACAACCTTTCTGCCGTTGTACGATCCGGCCTTCTTCAGATGGTTGGAATGTCGAACTTAACCCTTTATTCCGCTCACTGGGGTAGACTGTTCTAGTTCCACGTGCCATTTTTAATGGGTGTCAATTATCAGTTATCTCCGGTTAATTTCCCTCTGAAAGTTCCCCGCTGCCTTAACCATGGCACAGTGGATAAAGGCGTTGGTTAGATTCAGTCACACGAGTTTGAGTTCAATACCCGGTTAAGTCAGAGGGAAATTAACAAGAGATAACTGATAAAGGGCGGAGCGTACAACGGCCGAAACGTAATAAATATGGCGACAAAGATGAGGACAATAGTTCGAATAATGTAAACATCTGTTTCTTATTTTATTCTTTATCAGTTTATCCTTATTCTTTCATTATATTTTGTTTTCTTTCTTTTTTTTTTATTTCGGTTCTCTTTCTATTTTTGTTCTTTCCTTCTTTCTTTGCATATAAAACATTCTTTTCAAGGTTTAATTCCTTATTTCTTTCTTTCTTTCTTTCTTCTGTACGAACTGCATTTTTCTTTCTGTCTGCTTTTCTTTCTTCTTTTTTACTTTCTTTCTTCGTTTTTTAATTTTTTCTTTCTTTCTTTGAATTTACACTTTCTGTTTTTCCTTCATTTTATAATTGTTTTGCCTTTACTTTCTTTTTTCTTTCTTTCTTTTTTTTCTCACTTTTTTCTTTCTTTCTTTTTTTCTCACTTTTTTCTTTCTTTCTTTTTTTCTCACTTTTTTCTTTCTTTCTTTCTTTCTTTCTTTCTTTCTTTGAATTTACACTTTCTGTTTTTCCTTCATTTTATAATTGTTTTGCCTTTACTTTCTTTTTTCTTTCTTTCTTTTTTTTCTCACTTTTTTCTTTCTTTCTTTTTTTCTCACTTTTTTCTTTCTTTCTTTTTTTCTCACTTTTTTCTTTCTTTCTTTCTTTCTTTCTTTCTTTCTTTGAATTTACACTTTCTGTTTTTCCTTCATTTTATAATTGTTTTGCCTTTACTTTCTTTTTTCTTTCTTTCTTTTTTTTTCTCACTTTTTTCTTTCTTTCTTTTTTTCTCACTTTTTTCTTTCTTTCTTTTTTTCTCACTTTTTTCTTTCTTTCTTTCTTTCTTTCTTTCTTTCTTTCTTTGAATTTACACTTTCTGTTTTTCCTTCATTTTATAATTGTTTTGCCTTTACTTTCTTTTTTCTTTCTTTCTTTTTTTTTCTCACTTTTTTTCTTTCTTTCTTTTTTTCTCACTTTTTTCTTTCTTTCTTTTTTTCTCACTTTTTTCTTTCTTTCTTTTTTTCTCACTTTTTTCTTTCTTCATATTTAGTCTTTTCTTTCTTTCTTTCTTTCTTTCTTTCTTTCTATGTTATTTTTTAATGTTTTCCTCTGGTTATTCTTACCTATTGGCGCTTCACGTCTTTCTTTTCTTCATTTCCCTTACCTATTCGCAAACGGTTATTGTCTATCCTTACTGACATTATCTTTAATCTTCTTGTTCACTTCAAACATTTTTAAACAATTCTTTCATCTTTTTTCATCACACTTTCTTCTTTCTATCATGCACCCACCTTTCTGTCGTTAATTACTTGCAGTTTTCGATTAGACGCAATAACCATATACAGTTCAATTCCTGTTCAACTTTATCCTTTTACCTTGTTCCAGTGTGTATTATCAATTTTACCTTGTTCTCCATTCTATTGCATATCTTGTCTCCTTTCTTTCTTCCTTATCTTCGCAATATTTATTTATTTTTCAAATTGTGTGAAAGAGATAACGGTTCTATGCTTAAAGCCACACATTTATCTCTCATTTTACTATTTTTTTTCACTCTTTCCTGGACTGTTCCCACTCCATATTCTCTTATCGTATTCCATCTCTGCGCTTCTCTTTATTTATTTTTTTTTTATCCTCTTATCTCTTTATTCCCGCCATCCATTCCTACCGCACTTTCTAACTTTATTTTCGTTCCGATTTCACCTGAGAATTCGTGGAGGCTGACTAAAAAGAAAACTTTGCCTTATACCAAAACGAGGCTTGCTTCAAAAATACTCAAGAAAGGCCAGTGCTCATTTTCTTTCTTGATAGTGTCAGCGCCACCTGGTAGTTCGCTTTAAACCGAAGGATGTTAATCAAGCATGAACAGAGCTAGTTAGTCTACCCTACCCTACCCACAGCAGACAACATGTGGAAGACAAAATCAGAAAAGATAGCAGGAACGGAGTCGATGTCGGATAAAAGGAAGATGTAGCTACTAGCTGATCCTGTTTGTTCGGGTTTAGTTGTCGATTTTGCAGATATGAATGCACGAAGAACAGAGATATCAATTAAATTATTGAGTATAAATGATGCCCCAAAAGTAAGGGACAAACTAAATATATTTATTTCTATACAAATAAAACATGATGCATATGCTACAAGAAAAACTATGCTACATTTTCACGTAGTCGCCATCCTGAGTGATGCAATTGATCTCTCGACGTATTACTGTATAAATACTCTCCTTGAAAGATAAGAAAGCGAGCGACTGGAGACACCATTACACCTTTGCAATAAATGCGTCATGTGTGGAGAAGAGCTACTCGGATCGATGTCTTTTGCAGGTTTCCAAATACATGTTAAAGGGAAAGAGTTAATATTGATTATATAAATTGGAAGCGTCTCTCTTGATCAAAATATCTACGAAATTTCACAGTTCAGCATTTGATAAAGACATTGGAGATAACTCATTACATTTGCTATACGTACGATAAAACCATGCGCTACTTGCGGACGTCAAACTGGAAGTAGACAGTGGAAATCACTAGACATACAAGGGCAATTACTAGTCAAAAGAAACAAAGCCAATTTTGTTAAGCTTAGGGTATCTCTTGTGGTTTCTGTCAGGGTTTCATATAAATATACAGGATGTCCATAAAGTTCGTGGAAACTTTTAATACTTTTTAACTTAAAATTTCTCACGAACTTTATGGACACCCTGTACCATAACACTATCCTCTATATGTCCCCAAGCCAAAAAATTCACTCCTAGGATGATTAGTTTTTTTTTCATTGGTCACACAGGTTTGTTTAATATTCACACAAATTTTGTATCAAATGACAGATTTTAAAAAGAGAATGACACTCAAAGTTCGAAAGGATCTCGCCGTCTTTTGTGCTCAGATTGAAGAGACATTTTTGCACAAATCCTTCTCTTTGTACGAGTTTGTCAGCCATAAATATTATTCAACCTCTCGTGTCATTGTCTTCTAAAAAGTCCTCTAAGAAAAAAAGTTATCTATTTTGTTGACACTGTTGAATAGTAGAGATAAATAGGCGAAAACTGTGTTTCGTTTCGGAAAGCAAAATTAATTAATTCATACCAAACAATGAACTGAAGCCACTAAGACTGGAGATGTTACTCAATGTGAAAGTATTATAAAATATAAAACATCATGAATGATCGGAGACAATAGAAGAGTAATCAGGATGACATGAGATAACGATTGATAATGCTTTAAAATTTTTGAAGATCAAAGTTTGCCGGAGAGCATGGATCCAGAAGGGAATTCCACAAGCAAAAAATGTGAGAAAAGAAACTCTTAGTACAGAACTTACAGTTACGTCTCACCAATTCAACTGCACATTTATCAAACTTTTTTGCAATCTAGTTTTGCGTCTAAATTCATAAAGCCTAGGTACGATAGCGAAATATTCCTCTAAATAATTACCATAAAAGTATTTATAGAAAAGGCACAGGGAAGTAATTTTTATGGTAGTGAGAAAAAAATGACGCTGAGACGGCAAGTCAGGACCAGTAATATCGTTGATTTTCTATTAGATTTGAACAAGAATCTCTAAATAAATAATAAGAGCATTGGTCCAAATGTGGCAGCAATATTCTAAGCAAGGGCGAATAGTATGTAAGGTAGATTCTGGAGATAAAAAAATATCTGAGTGTGAACCAACTTTAGCAGAAGCTGATCTAGCAATGTAGTCTTTCCACTTCGGCCGAGAATGTTACCCCGATAAGGCGCAACGAGTCGATCTCCTGGAGGTTAGCATCAGCCATACTTATGCCAGACATAAAGGGGTCTCCAAGATGATTAACAGAGAGCAGTTTAGTTTTGTGTGCTTAAAATAAACAAAGTATTATTTGCCCCAAGTTAACAAGAGTCAGTAGCTCGTTTGTGATATCAGAAGCCAATTTTTAGTGAGTTGTTAAAAATAACCACTTTCGACATAGTGTTCATTCATCTTTTAAACAAATTTTGCCGAAAAGGAAATTTTGAAAAATACTCGTCTGATTTGATTAAGCATACATTCTCAGCGCCTATTTGCTTCCAAGTTACTGTTAATCCGATCTTGTTAGAATATAGAGGAGAGCGTTTAATTTTTTTATTTAAAAACTTGCTTAAAAGCAGTACACCGTCCGGGTGTTTGAGATAGATCTTGAGGAGGGCTAATTGAGTATCTTGCCGAAAATGAATAGGATCTCTGGTCCACCTTAGAAAACAACAATGACAACTGTAAAGATATAACTTTAAATTGTTTGATTCACTCCAAGGAACTTTAACTCTGATTCGGGAAATTCCGACCAAACATTTCAGTTACGGCCAAGAGTCTGATTTGAAATTATTGTAAGATTTGGGCCGAAATTTCAATTCAGGGGAAAAACTGATTTCTTCAAATCATAAACTCTGAAGAACTTCAATTGCTTTGAGTGCTTCAAATCATAAACTCTGAAGAACTTCCATTGCGTTGAGTTCTTCAAATCATAAACTATGAAGAACTTCAATTGCTCAAAGGATTAAAATACATTTTGTTGCATCAATTGTCTAAGGAACTCCCAGAGAACCAATTCCGATTAATAGAAATCACCTTGCTTATTCCTCCTGATATTGTCTTCGAGCGAAAATTAGCTTCAGTTATCATAGTAATTTTCAGTTGCATTTCAAGTGCCTTGGTCTAATTAGCGGCCAAAATACCTACTAAATATTTGCAAATTTTGTAGAGACGGTTCAGACTTCCCACTGGCAGTGTCATTTATTTGTCAAGCAGATGTATGATGGGAACATGAACAGAAGTATCCCCTTGTACGCATTGCCATCTTTTTTTAAACTGCTCTCTTTTACCCACCCCAGAGACACTCCCTGCCTCTCATCAGAATGGCTGATGCCCAATCCTCGAGAACGCCTCGTTACATCTGCTTGGTCTCCCTCTGTACGCTGACATGAGGTGTAACAAATACACTGAATCAATAGTTTCATCTATCGCAAGAAATGTTGATTCATTGTGTCCTGCCAGAATGTTTTTCTCGTCTGAGTCCATCCTTCAAATCTATAAATCAGCTATCTGTCCTTGCATGGAATATTGCGGTCATATATGGTCTGGTGCCCCCACTGTACGTCTCGCGGTTCTCAACAAAATCCAGAGACGAATATGCAACGTGATAGGTCCTGATCTGGCATGCCGTCTACAGTCGCTTTCTCTCAGACATGCCGTGGCTTTCCTCTGTCCCTTCTACAAGTATTTTCCTGACAACTGTTCCGACGAGCTACTGTTGCTTGTTCGCAGACTGCATTAATTTAAGCGAGCTACTAGGTTGGCATCTTGGTTCCACCATTTCACTATCGAAACGGTTAAATGTAAACGTCTCTTCTATTCAAACAGCTTCTTCTCACGCACTTCCCGCCTGTGGAATTTTCTTCCTCATACTTGTTTCCCTGATAACTATAATCTTCAAATATTCAAGTGTAATGTCAATCGATATCTTCTGATACCTTGATCTTGTTTCTCGTCCTTCTCTATGTGCTTTTCTCGAACACGTCTCTTTACTCTTGTTCTCAGTCCTCTGTAACCCCTTTCGTGCAAGTGGCACTCCTGTTTTACTTGGGGTGAATTGCTTAAAAAGAAACTTCCAAATTCCAAAACTAGGATTTTGGTAGGTGTTAAAACTTCATTGTTTTCAACAGCAAACGGGTCACTCATAGACGTTCGGTGTTTGTAGGATTTGATCGGAAAATAAACTAGCAAACGTAATAGAACGCCTCGGATGTATTGTTGATTGAATCATTGCTCGAAGCCTTCTACTAAATCGAAAACAGGAACATCTTTAATAGAAGACCGTTGCCATGGGATTTTACTAAATATCCCTGGTAGAAATGATGCATGTGTAGATTTAGCGCCACATTTCTACACACTTCCGCCTTAGAATAATTATAAACGGGTATTGATATTTTTTTTTGAATCAAACGTTCCATTTCCGCCCGTACAATTACGTCAGTCAGCTATTAGCCAAGCGATCATGTATCTTTCGATACATGACTGACGAGGTAGATTTTTTCCGCATTAGGTTGCCATTTCTTTCTGCATTAGATCATTTGACATCCAAGGCTATAGAATCCGGTATGTCCAGCTAGAAGAGGATTCATGCGTTTCACAATGGTATTAGCATGCAAGTAAATATAATGGATTCGACTGAAATTCGAACTCGGCTCTCTCTCAATCTGATGCGCTATCCATTACTCCAGCGTACGTTTAAATATGCCCCGAATATTTCAGCTACAAAATCAGTTTAGTTCGTGATTTAAACAATTCTCAGCCTTCTAAAACATCAGAAACCTTCCTGTGTATCATGTACAAATTATACTTACATGCAGACACAAACGCACACACGTACACACATGTATACATAAATATGTATATTTTTCTCAGGATATTTTAATTTAAACATGTTTTGTTGAAGAATATAAACATATTGTCTCTAATTATTTTCATATTGATCTTTTCAAGTTGTCTAATCAACTTGTTGATAATGTGATGAAATCTATCAAGGAAGGTGCCGTAGATTTTTTTTTTTTATTTATCTCTAGTCATTTCGACCTTTTCTATTAGGTTGTAGCAGAAATAATGTCGTTTTCTCACATATGTTACTATGTGAGAAAACGACATTATTTTTGCACCAACCTAATAAGATCATCTTCAGCGGAAAAATTACAAAGACAAACATGCTATGGTAACTGCAATGACATTTAAATCTAAAATCCAGTGGCAGCCTACACGGTGATTTAAAGGGAAAATATTCCTCTCAAAGACAACACAAAACTACATACAGCAAGAATGATAGAAGACAATTTGGGGGCAGGGATCATTTGTTCTTCTCCATCCGTTATCTTTAACATAACATGTACTAACCGAGTATTACATTCATCGATCAGTACAAAACGCTTTTACAGATAAATATTTTTCTAAAGAAAACCAAATTTAAATGCTCAATAAAAAACTGTGAAATATTGCTAATACGTTTTTGTTTAAGCCATTTATACAATGGGACATATATAATTGAATAAAATTGTACAGTACTTTATTACATATGAATCAAGAATCGTGAATATATATATATATATATATATATATATATATATATATATATATATATATATATATATATATATTCGCGGACATCCAGGCCAGTAAATGTTGTTAATACTGTTTATTATAAACAGAACATTTACTTAAATATTTGTATCTATAAAAACAACGTATAAATATAAAAAATGTGTTAATAAATAATATATATATATATATATATATATATATATATATATATATATATGCATGTTTTAAAAAAACATGATTCCATCGCGATACAAAAATTACTATGTCTCAAAACTGACTCAAATCCCAAAGGTTAATTTCAATATTAAACTTTAAATTTAGAGTACAGTTTTATTCTTAAGGCATGTTTAGAATAACTAACTCAAGAAATGATTGACTCATTTATAGATTTATAAATGTAGGTGTAATCTTGTCGTTTTTCTTTCGTTATCAATGGCTCTCTACTTTAATGAACATATGAATGTTTATTATATGTCCAATTTTTAAAGTCGTGTAAGGTTGTGTTGTTTTTTTTTTATCTGGATGCGATGGCCTTTTTTCACAGGCCCTTTTGATTTTATTTGTTAAAACTTACTGATTGATGTTCTAGTTACAGTCTTTTTTGGTGTTTATTTATTTGTTTTCTTGTTTTTTTCGTTGATGGTTTCTTAAAGGAGTGCTTAGATATGATTGGGTTGTATTTTTAATTCTACAGTTTTACAAGTGCCTGAAGGTAAAGGACGAAATGCGTCACAGGAAAAGTTTTTTTTTTCTGTTGTCATACATTTTTACACACACACACACACTAATATTCGTCCTTTGAGAGGATTCGAACCTGCATCCTATACAGAACCGTCATTTAGCTTGACGTGCCTAACGGTTCGGCCACAGTATTTATAAGCAGTAAATTCGACCTTGCCAACCGAACGATACTTTGTGGCTGTTGAGGTTTCTTCTAGACTCGATCAATTACTTAATTATGATTAATTCAAATCTTCGTAATTATCTCTCTCTCTCTCTCTCTCTCTCTCTCTCTATATATATATATATATATATATATATATATATATATATATATATATATATATATATATATATATATATATACCCAAGTATATGATTGGTGTGTATGGAATGAATTCCAATAACCAACAATTACTATTCTTAAAAGAGTGCTCAATACAAAGTAGAACAGATATAATTATTTATTTAAAAAAAAATTATAACATAAATATGTTATAAAATCACTACAAAAATAGCCATTTTTTTTCAAGACACCGATGGTGTTGAAACAAAATGGCTATTTTTGTAGTGATTTTTAACATATTTATATTATAAATTATTTTTAAATAAATAATTATATATATATATATATATATATATATATATATATATATATATATATATATATATATATATATATATATATTCAGAGACTCTTGGTCAAATCAAAAGAAGAATTTGTAATATTATTGTTTCTGATGTGGCACCTCGGCTTTTGTCACTTTCCACCGTCGTAATGTAGTGTTTCCCTGCGACATTTCTATATAAACTTTCATGGATATTGATAGTTCTGAAGAACTTTCTTCCACCATATCTATACTTTATAAATTCAAACATAGTGCTAGATTGGTGGAAAGGTCTAATCATTTTAGAGTGGAAATGGCTAGATGAAACCGTAAGTTCTATGTTATCAGTTTCTTCCACTGAACTTCTCGCTTGTGGACTCTTGTTATCCAGTCCACGTTGAACTTCAAATATACTGTCAATCGTTCTCTTGTGTCTTTTTAATGTTTTTCTTTTATTTTCCTCTTTGCTTAATATTTTCTAATATGCTTTAACAGTCAGTAACTCCTTGCGCATTAGTAGCTTTTTTGCCTTGCTTAGGGTGGACCAAGTAAATATATATACATACGCATGCACACACACACACAAACACACAAACACACACACACACAACACACATATATATATATATATATATATATATATATATATATATATATATATATATATATATATATATTATTTTATTTTAAAACTATAACTCTGGCGGTATGAAAAAAATAAAACAGATAATACAATTTGTAAATAAAAAAATATTACACAAATTGATATTTGGAAAACAAATCAATAAAAAAGAAAAGTCTAAAAACGTCAGAATTATCCAGATGATTCGATAGGTGAAACCTAGTTAGATAGGTTCTGGCTTCTTAGGTATTTTATATATATATATATATATATATATATATATATATATATATATATATATATATACATATGCATCTGCCTACTGCTTCATTGTAAATACACTTTACTAAATAGTATTAGTGTAGTTTCTTTTCTTTTTTCTAATGTCTTTGCCTATAGATATATTCATAAAATTAGAAGATAAAATAACTTTGACAAAAGACTCCAGGATATATACTTATCTCACAGGTATAAATTATTTTCAATTCTATTAATATTCTGGTCACCATTTACCTCTTCCCGTGTTATTGAAGTACTGAATATGCATTCGAAAGATAAACCTCATTTAACTCGCATATTATTTGCAATCATTTATAGGATTAGCCTAAGTATCCCTGTATAATACGAAACCCTAACTTGGGCTAAGAAATACTGAAAAAAATAATATTTCTTGTGTCACACGTACTTTTAATAATTGCAACAGGTATATTTAACTTAAGTATAGCATTTTTTCGCCATTCTGTTTGATCCAGACCAATTAAAATATAAATTTAGATAATTGACATAATGTTTTAACACACAAATATAAATTTTATTCACTTCCTGGATATGATGATAAACTACATCTGGCAGCAAGGCCTCTAGTAGCAAGGTTTTGAAGAGTGTGAAACCACCTCTTAATTGATGTTATTGCCAAGTCCCCCTGACTCGGGGTGGTAGTACATGTTATGGTCCCAGCTAGGGGAAAATACGCTCGAAACAGTGGTCAATATATTATGAAAGTATAAAAATAGATTATTAGTAAAAATACCGGCAATATATTTTCGGTAAAAAAAAACAAAAAAAACAACAACAATACATTTGACTCCCTGACAAAAACCTTCTTTACAAAAAATACGTCAATGATACCTGATCTACAAACTGATTACTTACAAAGAATATATATTCTGCTCATACGAACCATTTTTCAAAATATTGTCGGCATAAAATATCTGGTTTAGGTTGATGTGCCGTTTAGCAAAATAAACTACACTAAACTTTAACATTATTTATAGCAAAATTAACTTGCGACCAAAATAAGACAACAGGAGGAAGAGGAATAAAATTGTAAGTCACACGTATTCTAGCGACAAATGGAAGGCACTGTGTCGTTGTGAAGATAAAACAATTTTTTTAAGAAGAAAGAGATGTCCTTGCTGATGATGACAATATGGAAGACGAGGAAAACAACTACGAAGTAAATAGCGTAGATGAAACTGTCATGACGTCTTTGAAGCTGACAGCAATGAAAGAGAATAAAACATGATTAGCCTAAAAATGTCCAAAGTCAAATCCGGGGTTTAATTATAAAAATTAAAGTAAAATCCGATCTCTTTATTAATCATAGTTTCTTTCTACCCATCAGCCATTTTTTATCTATTTTGAGACGGTAGAAATTGAAAAAAATAAATATGATATTTGTTTACTGATACACACAATTTCTTAAACGGGAGTTAGTTTGGACCGTAAATATGATTTACATTCAATCATAGAGATATACGAATATGGAAAGAAAATAGTAATTTAATAAGGAAATAATTAAGTTATCACGGATGATACATACCGCTATCATTTCAGTTTATACGTCTGTTTAGAGAAATTGGCCATTGTGAAATGTAAGTGATAAAAATGTCCAAATTGACAAGGTTTGCAATACACTAAAAAAAAAAGAAAAAAGTAGGCAAAAATAATATTGAGGAAACAATGTATGCAAGGCAAACAATCATCGATAAGGCAATAAGTTCACGAACTACGAATGTTACTAAAAAAACAAAAGGGTTACAGACAAGTGATGGCAGCAATATGACTTCAAGACAAGAAAGTAAGGAACTAAATCGGGTATGACCATCAAGTGTTCGGTCTTATTGGCTAGGAAGAATTCCCAACAGGATATTTTTCAGTCATTCCTATAGACTGGAACCAACAATCTGAAAAAACATGGCTATTATATATATATATATATATATATATATATATATATATATATATATATATATATATATATATATATGCAGAGTACTTAGTGCAAATTGCTCAATATCCGTGACAGCGCTAACATATTCAGTTCTATGTATATTAGTTTGTGAGTGTGGTTTTCACGCTTTTGCGTTCATCAGAAAAAAAAACTGTTTGATGTTAGCAAAAGTGTGAAACCCAGGCTCACAAACTAATATCTACAAAAATTATTATATATATATATATATATATATATATATATATATATATATATATATATATATAAGGTTGGTGCAAAAATATTGACGTCATAATGTCGTTTTTTGACATTAAAATACGTAAAAAAAACACATTATTACGGCATTATTTTTGCAGCAACCTAATATATATACATATATATATATGTATATATATATATATATATATATATATATATATATATATATAAGCACGTGTGTGTAATTTCTCCCTCATATATATATATATATATATATATATATATATATATATATATAAATATATATAAATATATATATACAGGTGTGTGTGTGAGTAAAAAACGAGATGTGTTATTAAAACGTAGCTTATGATTGAGATTGAGAAAAAATACATCCTATGCTCTGTTATGGGCACGTAGCGTAATTAAACCAACAGAAGTAGGTATCAGGAAATCAGCTAATTATCAGCGCATATACACTTAATGACAACTAATCACGAAATATGTTGTTTGTTACTCCTCAATTGAGGTTTCGTAATATCAACCGTGCAAACAGGTTTCTGAAAATAACTTTAAAGCGAATAATAATTTTACAAAAGAAACATTAGCACTCAATCATTTTAATTTTTAATTTTTGAGGTGTCGAAGATTGCGAAAACACTATTATCCACATCCCTGTCGAAGTATTCTGAAGAATGATATTTTATTTTATTTTATGTTATGCTATTTATAGGAAAATTTTGAATGGCAAGTAATTAAATTTATTAAATTTAAAAATTTTATTTGTTAATTAATATATTACACAATTTTAATCTAGATTAAAAGGACGGAAAAGTTTGTTAATTATTTTCTTTATCTGCATATGCGTTTTTGAGTAGACATCACAGAAAAGCTTGTCTGCATTTTCAAAGCTTCCGAGCTGCGTTCCAAGAAACGTCGCTGACCAGTATATATGAATATTCAAGCCACCACTAAAACTAACATGACATGAAGATTGCTTTCAAACATGAAACAGACCCTACTCTGTTTTAACCTCACAGCCCAATAGAATACTGACACACGCACTATCAATGATACCTATACTAGTTATATATATATATATATATATATATATATATATATATATATATATAGTTTTAAGGAGTGCTTTGTTTATGGGATAAAGTGCTCAATATCAAAGATAGAGCATATATATATATATATATATATATATATATATATATATATATATCAAACACTGACGAACGGTACAGAAGAAACCTATCTTTTTGTAATTTCTACAAATTTTACTATGCCTACACTAGCCATCTTATATAAAAAAAAATCATCAAAATATGTAAAAATCACTTTATTTATTCCCGAAAACAGAGGATATGCTAAAACCTTCATGTAAACTAAACAGCATAATTCAAACCGATTTTTTTTACAATAACCTTCACCCAGTACAAGGCTCGGTGCCACTCCAGGCAGAGAGTGTAGGTGATATGGATACGAAGCGAATAATACGGTTAATTATAAAATTGTACCGGTTAAGATTGTGGTGATCGATGAAATACGGGGGGAATGTGGGCGGTTTGCTACTATGTAAATGACATGTCGGGTCCTAACCGTGAAGATTTGAACTGGATGACCCAAAGAATGTACTTCGTTCGATCACTTTCCATGGAAACAGTGATAGAGCAGTGAGTGACTCGCCATCGTCTGATGCCGATTGACAAAGTCTTATTGCAATCACAATAATAAAACATATATTACCCATCGGACATCATTTAAGTTAGCTCCCGCGGAGGACTATTAATTGGGTCTACGTCACAATAAAAGATGCTATAAGCATCAATAAACTGCAGAATAACTCAAAATTGATCGCTGCAGTTATGCATTGCATTAATATTTATGCTTACCTTTCAAAAGTTCAATGATAATTTATCTGCCGGCACTTAATTCAAAGAAAGAATTAATGCACGGAGGTCCTTACTTTTCTTACAGAAATTATTTTCCCTGGTTTTAGCAATTAATTTTGCTTGTTCCCAAATTTAGTTTCAAATTATAAAATTGCTATCGTACAAAAAAAATGTCACAAAAAAATATGTTATAAAAATGCCGAAAACAATCGCAGTAATGTAAACTTGCGAATCCAAAATTTCAGGATTGCGTGTCCGGATATTAACCGTAATGTCTTTAATTTGCCCCGGGAGTCGGTCTGATTCCAAAAGGGGTAAGATATGCGGCCTCTAGGACTAATGTTGATAAAGTTTAACAGACTGCCATTCGCATTTATTTATATAGAAGTCTTTACCAAATCACCACTGCCCAGAGTTTTATGCTAGGCGCAATCTTCAGCTGGTGTCAATATGGAACACTTATTCAGAACAGGCCGGGCCTGTGCTTCCGGCTACCCCAAATATATATATATATATATATATATATATATATATATATATATATGCTTGTTCAAATTAAGTAAAGCAAAACGTTTGAAGCAAATTCCGTTATTCCGTTATCATATTTTCCAATGAAACATGATCCAGTTCACATGTTAGCACTGTGTGTCCAGTCCACGAAGTCTCTCCTTGCAAGCTGAACACAGATTTTCGACTGGATTTAAATCAGGAGAGTTTCTAAGCCAGTCGATAGTACTTCGATTTGCTCACTGTTAAGGCTTCCCATTACATTCGAGCAGGGTTACAATTTTTGTACGCTTCTTTGTAGTAACGTCCATCGCAGACATTAGCCGTAGGACAACTAATCGACAGTCGAGTCAATATTGCCTGGGCGTGATAAAAATCTTATGCAATCATAGATGACGCAATAGTTTTTAAGGTCAATCAAATTTCAATATACACCCCAGAAACAGATTGATATTACTGCACACCACTGCAAATGAACTAATCCAAGGCAAAATAGTAATCGATTACACACTGTCAATCCAGTGGGCCTAAAATAACCGTATGGTGAAAGAAAGGGAACTAAAGCAGCAGTTCCAATTAATTTGCACGAGGGTATATATATATATATATATATATATATATATATATATATATATATATATGTCTGATCCTTACCCTTCCTTCCTCAATATTACGTATTTAAATAAAAAGAAAAATAAAGGTAAATTTTAAACTCTCTCTCCCCTCTCTAAACTCGATCATGTCTCTCACGCCATTCCTCATCACCCTCTAATTCAACTTATATAAGCTTAATACTGCCCGTCAGAAGTGTAAATTTTAAATTCATTTTTCGTTTCGCCTTTGAATGTGAAGTCTGAAGATCCAGAGAAAAATAAAAATCTCTGGTGAAATAAATTACTACAAATGTGACTGCTTTTCATTTAAATTAAATTTTTCGCTCCGACTTAACATTGAGCTCTCAGTATTGCATCCTCCTTTCGAATATCCATACGGCTTAGCAAGATTTTGGTTACTTACATATATATATATATATATATATATATATATATATATATATATATATATATATATATATATATATATTACCACTTTTAAATATTATTTTTATTGGAAAACCGTATTATGTTTATTAAAGAGTATATTTATTTATTTTTCCCTACACATCTAAAAAGCCGAAAATCTTCTTCAATAAATATTTG
This sequence comes from Acanthosepion lycidas, assembly GCA_963932145.1. NCBI lineage: Eukaryota > Metazoa > Mollusca > Cephalopoda > Sepiida > Sepiidae > Acanthosepion > Acanthosepion lycidas. The sequence goes on along the minus strand of OZ010590.1, from coordinate 21,759,680 downwards.
CGCTCTCCGGCAGAATTCAAACCTGCCTCCCGCTGGGCAAAGATAAACGTTAGATCAGACGTGCTCTAGAGCGACTGACTTGCACAAAACTTAACCGATCAGGCAAGGTTGATTAGTGAATTTTAAACGAAATTCCTCTCATCATAGATTTCTCGAAATCTTTCGTTATCCACACATAAGGAAAGCAATTTTTTTCCAACTGTAATACTGGATTCTTAATAACCTGTCAGATTTGAAGAAAACATTTCGCACTTCGGTAAAATTGAAACTTGGGTCGGCCTGGGCAGAGAGACCTGCTGTTGTATCCGGTACACACTAACCAACTGAGTTACAGAGAACAATTACCCCACTAGGTGAAACTTAATTCGCCATAGATCTTCAGATATTTTTCATCGATGCAAGTATTCGTATCCAAACGGAAACCCTCCTGGGTATGACGATAAACTGCATCCGTGTCCTGGGTATGACGATAAACTGCATCCGTGTCCTGGGTTAGACGATAAACTACGACCTACAGCAAGGTCTCTGGGCAGGAGGTTTTGAGAAGCATGGAACCTCCTCTTAATTGCTGGTGTTCCCAGGTCCACCCTGACCGTGGATAGTTGCCCCTGTTAGGGTCACAGCTATAGGTAAATACTTAACCCCTAAACACTATATAGGTGTAAAAATAGGTTTTAATACCAGAAATACATTTTTGAAAAAAAAAATGATACCCGCAATACATTTTTGGAAAAATATATTACTAGCAATAAATGTTTGAAAAAAAAAATACCAGTCTATGTTTCTGAGATGAGGTATTATGTACACTATTTATATTATTCGGCCTATTGTCCTCATCTTTGTCGCCATATTTATAGTAAAAATGTTTGCTGAAGACATTAGGTTTATAATACCCAGAAACTTATACTCAAGACCACATGGCACAGTGGGTAAAGGCGTTGGATAGATCCCGTAACAGAACACAAAGAATGTGAGTTCAATACCCGGTTAAGTCTGTGGAGAACGTTCAGAGGGAAATTAATTAATTAAATAACTGACATCCATTAATCGTGGAACTAGAACAGTCTACAGTGAGTGATTAAATTTTTCAGTTCGACATTCCAACCACCTGGAGAAGGCCGGAGCGTAGAACGGCCGAACCGTTGTAATAAATATGGCATCAAATATTATCAGTTATACAGCGTTTGAAAAGAATATTAGCAACAATAGATTTTTGAAGAAAAAAATATTATCAGCAATTGACTTTCGAAGAAAAAATATTGACAAAATGTCGACATTAAATAACCAGTCAGTGACTCGCCATCGTCGGATGCCAATTGACAAAGTCTTATCGTAATCAGAAAGCATATATTACACAACGGTCATCATTTAAGCTAACTCCCGCGGAGGGATATTAATTGGATCTACGTCACAATAGATAAGGAGCAGTAGATGCGATAGGTAATAATAAAGTACAGAATAACTCAAAATTGATCGCTGTATTTATGTATTGAATTAATATTTAAGCTTACCTTTCAAAATTTATTTTTTTCAACGTTATTTTTTCCGCCACCATTTAAAGACAATATGATGTACGTAGGTCCTTACTTTCCTTACAAAAAATATTTTCGCTTGTTTTAGCAATTAATTTTGATTAATCACAAATTTATTTTCAAGTTATAATAATTGTTATTGTAAAAAAAATAAATTAGGAGCAATAAATTTTTGAAAAGAAATATAAACATTTATACTGATTTTGAAAAAATATTAGCAGCAACATATTTTTGAAGAAAAAATATTACTAGCAAAAAAAAAATGTCGCTATTAAATAACCGATTGAGGTTGATATGCCGTAAAACAAACCAAACCAAACGGAAACAAAGCACTTTTTTTTTCTAAAGAATGTATTGTATTCTTATTAACCTGACAGATTTATGACTTTAAACGTTATTTTAGTAGACAGTCGTAGTTCTAGTAAATAAATAAACGGAGTATCTAATAAAATGCCAGATTAAGCAAAATATTCAGTGCGCAATAGTTTTCATCATCTTCATCAGTCCCCCAACAGATTCAAATGTCATACGGTGACCTGGGTGTAGAAGAAACATTCTTCTTTCTCATGTGCTTTCAGGTAACTTGCCGATGTCCAGGGAATATAATGTGCGTCGCCCTTGGTCTGTACATTAGACCCGCAGGATTTGGATTCACAGTTGTCTTACCCTTAGAGCGGTTGACACCCAACGCTATAAGAGCCTGTGTGACTTGCAATTTACCTGGACGAGAGAAGAGATGGATTCAAGGGCGATACCACGTAAGTGGATGCAATTCAGATTCGGCTTTCCGAAACCTTAGTCATTACTCCATCGTGTCTCAGGTGTTTTTACTTTTGAGTCTATAGAAAATGCTGATCAAGGTTTGTTTTTGTTTTTTTTTTGTTTTTTTAAGTCAACAGGAAAACAATGGAGTTTATACCAGAGCCTAGAGACAATCATTGGTCCGGTTTATACTTGAGTCTATACGTAGATATAGGTCGTGTACATACTTGTGTCAATAGTAAATATTGGCCAAGTTTATAGCTGAGTCTATAGGTCGTGTTCATACCTTATTAAATAGGTAAATATATTGTATTTATAATTAACTATGTTGGTATTAGTCGAGTTTCTTGTTGAGTCTATAGGAAGACATTGGTCGAATTTATGCTTGATCTATAGGTAAATATTGGCCAGCTTGATATTCTAGTTTCTAAATATTGGTAGGGTTAATGGTTGTGTCTATAAGAAGTCATTCAGTTGATGAACTTTTGGAAAGTTTTACGACTTTGCAGAATTATTGAGGGTCATTAATAATATTGGTGGTCTTCAAAATTGCGAGTGGAATCCTTTTGGGGAGAAATTCTGATATGGTGAAGCCAATTGGTTTATGTTTGCAAACTGTTTAAAACTTAATCTATTCATTGAGTTGGCGTTCTATTCAGCTTACTAACCTTCGACATTCTTGCTTGATTTGTTTCAAACTTCCTGGTTCTATTTGCTTTTTATTCTTATTTTTCCATCTATTTATTTTATTTTATTGTATTTTATTTTTCTGGAAATTACTTCAGTGGGGTTACTACTGTCAATAAATCTTTTTTTTTTCTCTTCTTTCTCTCTCTTTGTATTTCCAATTTCGTTTGTATCTTTTTGCTTTTATTGGGGTTACTCCAAATTTTTGTTGTTATCGTTGCCCTTTAACCAATGGAAGTTATGGAGGAGCTGGTTTAGTAGGAGAGGCCGAGGTGGTACGGACGTACACACCGGCTCTTGTATGTGGGGATGCGGATACAGGGCTGCAGACGTCGACGAACAGGTCAAGTCGATAGAAGTGGGTTATTTATCTGGTTTCCATCTTGTTTCACGATGGCGGGCACAGACATCGATTATCTTTCCAGATTATTTTATTCGCGTCGAGCAGACTTTGTGTTTTGTCTATAAAGATAGACGTTCGCATAATATATGTTCCGCTAAATACAAAGTAGTATCCTAACACTATAAGAACTAAGTGCCAATACAGCTTCATTGTGTATAGCGCTATAACACATTAATTCAATAATGTCTCCTTAGAGCCACTGGATTTAATATTAGTTCAACATGCTGGAGTTAATGAACCACAGCATGTTGTACTAATATTAGAGTTTCAGACTGAGCATTTGGAAAGCCGCGTTCAAACTGCATTCACATACCTGCTAATACATTTGGCAATATTAGTTTTCCTTATTTGCAAGAGCGTTCATATATCTTATTCAAATTCGATTTCATATTTTCATTTGAGTTTTGAGTTTTCTTTTATTTATAAAACGAAATGGTGTTGATCTCAGTCTTCACATTTGTACTTCCAAAAATGAATGATATTTGACATTTTCCCCCATAACTATAGCAAAAGCTTAAAATATATGTTTATAATATATGTTGTGGTCTCTCCCGTCGTATGAGGGTCAAGCAACTGAGTTCGTAGGAACAGAAAGACCAAACACCAGAACATATGATTTGATTATAGTGGTGAAGGCTTTGTTCAGAACCAACCACACTTTTTGAAGGGTCGAATACAGAGACCTGGTGCACTACGTGCCACAATGTCCCCAAACGACCCACCGCACATTTTGAATTCCAGGTTGTCCTTCTCCTAGTCCAGTTGTCACCCAAGGCTATAGAAACCAGTTTGTCCTGCTATTTATCCATACTTCGAAGGAGACGAGGATGACTAATACCTTTCCCAAGGTATGAGCACGTAAATGAATGTAACGGATTCGACTGGAATTCGAACTAAGCTCTCCGATTCCTAAATCCATGCTGTACAATATATATATATATATATATATATATATATATATATATATATATATATATATATATATATATATATATATATATACAGACGTTTGTATGTGCATATATATATAGAGAGAGAACTCTTGATTATTCATAATACGAGGTTTCAAAAAAACTACGGATTCCATGGCCAACAGGAAAGCCATAAATGTTGCTTTATGTTTCTAAGTCTATATAATAACTCTCGTTTCTTTATGTGAAATGAAGATGATATTCGTAACTATTTGTTTCTGTGTTCATATATCTAGTGAACATTAGGTTCGGTTGTTTTTCGTATGTTTTGACAAGCATTTAAGCTCACTTCCAATGCACAGGAACAAGATTGGCTATAAATTAGATTTTAAATTGCCATCCTAAAAAGAAAAGAACATAATTCTTTACGTCGAAAATACATGGAGTATCAGGAGCATCGGGTTAAATGTACGAGACTCATGGGAATCCTTTTTTTTTCTCCCCCTCTGCTCCAACTACAGCAATACTACCAATATAAACCCACTTCAAAAACATATTACATCACTAAACTTTATTTATTCCATTCTTAAAAAACATCGCAAATAAAGGGTATGTACGTAAAAACGTTCCCGAAGCAACATTCGAAAAAACAGCAAACATAATGTCTACCAGACCCCCACTACACAAACAGATAAGAATGTCATCTGATCAGCAACGCCCTCAAAGGATGAGTCAGTCTAAAGCACACTAGAAAAGCATATTTTTCATTAATAAGATTTCTCGCGGATTTAGACCGGTAAACAATAAATAAATAATATATATATATATATATATATATATATATATATATATATATATATATATATATATATATATAGAGAGAGAGAGAGAGAGAGAGAACGCAATTAGTTTTGAGCTGTTTTTTGGATATTTTGTGGGATGGACAAATATCCGATGCTGTTACACGATTTGGACAATTTTGCAGTTACACTCGTTATATCAGAAAAGGCAGCACCATCAATTGTCTACTGAAGATTGCACAATAGATAGATAGATAGATAGATAGATAGATAGATAATATTAGTGGTAAATATACACATACATATGCAATCATATATCTAAAATATATATAAATATATATACATACATAGATACACATACATATATATTTGTATAAAAAAATAAATCCAAGAGGATAGAATCCAGGTAGAACTCAATGTCCGGGACAGAGTAAGGATATAATAAAAAGGCTTAAACATCTAATTCATCAGACCTACAAATTCAAAAGCTTTTGAATTTGTAGTTCTGATGAATTGGATCGTATTTACGATTCCAATGAATTAAATTATCACATTGTAATATTAGAGTTTAAGCCTTTTTTATTTCATATATATATATATATATATATATATATATATATAATGTCATCCACAGACAGACTGTTTCGCTGTATCACAGCTCATCAGTGTGGCTAGACATCCGGTTGCCTCTAGCTAGGATCGAAACCCCACTGAATTGGTATCAGGCGAATATTCTACCACTAAGCTGTCGGCGCACAGTCGGGATGAATGCGGATTTTTAACGTATTTATTTTAGGAAACACGCCCAGTGACCGACAGTGACTCAATTCGGCTTGCGAAGAGTCTCGCTATATAGCTATAATGGTCATTGTTTACAAACCCATACCTCAGCCCTAGAGTGCTCAACTGGAATTAAATTTAATTCAGGAGCTATATATATATATATATTCTGCGTTAGAATAATGAATGTTCTTCGTATAAAAAAACAATCATTATTAAATTCATTTAAGACCGGGGGTTAAATATACTAGCTGTATTCATGAATTAAGGATGCATCATTTCAGTAATTTAAGACTCGGCATATTATCGCCTGAGGGGACATGGTGGATAGCGGCTCCAAGTGAGGAAACAAGAGAACCGAATTCGAATTCCAGTCAAATCCATTACATTCACTTACGTGCTAATAACTTTGGGAAAGGAATGAATTCTCTACTCTCCCCAGCTATGGATAACTACGAGAAGAGGCCTGATACTATACCTTTGGATGTCAACTGTCTACCGCAGAAATGCTTCAAAAAATAAAAGGCATTAAAAAAAAAAAGTTCAAAATCTTAACTCCCGAATTCAAGATGACCGGTTTCATTTCTGGGTAGCTTCAAATCCGGAGATCAGCTGTAAACATTTTATATAATTTAGTTTCCAATTAATTCTCCATTTCTTATTTTTGTGACATTATATCACAAATATTGCCGTAAATGTGTTATTCTTAACCCTACAGGCAAGCCACCAATCTACCGTTAGGTGGCATACCCCTAGCGTTTACCGTTGTCGGACCGCCGGTATGTTCTTGGAAATGTTACCACTTGCAGCCCCCTAGTGACCCACCGTTGGCCCGCCGCGGGCTGCCATAAGAGAATCGCTACCGTTGCCATCGGCAGTCCGCCAGTGGGCCACTATCGTCTTGCGTGTAGCGGAGTGCCCGGCAGTTAATTATTATTATAAGTAGAATTAGTAGTAGTAGTAGTCTTAGTATTTCCTTTGATTTCTCTTGTATACACATTTTCTTCCGGGTCCCAACCAAAGATCTAAATTCAGAAATAGCTTCAGGACATCTTTACATGATCATTTTTGTAAAATACAAACCCTAAGATCATACACATTTTCATAGATAAAGCTCTTCGTAAGGTGTGAGTTGTACTTGTGAGTACACACACACACACACACACATATATATATATATATATATATATATATATATATATATATATATATATATATATATATATATATATATATATTGTATTTCTTCAAGGGATGGAGTATCAGGAATTCTTTCAATGTGTCTATTGGAACCTATTCCAATCAATCCGAGCGCTTCGACTATAACTGGAATTGTTGATCTCATGGAGATATATATATTTTCAAGATCCTTGTATTTTGATAGATTTTTGGAAGGTCGTCAAAGATACATTACAATCTACAGGCACTGGAATATCAATAAAAAAAATTCTGTGTTTTGTAGTCTTTGATCGTGATTAGTTTGATGGTTTTGTCTCTGTGTATTGTAAAGACCTATAACATTGTTACAGGTCTTGTGTATCTAATAGGATCTAGGTGATGTTTATACCAGTGTCTTGGGGTTTCTCGCAGTTTCGTTCCCATAAAAGTTGTATACTTTCCAGCACAAATATTGGCCTGCTCTATCATGCCGAGTTTTATATTCAGTTGGTTTGGCTTGTTTTGTTTTACGGCACATCAAATTCAAGGGGTCATTTAATTCTGACAATTTTTTTTTTGTTATGTTTTGTCAAAAATCTATTTCATTTAATATTTTTTACTCAAAAATGTATAGCTGGTAACATTATTTTTTCAAAAACGTATAGCTTGTAATACTATTTTCCCAAAACATACAGCTGGTAATATTATTTTTCAAAAACGTAAAACCGGCAAAATTATTCTTTCAAAAAAAAAATGTATAGCTGGTAATATTTTTTCAAAATAGTACAACTGGCAACATTATTTTTTTCAAAAACGGATTATCAGAGACCTTTCTGTTGGACGTAGTATATTGTCATAGCCAGGACGCGGATGTAGTGTATCGTCATACCCAGGACGCGTATATAGTTTGGATGTTAATTATTTACCCATAGCTGGGACCCTAACAGGTGCTACCACCCCGAATCAGGGTGGACCTGGTAATATTAGCAATTTAGAGGTGGTTCCACGCTTCTCAAAACCTTTTGATCAGAGGCCTTGCTACTGGATGTAGTTTATCGTCTTACCCAGGACGCGGATGCAGTTTATCGTCATACCCCGGACGGATGTTCAGTTTGTGTTAACACTGTAAAACCGGACACATGGTGGTTAATTGTTTCTGGTTATTTATTACAGAATCTCTATTTCGTTTTAACACATAATTTAGTGTTTGTGCATGGCAATTTTTATTTAGTAAGCATTAGCCCCGTGCAACAAGGAAAAACACTTTTAATCCGGCATAACGTAACCACTAATGGCTTTGTACTTCGTCTACATTAGATCGCATGGTACGGGCAAAGAATAGAGGATAAAGAATTTTATCTTTCCATCGTTTTTGCATTTGGTCCATTGCATTTGCATTGCCTTCTATTTGAGGTCATTGCAGTCGGTGTATTTGGATTACTTGCACGTTTTCATCCACGTAAATTTCTATTTTTAATTTGTTGGCTTGTTTGTTAATGGTTAGAAATTTTTTATTTCTTTCATGTTCTTTGAAAGTGATCATCCAGTTTTCTGTAGTTTTTATGTATCTTTCAATACCGGTTGATGTAATTTTAGAAGATAATTCTAGTTGATATAATCCTCTACCACCTTCGGATCTAGACACATACAGACGATCAATATCGGCCTTTGGAGGATGTATGTGAGAAGCATGTTCGTTTTGACAGCTATTCGATTAATGTCAGCTATGGTTCGGTGTTTGTACACATCGGCTTGTTTGGTACGGGCAGAATATTATAAAAATAATAATAATTATTAGAATTTTTTCCCTTAAATTCATTATATCCGTTGTCAATATTCTTATTATAGGAAGAGGTCTTGAATATCATATGATAATTATCCGTAACCAATTCATAACTTCCCCCTAAATATCGATAAAAAAAAAAAAACAATATGTCAAGATGAAAGCTTATTTTCCTCCTTACCACATCAAAACGAAAAGATTCAATTAAAACGACCCAAATAGAAAGTCATTCCACTTCACAGATTTCTGGATATGCGGCAGTCTTGACGACTTTGTGTAATCGCAATGTTACTTGATATTTTCCGGTATGGAATTGACGTATTCGTGGCCTTTTAACAACGCTGTTCCGTGAGAATCCATCTGAGTTTGTCAGAGGTCATTTGACAGCGATGACGAAAGGTCATGGATAAGGGAAATTATTGCTATCTGAAGAGAAAAGAAAACTAAATTAGCCGAACATTACGAGTAATAGGGAACAAATTTCATGATATAAGGATTCCTTACCAAGGAGTTGCACATTATGAGAACACACACACCGACATACATATATATATATATATATATATATATATATATATAGTGGTCAATATATATATATATATATTAGAGGTCAATATATATATATATATATATTAGAGGTCAATATATACATATATATATATATATATATATATATATATATATATTCGAGGTCAATATATATATATATATATATATATATATATATATATATATATACTAGTGGTCAATATATATATATATATATATATATATATATATATATATATATATATATATATATATATATATATATAAGTACCGCGCATATAATATATAAATAATTATACATGATATTTATGAATAAAAATGACAATAGGAAAACTTGTAAACATTTTTATTCATAAATATTGTCTCTCTACTGATTAATTCGGAGAAATTTTCATATATATATATATATATATATATATAAGTACCACGCATATATATATATATATATATATATATATATATATATATATATATATATATATATATATATAAGTACCGCGCATATAATATATAAATAATTATACATATATATATATTTATTTATATTTATAAACACACACTTTTCACACATATATATATATATATATATATATATATATATATATATATATATATATATATATATATATATATATATATATGTATATATATATATATATATGTATATATATATATATATATTTCCAAGAATCCAGGTAGGTTTGATGAGTTACGTGATTACGATTCAATGTAATAAATTATAATCATGGAATATTAGTGTTTGATCCTTTTATATTATATATATATATATATATATATATATATATATATGTGTGTGTGTGTGTGTGTGTGCGCGCGAGCGCGTGTGCGTGCGCGTGTGCAAGCGCGTGTGCGTGAGCGTGTGCGAGCACGTGTGTGTGTGTCTTGAACATTAAAAAGTATTAAAAAATTAAAATTTTCAGAAACACTGGGTTGATATATTAATATTTTTTATTTTATTATTTCAATTTTTTCTTCGACTTGTTTCGCCAAGCATGGAGTAGATCAGGAGAAAAAAAATCCCTGCTTGTTGGTAGCAGGGAACTGCAGGAGTGAGTGCCATTCTCTGTAGAAAGGGAACTTCATCTTTAGTTTACATTTGTTTTTTATCGTTAATTTTGGTCAGTACTTATGTTCGTTAAACGACCCCTTTCAAGTTGGTTTTTTTTTTCAGATAGTGGATAAGAGATTCCTGACATTCATACACACATATATATAATGGAAATCGTGGTAATACGTAGACCCTTGGAAATGTGGTATGATGATCGAGGAAATAAGAAATTCCCTGGGGAAATAAATTATAACAATGGACCCTTAAATTGTCTGTTTTCATTTAATTAAATTATATATATATATATATATATATATATATATATATATGTGTGTGTGTGTGTGTGTGTGTGTGTGTGTGTGTGTGTGTGTGTGTTAATAATGTATATTTAGGCAGTTAATATTCATCCAAACAAGTTTGATTAAAAAGAAGCGATAAGATCTGTTTATTTATTTTTTTTTTTATTGTACTTTCCAATTTTTGAATCAAGTACTGAATATTGTTCTTGAAGTTGCAAATATACATTCCGAAGTACAGTTAATGCTTCGGCTATTGTAGTAATTTTCAAGAAGAAAAGTGGTCTCTCTATGGAAGAATTCTTTTGTCTATATCCTGCTTTTCTTTGAGCAGCTTGGACTGTGAAATATTCTACAGACTCGTCACTATAACGGTTATTGGAAACGTATGGCACAAAAGAACGCCATTCATTCATTTATTTTGATATAATAATTTCTTGTTTATATTTTGATGACGCTTTCTCAAATAGGCTATAAAATGATGGCTTGTTGTGAGCGTTTATCTTGGCCTATTTTGTAAATTTTACAGTTATTTTGAATTGCTTTCTCTGATATAAATATGGAATATACTTTCGATTCCATCAGGCAAGTAGATTTTTCTTACTAGAAACTCTTGCTCTCTAAACCGGTTGAGAGTAATTTCACAGAGACGTCTACTGAAGCACATGTACTCGGTAAGTATATTTGCAATAAATAGTTCATTATTTGATTATGCATAAATTATAACAATGGACCCTTAAATTGTCTATATAACGATATATATATATATATATATATATATATATATATATATATATATATATATATATATATATATATATATATATATATATATATATATATATATATAGTACCGAGGCTGAAACACTAATATTCCATGGTTATATTTTATTACACTGGAATCGTAATCACGAACCAATTCATCAGGTATACAGATTCAAAAAGAAAACGAATAATATAACTCAGGGTATAAAAAATAAAATTTTAGTGAGAGTTTATGTGTAGCGGTGGGAAACTGGTGTGAGAGGGAAATTTATGAAAACTTTGGAGAGAGATAACATAAGAAAGAAGAACAGGAATATCTAAAGGTGAAGGAGGGGATTAAAATTTAACAGAGATGTTGTAAAGAGAGGAGTTAAATAACGGTTTAAATGAGTGAGATGCAGATAAATATGAATTATTTTTCGATGCATAATTCGCTACCGATTTGCTGACCTAAATTAAAATTAAGAACAGACATCTTGGGTATACATTTGTGGTGACACTACGCACAATAAAAAACGATATGATTTAAACATAAAATCCAGAATATGAGAGAGAGAGAGACAGAGAAGAAGAAGAAGAAGAAGAAGAAGAAGAAGAAGAAGAGGAGCAAGTGTACTGTAAATGTATCGGTGGGCGGAGGATAAGATACTTTTATCCGACCTCATAAGGACTGATGTATAATTTTCGGATATCTAATCAAGGAAAGACTTCGGATTTCTAGTTTAAAAGGTTTTTGGGATCCGGCAATGCCACAATGGCTATTTTTCTTCTGTTGGAAGAGGTTGCAAATATGGTTGTGATTATTGTACGGTTTTGCCTTTTTTAAAATTTTCCAACTTACCAACCTGTTTTTTTTTTTCTTTTAAATTCCTAGCTACTTTGGCAGATTGCCTAAGATTTGCTAGCTTAAATTACGACTTATGAATTACCATCTACTTTCCGTACACCCTATGTATATTTATTTTGGCCATTCATAACCGTTACTTCTGCTTTATAAATTATAGCATCTGTTTTACATGCTCCATTTAATGGACACTTGTTCTTATTTAGTTTTATGGTTGGTTGTATTAATAAATATGTTCTGTGTCATTTACTCTTTAGTCAGTTTACCATGAAGATCCATTTAGGTAGGTAGTTCCGGGCTCTTTAGGATTAGGATTATACATACATTATATATATATATATATATATATATATATATATATATATATATATGTATATATATATATATATATATATATATATATATATATATATATATATATATAGCGTAGACTAAAGAACACATAGGAGATAGATCTTAATCTTAATCTAACATGTCTCACATTATTAAACCTTCGTCATGAAAAAATCAAAGAAACACTGATTAAAGGTATTTTGTGTTTGGATATTTCTTATTTGTTAGATTAAGTCAAGCTTAATTATGGCATGCAATGTACATGTGTCAAATGTGCATTGTCAGGGAGAGGGCAGATGTAAATATAAAAGGGCACGTGTATGACAAAACCAAGCCGGTGGACGAAAATAACTAAATACACTCTTTAATAAATAAAAGGTTAGTCTACTCAAATATGAGTATCCACTGAATATAACTTTTAAGTAATATATATATATATATATATATATATATATATATATATATATATATATGAAAATATTGTAGAAAATAGGAAAGAAACTGGTTTGGTAAATAATCCAAAGTTCCTTAGTATTTTTGTAATTATTTTTAAAAAATAGTGCTCGATACGAAAGTAGAGCATAAATATAATTATTTATTTAAAAATATGATTCCAACTCGCTACATAAGAGGTCTCATGTTTCAAAACAACAGCCGAAAACTTCAAAATAATATTTGAATTAACTTGAGTTAAAGTAGGCTCTGTTCCATCTTCAAGCGAAATTTTTTGGGAATGACTTATTTCTGAAATTTACGAGTTTTAATAGTATGGTCAGAATTGAAATCAAAAATTTCCATGGTAACGTCAAGGGCGGATTGTTTAGAATCGGCAGGGGTGGGGTGTTAATATGTATCAGAATAGAGTTACTTTCATAGATGCCTGGTCACGGTAAGGTGGGGGTGGCTAAATTTACGACGGAGGAAGTTTTCGCATAGTCTAGCTTGAGCGTCTACGGAAATTTATTTATTTATTTTATTTTATTCTTTTATTATATCTCTATATGAAAGGGATTTGTGTATATGAAAAGGCCGTAACGTTTGTTATTTGACGACTTCATAAAGGGTTATCAATTTTTGTAGGTTATTAAAACTATGTATATGGGCTATGGATTTTAAAATTTATTTTTTTGTATGCGTGTTTTTAGCTAGTTATTCAGAGCGTAAGTTCGGTTGTGTCGGCAGAAAACCGTTAATTCTTGCCGGTTGTTTAATAGGTTTTTATTGTTTAGAAGCTTAATAATGTGTAGTTTCTCATGGAGGCACAAAGGGCATGGGTCATCCCAAGTTTTGCAAGTTCTAGTCCTGTTAATGATTTTCCATTTTACTTTAGGTGTCCTATTTTTTTCTTTCAGGTGCCAAAAATATTTAGATAGAGAGGTCTGATGTCTAAAGTTTATGTTGTTGAAGGAGCATTTATGCTGCCTCCATCTGGTTTTAAAGGCATTTTTCGTGGACCCAATGTATATCATATTATTGTTAGGGTTCTCCGTGGATGATATAGTGCATTGGTATACCACAGATTTGATGCAGCACTTATTTTCTAATGGGCAGTCTACCGGGTTTCTACAATCGCATAATTTTTTCCTATCATTATCTGTAGAGAGTTATTAAAACTATTCAGGTAAGGAGGTTTGTTCAGGATATTATTATTGTGTTATCTTATTATACCTTCTAGATTTTCAGTGCAGCAATAACTCAATTTTAGTGTGTTCTTATTGAATATATTACTGAGCCTACTTTTGGTGGAAAAGTGTTTATCGATTAGAGCTAAGAACTTCTGTCCTAGTTTAATACTAACCATTTGGTTGAACGGAGGTGTATACCAAATGATGTTTCTTTTCCTGTTTTTTTTCTTTTGGTTATTGCAATTGTCCCTATATTTAATGTTAGCATTTTTATAATCACTACTTTTTAATTTTACGGATCTTCTCTATCTTAAAGCTAGTGGAACTCCTCACCACCATGAGCCCGTCATCTCTATACAGTCCGATGTCCTGGATAAATCCTCTTTCAACAACATAAACTTTAGACATCAGACCTCTCTATCTAAATATTTTTGGCACCTGAAAGAAAAAAATAGGAAAGAATTAACGGTTTTCTTAGGCTCTGAATAACTAGCTAAAAACACGCATACAAAAAAATAAATTTTAAAATCCATAGCCCATATACATAGTTTTAATAACCTACAAAAATTGATAACCCTTTATGAAGTCGTCAAATAACAAACGTTACGGCCTTTTCATATACACAAATCCCTTTCATATAGAGATATGATGTCTAAAGTTTATGTTGTTGAAGGAGCATTTATGCTGCCTCCATCTGGTTTTAAAGGCATTTTTCGTGGACCCAATGTATATCATATTATTGTTAGGGTTCTCCGTGGATGATATAGTGCATTGGTATACCACAGATTTGATGCAGCACTTATTTTCTAATGGGCAGTCTACCGGGTTTCTACAATCGCATAATTTTTTCCTATCATTATCTGTAGAGAGTTATTAAAACTATTCAGGTAAGGAGGTTTGTTCAGGATATTATTATTGTGTTATCTTATTATACCTTCTAGATTTTCAGTGCAGCAATAACTCAATTTTAGTGTGTTCTTATTGAATATATTACTGAGCCTACTTTTGGTGGAAAAGTGTTTATCGATTAGAGCTAAGAACTTCTGTCCTAGTTTAATACTAACCATTTGGTTGAACGGAGGTGTATACCAAATGATGTTTCTTTTCCTGTTTTTTTTTCTTTTGGTTATTGCAATTGTCCCTATATTTAATGTTAGCATTTTTATAATCACTACTTTTTAATTTTACGGATCTTCTCTATCTTAAAGCTAGTGGAACTCCTCACCACCATGAGCCCGTCATCTCTATACAGTCCGATGTCCTGGATAAATCCTCTTTCAACAACATAAACTTTAGACATCAGACCTCTCTATCTAAATATTTTTGGCACCTGAAAGAAAAAAATAGGAAAGAATTAACGGTTTTCTTAGGCTCTGAATAACTAGCTAAAAACACGCATACAAAAAAATAAATTTTAAAATCCATAGCCCATATACATAGTTTTAATAACCTACAAAAATTGATAACCCTTTATGAAGTCGTCAAATAACAAACGTTACGGCCTTTTCATATACACAAATCCCTTTCATATAGAGATATGATGTCTAAAGTTTATGTTGTTGAAAGAATAAAATAAAATAAATAAATAAATTTCCGTAGACGCTCAAGCCAGACTATGCGAAAACTTCCTCCGTCGTAAATTTAGCCACCCCCACCTTACCGTGACCCGGTATCTATGAAAGTAACTCTATTCTGATACATATTAACACCCCACCTCTGCCGATTCTAAACAATCCGCCCTTGACGTTACCATGGAAATTTTTGATTTCAATTCTGACCATACTATTAAAACTCGTAAATTTCAGAAATAAGTCATTCCCAAAAAAATTCGCTTGAAGATGGAACAGAGCCTACTTTAACTCAAGTTAATTCAAATATTATTTTGAAGTTTTCGGCTGTTGTTTTGAAACATGAGACCTCTTATGTAGCGAGTTGGAATCATATTTTTAAATAAATAATTATATATATATATATATATATATATATTTTTATATATATATATATATATATATATATATATATATATATATATATACAAGCTTCTTTGTTGCATCAATTTAGAGACTCTACACTTAAGATATCGGCGTAAGGCAGAAAGAGGGAATCTTTTAACGCATTATATACGTAATGTATATAAACACCAAATCAGCAGCCAGTCCGCTCAATTTATATATATATATATATATATATATATATATATATATATATACGCGTGTGTGCGTGTGTGTGCGCGTGTGTGTGTGTGTGTATACTCACACATATATATATATATATATATATATATATATATAGATAGATAGATAGATAGATAGGTAGATAGATAGATTGAGAAATGATGATTTCAATATTGGATTTTGGTTGACTGAGCATTAATTATTTTAAAATAACTCAAAACGAAAAAGTTTCCCAAACATTATTTTGCATAGGCATTAGTACCGGAACCCTTTAGTACTACAATCGGTTAGCGAACCGTATGCAACCAACATTTAAACCGAAATGAAGGTAGTTGTACAGAAAACTAACAAAGAAAATAATCTGATTAAAAAAAGAACACATAGGACAATTAATATAAAGGAAGGCATTCGTTTTTAATCTTTTTTTTTTTTTTTTTAGTTACTTTGTTTCTTTCCGGTATATTACCTTTCAGTGTTTAAGGCTTATTTTGGCCCCAAGCGACAACATCTATCTAAATTCCAACCCGACTCTAGAATTTCGGAAGAGAAAAATAGTCTTGTGGGGTTAGCTTTAAGGTAATTTCGTATTCATAAGAAATAAGGTGGTTTGACCAAGACCAGTAAAACGAAGAGTAATCCTCTTTTTTTTTCTTTATCTGACAGTAAATCAATTTCATTATTTGTTTGCTGCCGACGGGAATAGGACAACCAGTAATGAAAGAGTGACTCTTGGAATATGCTATAATGGAATTTGTTCAGCGCTGTTTACTTTTATGCCAACAAAATTCTTGATGCTTTTTCATGGGACACGTATTATATCTCTAGTTTTTTTTTTTTTTTTTGTACGTCCTCAATACAGAGTGGGTAATGTATATGGCAACACACGTTTTATGGTCTATAAATATCAGACAGCATAAAAGGCTTGGTGAACAAGAGGAACTCCAAGAACTTATATGTGAAAACCGCGGGTGTATCCACAGAGATATGTCAGCTTCATGTTGTTTATGTCCTACATAGCTATGCGAGCCACGCATACCATGCCATTCCCTTTAAACCAATGACGATATATATATATATATATATATATATATATATATATATATATCCAGGTAGGATGCGAACGAATAGAGTACAATTCCAACTTACGTAACATTTAATTTAAAAGGGCTCAATATAATGTAGAGCATTATTCTTTATTTTAGGATATTACCTAGAAACACATGTCAAAATCGATACACAATTGCCGTCGTGTTTCAATGTGTATCAACTCATTTCATCATCCGATTGTAAATTACTGGCGAGTGAATGATTCATTCAGATTTAAAAGAAAAATACAGCCTCTTTTTACGAAAAAAGGAAAAAAACAAAAGAGACAGTGGTTATATGTTTTGTGGTCTTTACTCAGATCAACCAATCAAATATGACCTATGTTAAATTTAAGCATAAGGGAAGAAGCAAAATTAAGTAATAATAATAATAATAATAATAATAATAATAATAATAATAATAATAATTATTGTAATATATATGTATATATATATATATATATATATATATATATATATATATATATATAGATAGATAGATAGATAGATAATATTAGTGGTCAGTATATATATATATATATATATATATATATATATATATATATATTACTTATTATAAAACGGAAATTGTGTGTGTGTGTGTCTGTAACGTTTATATATTGAATCGTATTTCCTACATTTTTCAACCGATTTCAACAAAACTTCATAGGACTACGTAAAATTACCTTGCGGTGGTTCTAACAGCGCCCAAAATTGGAAAAACACAATTGTTTTTGATAAAAATCTATTCAATTGGTGGACTCATAACGATTGAAAACAATGTTTTTGTTTGAGTTTGGGTTTGACCAATTCGTAAAAAAAAAAAAAAACTAATTAAGACATCCGTGTCCGTCAACCTTAAACAAATAATCTTTGTCAATTTTATTTTTCAGTCTTTATGATGGTCGATACTTGATCAATCTCTTACTGTTACATCCCCGAGCAACGCCGGGCTCTACTGCTAGTATATATATATATATATATCCAAGAGGATAGAATCCATGTAGACCTCAATGTCCAGGACAGAGCAAGAATTTAATATAAAAGACTCAAACACTAATATTCCATGATTATAACTTATTATATTGGAATCGTAATTACGACTCAATTCATCAAACCGACAAATTCAGAAATTACTATACATATATACACACATATACACACACACACACACACACACATATATATATATATATATATATATATATATATATATATATGTTTGTGTGTGTATGTGTGTCTATGTATGTGTGTGTGTGCAGTATTCGTGTTCATCCCAGTTAAGGCAGTAAAGCCCCTAAGACAGAAGGGGTTAATGGCCGTGGAAAAATTAGAACGAAGAAGCTTTTCTCAGAAGTGAGAATAAATGAGGCGTAATCAGGAGGACAGGAGATAGCGATTGACATGGCATTTGAATTTTCGAATGTTTGTTGATTTAAGTTGGCCTGCAAGCATGGAACCGGAACAGAGAAGTGCGAAAAAATAACCTGTCAGCATAAAATTTACGTCTACATCTTGTCAACTCAACTGCAAATTGATGAGACCTTATCGTAATTCTAGCACTGCGGCTCAATTCAAAAGTCTAGGTGCCATAGCGAAGAGATTATCTGAACAATTACCAGGAAAATATTTAGAGGAGGGCAAATTTACGGCATTGGGAAAGCCACAGAAGCCGATATATATCAATCAGTCGTAGACTCAATACAGGTACCATATACGCCAGCTAAATGTTTTCCATAAAAGCTGTCTGCGTGCAATCTGTCGAGTTAACCTTCAAGATAGGACATCTAACGTAGACCTGTTTAACAGGTGTAATATTGGAGGAATCGTGACTTAGTTACGGTGGACTGGCCATGTCTTGAGCATGCCTGATCACAGCATACCCAAGATCCTAATTTACACCCTGTTAGATTAGGGCTACACAAATGTAGGACAGCCATGGCTAAGATACAATGACAAGCTGAAGAGCAAATAGTCAGCTGTCAATATACGACAAAACACCCTTGGAGCGGGTAGAATGGAGATCAATGTTGTTTTAGTGGACTCAATAGTTTTCAATCTGCTTGTCTGAATCATCTTCAAGAAGCGAGAGCAATATTTAAAAGGTCAGATAATCTAACAGAGATCTCATCTCACAATCCGCACATTTGTTCCATATGTAGCCTCCTTTGTAAACCACTAGCGGGTCTTAAGTGCCAGTTAAGATTATCGAACAAAATTACATAACTGAATCAGTTAAGCTGTCAGATCCACATACATCGAGACCGAAGGGAGAGTACATTAATCCACCTTCATCCCAACCGTGCGCCGACAGCTTAGTGGTAGAATATCCGCCTGATACCAATTCAGTCAGGTTTCGAACCTAGCTAGAGGCAACCGGATGTCTAGCCGCACTGATGAGCTGTAATACAGCGAAATAGTCTGTCTGTGGATGACATTATATATATATATATATATATAAATAAAATTGTTCAACAGCAAGTTGCTAAACTATTTCGTGCATTTAAGTCCTTACTGTCATGCCTGAAAGCCAAATTCGCCACTCTGTATTAACTACTGTGTCCACATTTATATTAATATACGCTCTATCCTTGATATCGATCATATTTACAAATAGATATAGCATATTTTTAACATTGTGTGTGTATGTGTATATGTGTGTGTGTGTGTATGTGTGTGTATATATATATATATATATACACACACATATAGATATTTTTATTTTTACAAAATAGTGCTCAATGTAAATTTACAGAGCATTAATATTATATGTCTTTAATTTAATTACAAGATTAAATTCGGACCTTCCATTTTTGAAACATGGTTAGAACTGTGTAGCGCAAAAACCATATTTTAAAACAATTAATTTATAATGTTATATATATATATATATATATATATATATATAAATATATATATATGTGTGTGTGTGTGTTTATGTTTGTGTGTGTGTGCGTGTGAACATTGAAGCCAGACGCAATACATACGCATATCTCTGATATTGAGCTCTTTCCTTGATATTGAACACTTTATCCCATAAATATACCACTCCCTAAAAGTATATTTCTTCATATATATATATATATATATATATATATATATATATATATATATATATATATATATTGATAATTAGTTGGTATAGTAACAGGTTAATATAATAATAATATTTATTAACGATCCATAAAAATACATTCGGTTATAATTTATTTCCTGAATATACAAATATGCATCTCTTCAGACCGAAGTTTTTTTTTTTTTTTTTTTTATGGAGTCAATTTATCCAGACAAAAGAAAAAAGGGAAAGGAAAACGAAAACAGAAAAGAAAAAAATTGAAAATTCGAAGACAGAGTATATATCAGCTGTCCTACAGCCATTGCTTATGACTAAATTTAAACCTTGATTAAAAAATAATTCTGAGCACACAAAACGCTCCATCTTACTATGACATCTTCCTCTTTACTTTTACTTTTCTTTCCTTTCTCTCCCTTCTCATCTCCCTCGGTCTCTTCCTTCTCTTTATTTCAAACCCTCTATGTACTTTTACCACTCTCCACCATGTTTCTACCTATTTGTCCTCTCTCTCTCACCCTCTCTATCTATCTCTATGCTTGTCATCTCTTTTCTTATGGCTTATGACCGTATCACGTTTAAAACCGAGTTCACGTACGACCAATAAATTTAATCTACGTCAACCCTGGCCATTACCTAGACGGATGACCGCTTGAGTATACCAGATTATGTCAGCGTGGATGTGTGGGTGGAGGTTTAATAGATAGCGGTTATAATAGAATGGGAAATCGGAGAGCTGAGTTCAAATTGCAGTTGTGTTCGGTAAATTCACTTACGTGCAAATAACCATGAAAATTTATGAATCCACTTTCATTCCCACAGTCAACCCTTAATTAATTAGTAAGTCTTCTAATATTTGTCTATATTTCTGAGATGAGGTATTATGTATATTATTTACATTATTCGGATTATTTTCCTTATCTTTGTCGGCATATTTATTACAACGTTTCGGCCGTTGTACGCTCCGGCCTTCTTCAGGTGTTTGGAATGTCGAAGTGAACCCTTTATTTCGCTCGCTGGAGTAGCCTGTTCTAGTTCCACGTGCCATGTTTAATGGATGTCAGTTATCAGTTATGTCCTGTTAATTTCCCTCTGAAAGTTCTCCACTGACTTGACCGGGTATTGAACTCGCACTACTTGGGTCCTGTGACTGGATCTAACTAACGTCTTTATCTACTGTTCCATGTGTCCTTGGATCTAACAAAACAGCGCCATGTGGAATAGGACACATGGCACATTGGATAAACGGCCGAGACGTTGTAATAAATATGGCGAGAAATATGAGGACAATAGTCCCCATAATATAAATAATGTCTTCTAATATTATAGCAAAAAAAATCCCTTGCCATGTAAATATATGCTCTAGATTTAAATATCCGGCAAATGTTTGATAAGCCGTAGAACACTAATCAATCATAAAAAAACAGAATTTGTTCTATTCTCCATCCGTCTGACCTGACTCATCCACCAATGTCTGTGACAATGAATGCGCGCTTTTCTCTGCTGATAACACTAGCTTTGGAAAGACCTTATTGATTTGTCCTTTAATTCTCAAGATGTTGCAAAGAAGACGTTGCTGATGGACACGCTTAGACTTTATAATTTGCCTGCGATACATAACACAAGATTAAAAGGAATATAAACAAGGCATATTAAAACACAAGGCATTGCAAACGATGAATGTATTTATTTATTCAAGTTTTCGACCACACACTGTCTTTTAGTGAGTCAAGGGCTTCTGCATCGAATGGTATAAATTCACCGCTTCTCCTCTCGGTCAGGGATTAATTATTAAGACTTCTATCAGTAAATAATTATTATTAGCAAAAATCTACTTTAAAGACTAGAATCTATGCTAATGTTCTTTCCGCTCCTGAATGTCCTGACCAATCAGAATGATCTCTCGGTGAACAAAAGTCGTTGTTTTTCGCTTATGTGGGGATTAGATTTTCTGAGCTTAGTGGACGAACACGCGTTTTTGCTGGTGAGAAGTGTAGGTTGGATATGTGACTCCATTTTGTCATTTCTACGCTGCCTGTTGGACTGTTACGACGGACTATCGTTTGAACTCTGATTTGGCTATAAGAGTTGCGATCAAGAGACAGAAGAAATCTATTGCAGATGTTTATTGCTACTATAAGCTGATAGTTTTTTCTTCTTTTTCTTTTCATTACAACTACAATTTTCTTACACTCTAAACATATTTTATTGTTTTAGTAACTAACAAAATGTAGATAAGCCGTAAAAATCTAGTTAATCAATGAATTAATTCAATCAATATTCATCTTTTTTTATACCCACTAAGTCTATCTTCCCTTCTACGTTTACACATTATCAAGTTTATACGAAATTGATTTTTTTTTTAATAAGGATTTCAATAAAATTACAATTTTATTCATTTAAAAACAATATTTTTCGGTGTCTAAAGTAATGTCTTCTAGTTATTATATACTTTTCATTTATATTTTCCTCTATATAAACGCAAGATCTTAAGTACACTATTTTCTTCTATTTGCTTCAGCTTTCATTATTTCTTTCTTTCAACAATTGACTCTCTTCTTTCTTTCAGCCTCTTCTTCATTTTCACTCGTTGATTCATACTTGACTGATTTTACTGTTTATCTCCGACCACGTTTCCCGCATTTTCCTCTCCATTCGTTTGTCCTTATATTAAGTGACGTCCAGCCCGAACAGTACCTACATGGGTGATCAGTATGCTTGATGAAATGAAAACAGCTCGGAATTGTAACTCGGAGAGCAAAGTTCCAATCCCAGTCGGATTCTTTATATTCTCTTACCCAATGGAAAAGGTATGAATCCACATTTTTGACACCCAGATATGGGTTAATTAGTAAGAGTTTTATCAGTAAATCATTATTATTTCCAAATATTATTAGAATCTAAAAAATAAAAATTCATGACCTTTAATATCCTTCAAAAAGTTAATAAACCGTGACGAAACAAATCAATAAAGTGTCCTTACTATTTCATTCTAAGTAATCTTTGCCGATTCATTAAGAGTTTTTTTTTTCTCTTTCTTTCTTTTTTTTTTTTTTCTTTCTTTCTTTCTTTCTCATGATATCTCTATATTCTGATAAATTTTCATTCTCCCTTCCATCTCTTTATTTTTTAAATTTTCTTTCTTTTGGTAAAAAGGGCTTTCTTTCTGTAATATTTACATGGTATCTGAAGTGTCCTTACTATTTCATTCTAAGTAATCTTTGCCGGTTCATTAAGAGTTTTTTTTTCTCTTTCTTTCTTTCTTTTTTCTTTCTTTCTTATGATAACTCTTTATATTCTGATAAATTTTCATTCTCCCTTCCATCTCTTTATTTTTTAAATTTTCTTTCTTTCGGTAAAAAGCGCTTTCTTTCTGTAATATTTACATGGTATCTATTTTTCCACCTTCTGCTATTCTTGCGTTCAAATATCAGGGTGATTGCTTTCCAAGCGCTTGTCAGTCAAGGTGGTTGTATCTCACATGCACTCCACTTGCTCACCCCTCTATTACTGCCGGTAATGAATGTTCGTGATGATGATTATTATTAATAGTAGTAGTAATAGTGGGTTAGTAATAGCAGTAGAAGTAGTAGAACTAGTAGTTCTTTCTGTTGCTATAGTCAAGCTTTCAAAATAAATGTAGCATAGTGCTGTAAACGGAAAATATATTTTGAATATTTTAATCTTGACACAATTATTTCGCTTTATACCACTTGCACTAATATTCCGTTTGCTTTTAATGATTATTTTTGCCAGTTTTTTATTTGTTTCTTTTTTCGACTTATTCTTTTTTTTTTCGGACTAATCTGCTATTCTGTATTTCTCTTTATCTGTCATTTCTTTCTTTTTATTCGTTCTTTCTTCTGCATATTTATCTGATATTTCTTTGTTTCTTACTTTGTTTTTTAATAATCCATTTTTCTTTCTTTCTTTTTCTTCTTCTAATGCTTAATTTCTTTATTTGTTTTATTTGTTCCTTCATTCTTTCTTTCTTTTTTTGTAGTAATTTTTTCTTTCATTTTATGTTTCCTCTTTTGGTTTTTTTTTTAATTTTTTTCTTTATTTGTTCTAATCTGTTCTTTCTTGTTTCTTCCTTTCTTTTTATTATATTTTTTCTCTATTTCTTTCTTTTTTTCTTTCTGTGTTTCTGCTTTTGTTTTTATTTATTTTTCTTTCTTTCATTTTTGTCTTTCTCCGTACTAATCTTTTCTTTCTTGTGTTTTTACTTATTCTTTCTTTTTTGTTTCTTTGTACTAATCAGGTCTTTCTTGTTTCTTTCTTTCTTTTTATTGTTTTTCTTTCTTTCTTCATATTAATCTCTTCATTGTTTATTTATTCCTTTGTTTTCTTTCCTTTATTTATTCTTTCTTTCTTTCTTTCTTCTTTTTTTTATCTATTATCCTGGTGAGTATTCTCTTTCTCTGTATTCTTATTCCATTCTCACTTCCATTTCTATATTTGCAACATTGATTCTTCATTCCGTTAATAAGGGTTTTCTATCTGCAATATTCACTTCATATATATATATATATATATATATATATATATATATATATATATGTATGTATGTATGTATGTATATATATGTATATTGTATGTTTCCCCTCTTACTTGAATTACTAAATATCTTATCATTTCTCTTGCCTGTATATTTATTTATTTTTTAATCCTCATTTTGCTTCTCTTTTAAAGAAGCCATTTTTCTTTTATGTTCGATACACTCAATCTGCTCGTTTTCTTATTATTACGTCATTTCCGTCAATTTTATTTTAACGTAGACTCGTTCTCTCCACCTCTACCTTTCTCTCACTCTCTCTCTTACTCTCTCACTCTCTCTCTTATTCTCTCTACCTCTCACTCTCACTCTCTCTCTCAATATTTTCTCTAACTCTCTCTAACTCTCCCTCTCTTCCGCTCTGTACCTCACTCTCACTCTCTCTACCTCTCTTTCTCACTCACGCTCTCTTCCTCCGTTTCTCTTTTTCTCTATTTTCCTTTTACCTTTTCGCTTTCTAAGTTAAAAAAAAAAATGATTGCACTTCCTCAACAATGTTTTACGAAACAAATCCCAATTTTTGATGCAAAGCTTTTTATTCAGGCTAAAGGCTGAAACCCACCTAAAAAGAAAAAAAAAGTATTTTACCTCAGAATTTCATAATTACCTCATTCCAGCGTTTTACATATTTATTTCATTTTTATGCGAATTGTTGTTTTTCGCGCCATTTTTTTCTTTTTTCCCGCTATGTTTCTTTTTTTTTTCTCTCTCTCTCCCTGGCATTTTTAAGGCTTTCCATTCATTCTATCATTACCATTTAATTTACAATTGCAAAATGGACAGTCTGATGGACAAAGGTAGTTGCCTCGTGTGAGGACAATTTGCGTCGAAATAAATATATTTACACGAGTCAATTGTGATAGAAATTGGCGGACAAATGCGCAACGAAAAACATCGTTACAATAATAATAAAAAAAGACGAAGACAAGATATAAAGAAATAAAGACAACAACACAAAAGAAAACAGACGATAGTTTGAAGAGAAGGGGAAATGAATCAAGAAAGAAAATCAAAAAAATAAAAACGGTTATTTTGATAGGACTATAAAAAAAAGTATAACCAAAAGGAGAGAGAATAAAATAAATATAGGGAGAAAAAAAAAGTTTTAAAATGTAAGAGAATTAAAAGAAACTTGAGGTAAAACAAAAGAAAGATGCAAGAAAGGACCCCGGTAAAATTGTCTAGAAAATATCTGACTGAAAGAATGAATCGAAGAAGCCACAAACAATCGATAGAAAATAACAAGTAATCACCAGAGAATGCATAATGCGTAATACAGAAGTAAATATTCATTTGACTCCACCGTTACACTATCTGATACACACCGGACCTTTAAGAGGCTAATATAAATATAAAATATTCATGAACAGAGGTACTGGTTTCGAATACTAATAAAATTAAATGATTTTAAACATTAAACTGATCATCGCTTTGATATGTTTACCAAAACTATGCTTCCTTATATATATATATATATATATATATATATATATATATATATATATATATGTCATCATTTCTGCAATTCCCTATATGAAATACTGAAATTTTATAATACTCCAATTCCGTAAAAACCTTATATGAAATACCGAAATTTAATATTTCATCATTTCCGCTATTCTTTATATGAAATACCGAAATTTAATTTTTCATCACTTCCGCTATTCCTTATATGAAGTAGCAAAATTTAATATTTCATCACTTACGCTATTCCTTATATGAAATACCAAAATTGAATATTTCATCACTTCCGCTATTCCTTATATGAAATAGCAAAATTTATTATTTCATCACTTCCGTTATTACGTATATGAAATAGAAAAACTTAATATTTCATCACTTCCGCTGTTCCTTATATGATATACCAAAATTTAATATTTCATCACTTCCGCTATTCCTTATATGAAATAGCAAAATTTAATATTTCATCTCTTCCACTGTTACTTTATATAAAATAGAAAAATTTAATATTTCATCAATTCCGCTATTCCTTATATAAAATTCCGATAATTACAGGTTTGTTACAAAGACTGCATTATAAGATGAAGCGAAGATTTGTGTAAAATTTCCCGTCTTCATTTTTGTGGTCTTAATATGCATATATTTTTTAGCTGAAAAAATTTTAAATAATAAAAAGAATTCCGAATTCATCGCATTCTTTTAAAACACAAAAATTAGCAGAAATATTTAGCCTATTGTTCCATTTTCCTTTCAGAATTTTTCATATTTAGCGTGCAACCAAAAATACACACCAATATAAGTATTTCTTTTTTTTTCATTTTACTACTATTTCAAAAAATAAACGCACAGACATCATCCAGTACATTCAGAAACATTAATATATACATTGATACTAACGCCGTAAAAATGAACACAAGACATCAACACACCCAATGAATAGAAAACATTGAATTTTAAAATCGTAAAAACTCCGCTCCATAATATTGCCTAAATATTGTGATAATGCTAAAGAAATAAAAACAGGATAAATTTATAAAATGATATTCTTATTTAATTATATATATATATATATATATATATATATATATATATATATATATATATATATATATATATATATATATATATATACATAGGTGTGTGTGTGTGTGTGTGTGTGATATACTAGTTGTAATCGTATAAATATAAAAAGTTACACTGGTTCGGAAAAACTTAGGTGCCTTGATTTGTGAATAAACAAACCAATACCAAAGGGAAAAAATGGTACAAAGAAGAGAGTACATGTACGTTAGCCGAAAGTAATCTTCTAGCATCCAAATTGAGAGTCAAAGAAAAAAAACCGATACGAGTAAGAAAATTAACTAAATAAAGTGCTCGATACGCTAAGTAGAGCAAACCTAAGTTAAACCTAACTAGACAACATACCACGGTTTCACCTAAGCGGAACGTCTGGGAAGACTGCCAGTGTTCCCTGACGTATATATTATGACGTATATATTATGTTTTATATTTACAGTATTTAGGGAAAAGCGCTCAATATCAGTGAGTGAGTTAACAATAAAATTGTATGGATATGAGTTTGTGACCCCTGTCACAAAAAGTTTGTCTGATGATCACAAAACCATGAAACCCAGGTTCACAAACTCATTTCTATACAACTTATATATATATATATATATATATATATATATATATATATATATATATATATATTAGGTTGATTCAAAAATAATGTCGTTTTTTCACATATGTTACTATGTGAGAAAACGACATTATTTTTGCACCAACCTAATATATACTGATTACCAAAATTATGCTTCCTTATATATATATATATATATATATATATATATATATATATATATATATATATATATATATATCATCACTTCTGCAATTCCGTATATGAAATACTGAAATTTTGTAATTCTTAATTCCGTAAAACCTTATATGAAATACCGAAATTTACTCTTACTTATTTAATTATATATATATATATATATATATATATATATGTGTGTGTGTGTGTGTGTTTGTGTGTGTGTGTGTGTGTGATATAGATAGTAGAGAGAACATATGTACGGCATGTCGACTCAGCGAATGCGTATAACCATCACTAACGTTTATTTGTGGTCTTGAGGACGATAGCAGTTTTTTAAACTGGAAAGCAATTTGACAAAATGCAGAATAGACCGCTTATATTTGTCCCTTTGGGGTTGCTGGTTATTTTTCAAGATTAACTGAAACATGTCTTATGTGTGCAGGTAACATGTTTTTTTCTTTTTTTTACATAAGAAGCTTCGTAGTTAGAGCTGCTTCTCAATGTATGACGTTTCATGTGACTGACAGGCCCTACTTGTGATTGACAAATGTGATTGCATTCGGAACATTGGAATTGTGGGATATTTTAGGCAACCACCTGAACATTTCTGGCCAACTGCTCATTCTTTTCTCTTGAAATTACGCCCCTTCTTGTATTCGAGATCTCCCCTTCTTTTTTTCTCGCGAGCGTTGACTTCCCAATATGTATCATTCATCTTGCATACCTTAAAAGTCATTCAAACATTCACGAAAAACTTTACTGGATTCATTTTTTTAGCAAGGTTCACCATATTGAACACTTTTTAAAATAACCTGTTTTCCTCCATTCGTATGACATCGCTCACCCACCGGATGACATCGCTCACCCACCACGATGAATGCGCGCTTCTGAGCTGTTAGAATTAGCTTTAGAAAGAACGTAAGAATGTGTTAATTCGCAAGATATAGCGAAGAAAGCGTTGCTAATGTACACGCACAAGCCTTATTATTTCTCTACAGTAGATAACTGTTGTAACCTAAAAAGGGTTACTGAATGAGGAATAACCAAATGGGAAGTTGGAAATGAAATGACAATCTTTATAACATAAACAAAATAAAATACACACCAGCGGCGTCAAGTAGCTAAACCACTGCTAGTTGTGGACTACTTAGACAGCATATTACGATATTTACCTGCCTCTCCATGAGGTAGTATGTGGCACAAGGATATCCGAGCCCGTGGGCTCGGGCAAAAATTGCCGGTAGACCCCACATACGCAGTATAGGGTATCTGTGTACCTCCCCGGACGAGACACTGCCCTTCGGCATAGCCTCGTCTGGGTTCCTCTCTTCTCGAAGACAGGAAGTTCGACACAGCAAGAGCTCACGCTGCCAGCGTAGACAGCATATTTCCCCCACTTACAATAGCGTCCAGTGTATTTATGAGTATTAGGACATACCCATTAGTGTTCATAGGTACGGTATATAACAGCGTATTGGTGTTCATAGGCACGGTATATAACAAGGTATTAGTGTTCATAGGTACGGTATATAACAGTGTATTAGCGTTGATAGGCACGGTATATGACAAGGTATTAGTGTTCATAGGTACGGTATACAACAGGGTATTAGTGTTCATAGGCATGGTATATGACAAGGTATTAGTGCTCATAGGTACGGTATATAACAAGGTATTAGTGTTCATAGGTACGGTATATAACAATAACCCAGGATTTCCAGGAATAAAGAAGGCCTGTAAAAAACATACATTTTAACACTGAAATTAGTTTTGCTTTATTCAACGTCTTGACCACACTCGATCTTTTAGTGAGTGAAAGGCGTCTCCACCTGTATCAATCACGTCATTAAATAAAGCAGTATCGGCAAATTAAACTATCATGATAAGTATTTAACTTTATGACCGAGGTTACTTGAGACCGGCTTAAATATTAAATATGTTTGGACCAGAATTATGGCGTGGCCAAATGTTTTACATGGATACGAGAGATTTTTTAAAAGTTCTTTTGCATTTCTGTGTTTTAATCTAATACCAGATGACAATTACGAAAGGACGTCTATCAGAAATTCAAACACCATGCTCTTTGCATTTAAATGTCGCAGATTGAAGTACTTACCTGATGATCTATATCGAAGTTTGATACCTTGTAATATTATTGAATATGCGTACACCTGTGTTCCCCCTCACTGGAATATGATTGGCTGGTGTCCGTCATAAATACCGACGGACGTGTAGGTACGAGAGTTAAGAGAGCCTTAGTCTGAGAGCTAAGTTTATAACGACGACCATTGGACTACGCCATTGATCTACACTTCTTACCTGTGACTACGACGCGTACCAGTCGATTACTGCTACCGTATTCTACTTGGTTATAGTAGCCAAAACCACTTACTTACTTCGTTCAAATATACCCCTATCCGGGACATATCACCTTGATTGCCACCCTAAAAAGTATAAAAAGATGGTTTTTAAGTAAGCTGAATAATGTGTGGTTCCAAAATCACCATCTCTAAAAGTGTCCCAAGAAATAGGTACACCTTTCAAAAAACGTTTCCAGAGTCTAGAACTGGAACGAAAGCAGAGATAGCACCTGAAGCCATCATAAAATTATCGTGGATCTAGCAATGCTTTGTACAGATCAAGCAAATATTTAATATAAGTTCTAAGACTGCACAAATCATTTTCTTTGGATTAGCGAGATGTAAAATCCTCTCTGCAGCGCCTGCATTAATCTTAAAACTGCATTTGAACTCTGGTAAATGAACTTTAGCAATGTAACTATTCATTCTGCTGAAAAGGATACATAAAAATGGCTTTCTAGCAGTTAGAAGTGCTATACATCTGTAATTGCCACAAATTAGATTAATGTCCTTTTTTTTTTAATAAAGGGAGTACAGTTATGATCTTCCAGTATTTAGATCTTTTCTGTCCGTCTGATATTAATAACATTATTTCTAACATGTGATCCCCAAGTACAGAGTAGCAGACAGTAAACAAAATCCCACAAGCGAGAAATAAGGCATGTTATTTCGGAATCAGCCTCAGGGTGTGTGGGGTTACAACTGACTCATGACTGTTTATATCTGCAAACACACTATGCCCGATATTGAGAAGGTCTTCCCCATCAATATATCCAATTTTAAACATTATCTATCTATCTATCTATCTATCTATCTATCTATCTATCTATCTATCTGTTAATCTCTCTTTCTCTCTCTCTCTCCATATATATATATATATATATATATATGTATATATATATTGCAGTTCAAAAACATAACTTATCTATCTCAGGCT
>OZ010590.1:21657919-21722919 GCA_963932145.1 Acanthosepion lycidas | reverse complement strand
AATGATATGTTCATCATTAATTAATGATACCTAAGGATAGGAAGCTCATGAAATATTGAAATAAAGTTCATTCATACATATATATATATATATATATATATATATATATATATTATTACAGGATCATTTTTCAACTTATTCAAGATGATCTCCGACCTTTCTAACCTTTTAACTGTCCATTCTGTAGTAGCAAGTTGCCTCAAACGTTTCACGTACGATTTAAATTTTAAATATTTTTTCACTGCTATTTGGGCTGTCATAGCTGAAACTTCTCGCTCACGTGCCAAACGTCTTATCGGTTGTGCTGGATCTTTTATAATTGATCACTTTAGATCTAAGTTGAATTGATATCCCTCTTTCTGTTGTAACCTCCTAAATCAGCATTCCTTTCTACTGTTCCCACCTTTTTAAACTTATTCATCGTTCTCTTGATGGTTCTTGAATCTACAAATGTTGGAAAAAATAATTGGAACAGTTGCAAAATCCACTCCTATATTTCAAAATCTATTATATTAAGAACTTTAGCTAAAACTTTGTAATTTCAGGTTATATCTATTGTAAATACGTTTACTTATCTAATTTACTGTTTTCGCCTTATCTATTTATAGAATTTGGTAAAATTCAAGCTAAACGCCTGAGTTCGAAAAAGAGCAAATTGTTGGAGCTCGGATGGCAGGATCACTAAGGTTGCTGAACTGTTTGGTTTTTCAAGAGCTACCATATGATGCAATTCGAGAAATAGGGCAAGACTTCTAGCAACCGTAGAAATTCGGGCCGGACTTGCAAACTTACTGACATCATCATCCTCACCCTTTAACTGTCTATCCTGTAGTAGCAAGTTGCATTGAAACGCAATGTGCCAAAGAATCATCGGAAAAAATGCGGCCAAAATGACTGCTGAGTTGAATAACCATCTGAATAGTTCAGTTTCTACTAAATCTGTTCATGGAGAGCTCCATAAGGCTGCATATCATGGAAGAGCCGCTGTGAAGAAAACCTCTTCTCTCCACTCGCAACATTCAAAAGAGGTTGAAGTGGTGCAGAGATCACAATGCCTGGTTTGCAGACCAATGGAAGCAAGTCGTATTCTCAAACATGTCAAGTTTTTCTCTTTTCCCAACTTCAGGGCGAGTTTATGTGTGGAGGCAGCCCAAAGAAACTTACAACCCTGACTGCTTTCTTCCAACAGTGAAGAGTGGAGGTGATTCAATGATAGCTTGGGCCGCCATATCATGGAAATGTCTCAGTCCAATAGTTGTCCTGCATGGTAGAATCAACATCAAATATTACCTGAACATTTTGGGAGATCATTTTCATCCAATGGCCAACACTTTATTCCCTGCATCTTCCAAGATTATAATGTTCCAATACATGCCGCTCGAGTGGTTAAAATTGGTATGAAGAGCATAAAAGTGAGCTAGAACACATGGAGTGGCCTCCCCAATCTCAACATATAAATATTATTGGATATTTGTCGTGCATTTGTGGGCAACAAGTTAGGAGCCGCTATCCTCTACCGTTGTGTCGTAAAGAGCTGGAGAAGGTTTTAATGGAAGAATGACTGAAAATTCCTCTGGATAAAGTCAGGAAGCTGTATGATTCCATTCCTAGAAGTATTAAAGCTGTCTGCGAGGCTAAAGGAGGACCAACTCCATATTAAATAAATTTTCTTTGAATTTAACAAGTGTTCCACTTATTTTGTCCAACCGCTGTATATACACCTAAAAGCTGTATTTATATCAATAAGTATGCTTCTACAACAGGTTGATCCTATTTACGTGAATTATCAAGATTTAATAGTTGAGGCATTTTAAGAATTAAAAAGAAAATGTTCAGATTATTCAAACTCAAATGTAACGACGGCTTTTATAACACAAATACATATTATTTGCTCTTTTGCAATCAAAATTGCTACATTTCATAGAACAAGAATATATGGCAAAAGATAAAGTAAGACGTAGAGGTTAGTTATCACCATGTTGTATTTTTTTTTTTTTTTTTATGATTTATCATTTCCCGTCCTGTATGATTTATCCGACCTTAGGCTTCTCACTTCCTTCTGATAATTCATTTCTTACGTTGTTCCGCTGAGATCTCTGTACGCACGGCAGATTGGAGAAAACATTGATAGATGAAGTTTCCTTGAAGGGATTATACAGCCGTAGAAGGTCGACAGAAGAAGAAAAATGAGGATGTTGTGAACTCTGTTGGCTTTTAACTGTGTCTGTAATAAAATAATCAGACGCTGCACTCTTCTTATGTAAATGATTTCGGGTGGAAGTACGTGTGGCCAATCGACACATAGACGTAAAAAGCTGGTCGTATATATTATACAGGATTATACGTGTATAGTGGCGGACGTATAAAGCCGGTCGTATACGTGTGTAGTGGCGGACGTATAAAGCCGGTCGGATGCGTGTGTAGTGACGGACGTATAAAACCGTCCGTATACGTGTGTTGAGTTGGCCGTATAAAGCCGGTCGTATACGTGTATAATGTCGGACATATAAAGCCGTGCGTATACGTGTGTAGAGGTGACCGTATAAAGCTGGTCGTATACGTGTGTACTGGCGGACGTATAAAGCCGGTCGTATACGTGTGTAGAGGTGGCCGTATAAAGCCGTCCGTATACGTGTGTAGAGGTGGCTGTATAAAGCAAGTCGTAAACGTGTGTAGTGGCGGACGTATAAAGCCGGTCGTATGCGTGTATAGTGGCGGACGTATAAAGCCATCCGTATACGTTTGTAGTGTCGGACGTATAAAGCCGTCCGTATACGTGTGTAGAGGTGGCCGTATAAAGCCGGTCGTATACGTGTGTAGTGGCGGACGTACAAAGCATGTAATATACGTGTTTAGGGGTGAACGTACAAAACAGATAATATACGTGTGTAGGGGCGGACGTGCAAAGCCGGTAATATTCTTGTGTAGGATTGAACGTACAAAACAGGTAATATGCGTATGTTGGGATATTGTTCAGCATTATCTTCCATACTGGAGGACATTTATCACGTAACACCTTATAATTCTTTTCTTTGTTTCTACCGGAGTTTCTCTATTTCTTGCTATATTGCTTAGTTTTTGTAAACCATTTTGCTATCCCAATACACGTTCGGATTTTAGTGTCACACTATCAATCCTCTGTTAACAACATATCCAAGGTATTTGAATTCTTGGACTTGTTTCATTTTGATATCTCCAATTCTGCAATTCTCAGTTTTGGCTCATCCTTTTGCTAGCAATAATGCAGTCTGTCTTTTTGCTAGACAATATCCTCAAAGATGGAGAAGAAACTTGAAGCAATAGAATTCTGGATCTACAGATGAATACAGACGATAATATGAAACGAATATATGAGCAACTGCAAAGTTTTAGAGAAAATGAAAACGAAAAGTAAACTCATGCTTAACATCTGGAAGAGACAGTTGATGTTTCTAGGACATAAAATAAGGAAAGAGGGCTTGATAAATGTGACACTCACAGGACAGACTGAAAGCAAATGTGTGAGAGAAAACAACTAAGATTTGAACATTGAAGTCCTGATGATTGCGTCTAGCATGAAACAATCTGTCGCCTTAGAGTGCTGACTTCAGTGTTCATCATAATATTTACATACGCTCTATCTCTGACATTGAACACTTTATCCCATAAATATAGCACACCTTAATATATATATATGTATATATATATATATATATATATATAGATAGATAGATAGATAGATAGATAGATAGATAGATAGATAGATAGATAGATAGATTGTATTGTGGAATGCTTTCGCAGTGGCAGCTTGTATTTGTACTAAATCGTCCTAAAATAGGTTCGACGTACAAAACGTTAGGAACTTGATTTAATAGGCATTACGCCGAGTAATCTTGTAGTGGTCGCTGATACTTTCGTATTAAACTAACTGTCGTCCGACATCGACTCACTGACAGACTCCCGCTTCTACTTATATTAGGTGGGAGAGACTATTAACTATATAATAGGTGTGTTTCACCATAACAGATAGATAGATAGATTGATAAAAAAATGAGCTCCAGGCAATTTACATACATACATGCATATATATATATATATATATATATATATATATATATATATATATATATATATATATATATATAAGGATACATTTTTAGCAATTACACTTGATTATTTTTTTAATTCGGACGAAACTATTTTTACTGCAAAAGAAAATATATGACGAAGTGACCTCATCATCATTCGACCGTAGTCGGGATCATCAAGCCAATGCGAACGGCCGTTTTTTTATGTACTAAGACAAGGCTACGTACATTTTTGAATTCAGAATTTTTCTTCTCG
Source organism: Acanthosepion lycidas (assembly GCA_963932145.1). Lineage (NCBI taxonomy): Eukaryota > Metazoa > Mollusca > Cephalopoda > Sepiida > Sepiidae > Acanthosepion > Acanthosepion lycidas. The sequence continues at coordinate 21,718,596 of OZ010590.1, read as the reverse complement.
ATTGGTTACCATTCGAGGCAATATGCCAACATTTGTCCTGCTGTTTACCCATAGCTGTGGGGAGAAAAATAATGTTCATACCTTTACCAAGGATATTAGCACGTTAGTGAATGTAAAGGTTGCGACTGGAATTCGAACTAGGCTCTCCGATTCCTCAAATCTGGCCGCTATTAATTACTCCACCTTACCTTCCTCTACTCCACCCTACCACCATCTCATCCATCCTACCTCCATCCAGTGAACTAAGCGCCATTATTCTTTTGTTATTCTATGAAAATGCTTATCTTGCTTAAAATTTCTTAACATAATGTTTCTATACATGTGATAGACTAGAAGGTTTTCTTAAAACAAATTAACTGTCGCTGGCGTCAATGTATCCAGATATCCCCTTCGGAGTCAAGACACAAGCAAATTCTATTGGGAAGAAAATCCAGGGAAACACTCGTTTATTTTTCTATTAATGATGGATTCCATATTTTGTTAAAGACTTGAAAACAAGAAACAATATATTTCATAGAAACGATGCACATGTAAATGTCGATTTCTCGCCTAATCGAACACACCTAAGACAAATAAAAAAAAAATCATCTGAACAGATTAATAAATCAATGTCCTTTGTGAGAAGGTTATGTGTGTATTTTTAAATAACACATGTTGCGTATCGCAAAACAGGAATAAATGTAAACCCAGTGTTGCAATCTTGCCTATATGGGCTCCGTTTTTATTTTCAAAGAATTCTGAAAAATCGTAACAAATAATAGAACACAATGACAACATTGATATTTAAAATGGATGAATTATCGACCTTTATAAAAGGGCAGATGTATTATGTGAAGATGCATACAAAACAAGTAGATAATAATAAAGATAGGTTTGTATTTAACAAAAAAATTAAAATCATTATAGAATTATTCGTGTGTTCAATTGATTTGGTAAAATAAATATTCAAAGAAAATATATTGCATGTCGTGGTTCAAAGGACAGTAATAAAATTATTCTAAAACTTTTATCCAATCAGAAAATTTGAAAGACATTTCAAATGATACGCTTTTTAGTTTCACTTTGCAATATAGTTATAATGAAAAATAATAAAACTAATATTTATCCCTCGTTTCCTGTTTCAGTTCCGGTTTCCGATTCCTTCTGAATTGTTCTCATTCTCTTTCAATTTTCAGTAACCGGTTACGTCTTACTTGTATTATCGTCTTGAGGTGAATTGATTGAAAAGAAATTACTGAAACCGCGTTCGGCAAGCCTCTTTTTTGGTATATATTGTCATTTTGTTGCAAAGTTTTTTTTATACTTCTGATTCTTACAAATCTTGCAATATCGATGGAGTTTTATGCTAATATTCGATCATATTATCGTCATCAAACAAGTACCAAAGTTTACATATCTGGGAATTTTCTTTTTTTTTTTTTTAACAGAGGAAGCAAAATCCGACGCTGCCGTACATCCTCACATTGTGATAGAAGAATATGCATTCCAAAAACTAATCTAAGTAATTAGAAACAGAAAAATTTCGTAAGACACAAAGAACGAGTGACGAATTACAACGTGATACCAACCCTCTTATATGGCAACGAGTCCCGGACACTCTCCTGTGACAGATGTACAAGAGAAAGCAGCAGAAATATAGTTTTAGAAAAGTAAACTGTGAATAACCTGGACGGAGCGCATAAGAAACGAAGAATTGTTAAAAACTGATGGAAACCCATAGCTGTGTGGAGAAAAAGAATGTCCATACCTTTTCAAAAGATATTAGCACGTAAGTGAATGTAAAGGATGCGGCTGGAATTCGAACTAGGCTCTCCGGTTCCACAAATATATATACACATATTTAGAACTAGCAGCATGGCCCGTCGTTGCCCGTGCTTGATTCAAAAATCGTACGACTCATACAGCAATCGGTATCACTTGAATTAAAATATTTTTGCCCTTCATTGCCTTTAAAGGAGTGCCATTTTCCGTGCTGATGTTGCTACATGCTTTACTTCGTGCCTATCTCACACTGCGAATTTTTTCTAAGCTCTATACTAAACATTAAATCTGTTACGAAAAGAGAACTAAACAAAATGAACACAAAACGATCAGCTTTAAAAAAGGACTCGTAACTGGAAAAGCCAAATGAAAAAAGAATGTTAACAACAAATACTTTTTCTGCGGAATCAGAATCAACGTTGAGTTTAAGCAAGCGAACGAGCCAATTGGAGTAAAGTGCCATGCAGATTTAAATTTTTACCACTTGTGACGAATGCAGCTATCGATTTTTAGCATGCTAGCTAACATTCGTGTCAGTCATCTGTAGGCTCTAACGCTGGCCAATAGAATCTTCCTGCCTATTCGTGGCAGCCAGCTATAGGCTCTCACTCTGGTCAGTAGAAAATGGCCGCAAACTACATGAAAACTGCCGTAGAAGCATGAAAAAATCGATTATTTCCACGATCGATGGTAGTTGGAAAATGTAACGTCGGTCTTGGCCTTACCGCTAACTTGGAGCATGCGCATGTAAATTTTGGTGCAAATCCGTCGAAAATTGCGGCCGTGCATTCGTTACACACACACACACACACATCCTGCCTTTTATAGATAGAGATCACAGAGAGTAACAGCTGAAAATTGATCACATAATGCAGAAAGAACGCTCAGTAGATTTTCCACTCACTGGGAATATCAGAGAATCAGGGGGACAGAGTAAGGCTTTAGGCCATAGACCTTATGATTTCATGTGAATAGCTGGCATAAACGGAAGTAGGAGAGATGGTAAAAACGCAAATATTAAGAGATGCACATGATCGGAAGTTGTGAAAAGCCGTGATCGCCTACTTCCTGACACAGCACATAGAAGAATTAAAGCGACTATAGCCTTAATGATTTTGAGAGGACGCCAATTCAAAATTCACACTGCCATCATGCAAAACACTTTAATGCCCACAAAGGAAATATTTTTCTTGAAACAATTGACCAGAAGGGAATTTTTTTTATACTTGAAAGATTTATTTTCATGTACAGGGTACCCAGTAAAACAAAAAAAGCGATAAATTCAGAAAGAATAGTGACAAGTTATGCGACTGAAAAATTCAATAAGAAATTCTAGACATTTCGTCAATCCGTACATCTGATATTCTTTGAAATATACGTTAACTTGACGCTCAAAATAAGTGAGTTGTTTATCCAAACGAGAAGAACAGATCGAAAGACGAAAATCGTCTGCAAATAACCTTTAAATGACGAATCACAAGATCGAGCACCAATTAATCAATCATAAAAGAACCAACCAGAATTAAGTAATTACGCGAGAGTCGAATAATTATTCAAGGTCATGAATATTGAAGAAATTTCTTCAAGGTTATTCAAGATCAATTCTTCCTGATCGATAAAATAGTGATACTAAATTGGCTCAATATTTTTTTATTTTTAATGGTCACCCTGCAAAAAGGAAAACTTATTCAGATCTTTCTTATTTATTTTTCCCTCTGTAATCTATTATTACCTGGCAGCCCAAGTCATGTAGGTGCACTTGTGTTACAAATATTCTCACCTCTTCCCCGATTCAGGATTGTTATCTTGTGTTTTTTTTTCCCAGAATAATATTGACAGAGATGTATGACTGAATATTATTCCCAATTCATTTGCTGGTTAAATTTCCTCCCTTTACTATTTAAATCTTGCACAAGATCGAGCACCAATTAATCAATCATAAAAGAACCAATCAGAATTAAGTAATTACGCGAGAGTCGAATGATTATTCAAGGTCATGAATATCGAAGAAATTTCTTCAAGGTTATTCAAGATCAATTATCTACACTCCCGCTTCCATTTTTGGACGATCATACCTGTCCACAACTTACCGTCCTTTCTAATTTTTAGCAATATTTGCCACCTACTCCCTTATCTTGGGAGTCTTTCCTTTATCATTGATGTAGATAGAATAATTAAAAGTAAAGTATCAGTTTATTAAGGTGATTAAGGTAATTTAAAGAAATTTTGTAAAAGTGTTTGACTGTATATTTCAGTGAAGACATGCGCTGCGTCAAATAGTAAGTTACAAAAAAGAAATTATTTTATTCTTAGGCAATAGAGAGTTTATTTTACGCATATTTTACTTCTAACTGCCATGCGCAGTTGGTTGATCAGAAAAAGCGTTCATTTAGAATGGAGCAAAAAAGCTTTATGTTTAGATGTAACAGAGTCTATCTTCAATTACTTTAAAGTACTTTCATTAAAAAAAAAATTTTGATTTAATGCAGTTACTGATATAACAGAAGTTGTCTGTATTTATTTAATCGTAGTTAATCAAGGACATAAAGAGTTTAAACAGGCAACATTAAGACCCACTTCAGAATACAATTATTTTTGAGTTTTTGAAATTTAATTTGTCAATTTTGTCAGGAATGTAAAAGAGGATATATTTATAAAGCAATTGTTATGTTTGGCGAAATTTGGAAGAAAGATCAACAATAAATACGAAAGAAAACAGTAAAAACCGCCATTTTTCGATATTTACGCGTGTTTATACAATATGAATGGAGTCAATTATCAAGTTAAATGACTGTTAAGCAATCAACTTATTGTCAAATGCAATTGAGTGAAGTTTGTATTAGATTGCTTGAAAATTGAGGGAGTTTTTAGTTTAAATTTGAGTTGAAATCGATTTTTCGTTTTTTGCGGTTTTTCTCTCAACGTAGTGACGCAGAAAAAAAATGAGTTATCGTTGTGCTCGTCATGATGTAAGTAAACTTCATACCGAGTTTGAAATAAATCAGAGAAATAATGTTGAATTTATCGATTTTGATTGGTTTCATCAATTATTGATTTCTATAAATTATCGATTTTTATGCTAAGAACCTATCTCTTACATTGTACAATGTATTGGCCAAGTTTACTCAAATCAGTTGGATGAAACTCTAGTGAAAGTTATCACATAGTCAAGCAGATACACAGACACTGCATCGAATGGTTAGTTGTAGAAATGTCTTATGTAATAAACTATTTTATTTTTAGACAATAGAGTGTTTAATTATTTTATGCAGGTTTTCAAGTTGAAAATATATTTACTATAACATTTTATAGTATTTATATCTGCTGCTAAGTCTGACTAAAGAAATTCTTATAGTGAAAGCTGATCCGTTTAATGGTCGAATAATGTTATTTTGCTCTTGAATAAAATGAGTTCTTACTTAATTAACAATTAATCTTCATTTATCTACACTCCCGCTTCCATTTTTGGACGACCATATCTGTCCACAACTTACCGTCCTTTCTAATTTTTAGCAATATTTGCCACCTACTCCCTTATCTTGCATCCTTTTACAGAAGTTAGTCGGGTAGGTTACTTGCTTTTGTTATGGGAGTGTTCATTGTGCATATATCTTTTGTATTATTAATGATTTAATAAAACAACAAAACTCCACATGTGAATCAACAAGTATATATTGAAATAACATAGAAGAACAAAATATACAATAATTTGTATTCAATATATAGATTAAGCGGAAAAAAAGTTGCTTCCCTTCTACCGTATTTTGATTTGTAATTGATTGTTCGAAAGTTCTCCTGAGAGAGAAATGTTCAGGAATCAATTTTAGAACAAGTCTGATGTTAGACTAGATAACACAAGAATACAATTGATCAGAAAGTGTGTTGTGTTAGAGAATTCAACAGAGTCCTGGTTGACTGAACTTGGTTCAGTCACAGAGATATGTATATATGTATTAAAAATTATGTGTCTGTGTGTGCGTTTGAAATGTCGTGAGTAAAGTTATAGGTTTGCGTTGACAGGCGAAATTTAGTGAACTCTACTTGCGGCTTATGAAAAAAAATCTCCTCTTTTAAAGCTACAGGTAGGCTCCCATCGAAAACGCGGGAAAAGTTGATTTTGCACTAAAATATGTGATTGGTTAAAATTTGACCAATCGCTAAATTTATACTAACGAAACAAGTAAGCAAGTTCAAAACGGAAAAATTCAAAGCAACGATTGCGATGGTTAAATTGTCCTATAGAAAGGCAGTATTGATTTATTAGCCAATCGCAGACGAATAAAATGTAGGTGTGGAAAAACATAGTAGTCGCTACACTTTTCCCCGCTGTAAAACTTGCCTTAAATATCTCCTGTGAGTGTCATATTTTTAAGCGCTCTTTGAACATTTTGCATTACAGTAATTTCAACAATCTGTTTCTTATTTGAAATATGCTTTGTTTTATGCTCCGCTCATAGTATTCTGAGCATTCTTCTGTCAAACCATACCAACGTCAACTTCAGTTTCCTCTTCAACTGTGATGGAAATGTCCAGAAATCACTGACATATAAGGATTTTTTTTAGGCATTTCACCCCAAGCAAGGCGGGCGTGCCACGAGCAAGCAGGGAATGACAGAGAATGAAAATGAAGGAAAATACTGGCTATAAAGGGGATTGAGGAAAGGATAAAAAAAACGGGGTCAAGGCGAAATAGCGATTGACGTTGCATTTAAATTTTTAAAGTGTTTAGTTATCAGGGAAGCAAATAATAGGAAAAGAGTTACACTGTCGGGAAGCGCGAGAAAAGAAACTGCTAGAGTAGCATGTAACGATTTCAACAGTAAAATGGTGGGATCTACATGCCCATCTCGTAGCACGCTTAAATTCATGTAGTCGGGACATCAGGGAAAATAGCTCATCATACAGTTGCCTTGAAAATATTGGTAGAAAAGAGGGAGGGAAGCCACGCCAGGTTTATGTGAATGTGAATGAAGTCAAGATGTCAAGTCAGAATCGATTACACGGTGAATTCTTCTTTGGATATTGTCGAGAAGCTCGAGATGAACAGCAGGGCAAACAGACTGGATAGGGCAACAATATTCAATGCATGGACGAATGGTAGATTTGTAGATGTGTGAAATGGTGTCTATTTTATGTTTCATAGTTAGTCAGTATTTTATCCTTTGTCCTTAACGGAATTTTCCTGTTTCTTAATAAGTTGTATAGAATTTTGAAAATATAATTTCTATTATAATGTTTTAATTCGGATTTCAATGTTTCATTCTCCGTTGTCTGTTAAATCACATTGCAAATAATTTGAAATACTATAGTTGCGTGATTTTGAAATTTCCGATTTATAGCTTGCATCTTTGGTTGTTCCTCCTTTTGGTTTGGTTTTTGTTTTACGGCATATCAACACCTCAATGGGTTATTTAATGCCGACAAAAAATTTTATTGCTGGTAATATGTTTTTCTTCAAATATCTATTTCTGGGAATATTTTTGCTGGAAGAAATCTAGAGCTGGTCATATTATTTTCAAAGAATGTATAACTGTTTGTATTGCTGGTATTTGTTTTAAAAGTATTGCTGGTAATAATTTTTCCTTCAAAAGATAATGCTGGTAATGATTTTTTTAATGATTTAATGTTTTTCTGGTATTAAAACCTATTTTAAAACAAGTCGGGTGGTAACTATTTGCTCATAGCTGGTACCCTAACAGGTGCTACCACCCCGGGTCAGGGTAGACCTGGGAGCACCAGCAATTAAGAGGTGGTTCCATGCTCCTCAAAACCACCTGATCAGAGGACTTGCTGTTGGACGTAGTTTATCGGCTTAACTAGGACGCGGGTGTAGTTTATCATACCCAGGACGCGGATGTAGTTTATCGTCTTACCCAGGACGAAGATGCAGTTTATCGTCATACCCAGGACGAGTTCCTCCTTCTGAAATAATTCTATCTTCTTAAATTTTGTGGTTAGCCTACCTTACAGCTTTCATTTAACACATTATCTATTACTTCATGGACGTTTTTTCGAATGTATGCAAAGAACACAATGCCATTTATATTGGTAAGATTTCGCCCACTAATAATAAACCCTGGTAGAACTACAAGTTCACTCATAATAACCCCAGTTTACGATGAAAAGGCGAATTGGCTTCTTACGCCCCTTTCTTATTTAATATAGTTATTCAATTACTTTTTTCTAAAATTATGCAGGTGAGCTCTTCCCAGTATATATTCTGGATTATTTCGTTATCGTTTAAATGTATCTTTGTGTTCTACCTTAGCAAAGGCTCTTACATAGTCTAAGAAATGTAAGTATACATCCTTCTTAATTTGCATTGATCTCCATGATAGCATTCTGATAATAAATATTACCTTTCTTGTTACAGTGTTCTTAAGAAGACCGCGTTTTTCTAGTTCTGTTTCAGATTTAATTCCGCTAGATAATTTTTTTTAACATTTTTAAGATCGATACATTTTGAACGCATGTACGTGTACGTGTTGCATATGCTTCTATGATGCAAATATTCCTAATTTTTAAAAGATCATTAGAGGAATTTTAGATTAATAGCCATTATTTAAAACTATTAAGCTACAGCCAGTTTTCCGACATGAAGAATTAATACACAAACCCTTTCGATGTTATTAAAACATGTTATTAAAACACGAAAATCAATGGAGAATATAGTTTAGGTTCAAGCAAAAAGGGCATAAAAAAGAGCATAGGAATGATATGGACAATAAGAAGAGTAAGGAGAAAGGAGAGTAAGGAGAAAGGAGAGTAAGGAGAAAGGAGAGTAAGGACAAAAGAGAGTTTACAATGATAGAAAGATGAGGGATTTAGAAATATGAACACTGCGAAAGAAAATAGCAAGCTTCTCACTCGGTTTTAAAGAGGAAATTTCCATCAGTTATATTTTGTGTGCCGTCAAGAAAGATCTGTTAGGCACGCTTAATGCAAATGATTTGTTAGCAAAAAAGTGTTTCCACTTGAATACAGTTTTCCTAGCGTGCAATTCTTCACTTTATCAAACCCCGCGACGGCCAGCTAGGCTCAACCTTCTCCGGGCTTGCTGACTACACTAACTACAAACACTTTTGCAGTCGGTGCTTTCCCTGACGTGATGGCTGACATTTGAGCAAATACAACTTTCTAAATTCGCTGAAATCTTCTCACATTTTTCGATGGATTCGCTTAAATCTTCACATGTTCTTCGATGGAATCACTTAAATCTTCTCATGTTCGATGGATTCGCTTAAATCTTCTCATGTTCTTCGATGGAATCAATTAAATCTTCTCATCCGCGTCCTGGGTAAGATGATAAACTATGTCCGCGTCCTGGGAATGGCGATAAACTACATCCGCGTCCTGGGTAAGACGATAAACTACGTCCAACAGCAAGGCCTCTGATCAGGAGGTTTTGAGGAGCGTGGAACCACCTCTTAATTGTTGGTGTTCCCCAATCCACCCTAACTAGGGGTGGTAGCACCTGTTAACTATTTACCCAGGTATGGGTAAATAGTTAACCTCCAAACTGTGGTCAAAACACTATGAACGTATAAAAATAAATCATAATACCAGAAATACTTTGTAAAAAAAATTGTTACCAGCAATAAATTTTTAAGAAAATTTATTACCAGCAATACCCTTTTTTTTAAAGAAAATATTACCAGCTATACATTTTTTAGAAAAAATATTACCATAAATAATTTTTTGAAGGAAAAATATTATTATCGATACATGTTGTGAGAAGCGTGGAACAACCTCTTAATTGCTGGTGTTCCCAGGTCTACCCTGACTCGGAGTGGTAACACCTGTTAGGGTCCCAGCTATGAGCAAATAGGTAACACCCGAACTGGTGTAAATATAGTTTTAATACCAGAAATAATTTGTAATTAAAAAAAATCATTACCAGCAATACTTAAAAAAAAAAAAAAAAAAAAAAAAACTACCAGCAATCCAAACAGTTATACATTCTTTGAAAAAAATATGACCAGATATAGATTTCTTCAGGGAAACTATTCCCAGAAATAGATTTTTGAAACATATTACCAACAATAAAAATTTTGTGGGCATTAAATAACTCATTTTTGTTGATATGCCGTAAAACAAACCAAACGAAACGAAACTGCTTCTGTTTTTTGCAATCTACGTGCTATCTTATTCTCCTAAGCTTTTTCTTATTTTCCATTTCCATATTTGTCTTTTTTCACTTCCTTCTGTTTCTTGTCATTCATTAACTCCATCGAGATTTTTTCTCTGCCTCTACCAACTTCTATTGGCCTTCTACAGAACTCTACCTAATTGAAGTCGACCATCTAATCCACTTTGCGAAAACATCTGTGTCTCCTTGCTCAGCATATCCGTACGAAAACAAACACATAGAAACAATTCGACTGCTGTTTTTTTTTTTTGTTTGTTTTTTTTTTAGTCTAATTCACAGTCATTAGTAATCATAGCCACTTTTACAGCATTCATTTCTCTTCAGCAGAGACTTTAAAATCATCAATAAATGATGACCAGGGTGCGTCTGGACATTACCGAATCCTTTTTCTTCTCTCTTTGTTTAATTTTTATTTTCGTCTTAGATTTTATTTCATCTGATTCATCAGTATTTTTTCCTATTTTTTTCTTTCCTTTTTTTATTTTTTTCTATAACAAAGATAGAGGTCACTCCCGATGCTAATCAAAAAGCTAAGTTTCCTGATCAAACTGAAAGAGGTGCGGTTTCACTTGTTATTTTTCTATTCCTGTGGCTGCCATTGTTACTATGTCTTGTCTTCAATTCCCAATCTGCCTACTTTGACTATATTGGTCTCATTTACAGACAAAAAATAAATAAATAAATAAATGAGAGAAGATATATATTGCATACCCTCTACGATAAGATAAAAGCTTATCTACGAACGACTCACCTACAAACACGACCTGATGACAATGTGCGTTTATGTTAGCATTAACAATTCTAACCTTAACGATTGTTATCTTTAATCCATTTATAGAAATTCTAGACCTGGAGATTGCAAACGTTATTTTTAGTATTTGAGTAGCTGCTCTGTTTATTTATCAAACAATATATTTATTTATTTATATTTGGCTCCCAGCCTGAATATTCGACAAATCTTATTAATGAAAAAATATGCGCTCTCCGGCAGGATTCGAACCTGCGCCCCCACAAGGTTGAATTTTGGTTTTTAAGCGAAGTTCCTCTCTTCATAGACTTCTCGAAATTGTTCGTATCTGTTCGCTTTGTTATCTAAACGTAAATAAAGAAATTTCCTAAAGAAGTAATAGATTTTAATTATTAATCCGACAATTTGGGCCGTGGTTCGTCCTCCGCATATGGCGATCGTCCACGCGGCCATCGGACGCGTGCCGGTTTTAAGCGGTCAAGCCGAAAAGCTCCAAGTGCGATAATTGCCGGGCGACTCTCTGCGCGCAATCCGACGCCCCTCGTGCGAGCAGGCCGTCCTCGTCGTTTGGCGCTCGTCTACGTGGCGGTAAGTTGTCAAACCGAAAGCTTTAATTTATTTTTACTGGATACACGTATCTGAGTAGAGGCTCTGTTTATTTATTAACTCGTATATTTATTTATTTTCGTTAAGCAGTCTGAATATTGGAGACATCTTAAGAAAGGAAAATATGCGCTTTCCAGCAAGATTTGACCGTAAACATTTCGTCCCAAGCAAGGAGATAATGCCACTAGAACGGAGAAGTTTCAGGGAATTCAGGAGTTTCAGGGAGTGAGGAGATGGCGATTGACGTTGCATTTAAATTTTTAAAGATTGCAGGCGAGATGAAAGAATTAAATAGGAAGGGAGTTCCACAGGTGAGAAGTGCGAGAAAAGATAGTATTAAAATAGATTTGGCCGTTACATCTAGCTAGTTCAAGAGGAAAACGGTGAGACCTAATTACCAATGTAGTAGCACGCTTAAATTTACGCAGTCGAGGCACTTGGGGTAAATGCTCATCAGAACAGTTATCATGAAAATATTTTTAGAAAAGACAGAGGGAAGTTACGTCACATCGTCGAAAAAGTGAACACGGGATTACCGATTACATAACAGACCCTTCTTTAATTTTTTTTTTCAAGAATCCCGATATATACAGTAGGGGTATAAAAACTTTTGACTGCATGCTAGTAACAATATTACATCCACTCCTCACAAAAATAAAACAGCAATTGACGATAAGAGATCATATGGTCAACTTTCGCAATTTTTGTTCTATATGTGTAATACGGTAACTCATGTTTAAAATGAATATATTACAAGTGAGTTTTCTTTTTTTTATATTCCGTGCTAATAGGAACATGGAATGAACAAACATGTTGGATAAATAGTAACAGGTTTATTTGTAGAAACCAGTACACCAATCAAGGGCGGAATAATTATGCGCACGTTATGCGGCCAAAAATCCCTCATAACCCCGCATAAACGGGTTCGGGTCTGTCTCTTTCCCCAGACGAGACTCTGCTCTTCGACATAGCTTCGCCCGGATTCTTCTCTGCCCAAAAGCAGAGAGTTTGACAGCAGCCAAGATCCTGGCTGGAATATTCAGCCACCCCACCACGAGGGTCGCATGTGGCAAAAGGTCGGGCTAACGTAGGTTCTCCGAGGACGTAGGCTCGGCCAAAAATATTCCTTTTCGAACTCGCATAAATGGGATCTGGTTGGTCAATCTCCCCTAACGAGTCTCTCCCCTGCGGCATAGTCTCGTCCGTATTCCTCTCTGCTCAGAGGAAGAGAGTTCGACCTGCCAGCCGAAAATATTTCGGCTGGACTATTCCGTCCGCTGTCTTCACGGATACTTATAGGTCGTTACCACTCATGGGGGTAGCAGGTTATTCCACTACATCAGTTTTAAAATTATTATTTGTTTTGTAATTGAAATAGAAGTAATTCGCATTTATAAATTTTCACCGAGCTCAGGTTATGTTTGTAATAACAGCTAAGCATTAGAGGATTGGATCTACGGTGAAAGGTCACCCTATTTGCATGTCTGGAAGTTTAAGTCAGGCTTTTTATCATACAGTCAAAAAGAAGCAGGACGCTGCTTTCTTGAAACAAATATAAATAAACTGTTACTGTTTTACTCACTTCACATGCAAATGGTTAATGCGAGTCGATTTTTAAGTATGTATACCCGACAGCTCTCATTGATAAGCGCTTCAAATTTGCAACTCAGATGCATAAAGAAAAAAGTCTCTCGAATGTCAATTCTGCACAAAAAAGAGGAATATCTTCAACGGTCATCCTTTAAAGTAACATATTGTTTGGAAGCCACTTTGCCTCGATGCATATCAAAACGATAAATATGCAAGTGTAAAATAAATAAATAAAAATAACTTCTAAATATTACCGCCGGCAAGGATGATTGTGTAAACTACAGATTTTTTTTTCATCCGTTGAGAACATGTGGGCATAAGTGAGTCGATTACATTCTATGGAATATGTCGCTTCTTTTGAGTGAGGCATTCTTCTTAAACGAGTCAGTGATAAGTGTGTTCCTTGACGGGAAAATAAAATAATCAGTTGGGATATTCTTTGTTAATAACAAGGATGAGTAATGGTCACAAAATATATAATAAACACGTGACAATTACGTAATATAAATCAATAAGAATGTTTTATTTTTTATAATACTTTTTTTCAGTAGATGGAAAATAAGCAAACAGGGACTTAGAAATTTAACATATGACAACCTCTCTCTGTTAAAGAACTTTGAGGGTTTGAGTTTATTTTCGACCGAGATAACTTTCTTTTTCTTCCTTTTGTGTTTGCTTTATTTTCGTTACATTTCAATATATGCCAAAACTTTTTTCACTTATTTTCTCCTTCTATATTTCCAGCCGTTTCCATATCTTATATCCTTTTTCATACGTATTTCTTTTCATGTTTTGTGAGACTTGCTACATTGACTTTACTCATAACTGTCGCCATTTTTCTCTCTTTAATTTAATTTTCCCAATACATTACGTTCCCAAAAGTGTACGCACATTTTTTTAAATTTAAAATGATTGTCATAATTATTAATTGAAAGTTTTTAACAAGTCAAACCACAATTTTCCTCTCACAAGTAATCCAAAAAATATTTCTAGGGTCTTTTATGCGAAATTCGGATATCTGATAGACTAATAAATACCCATTAGACAGCGATTAATTTTAACTCGCTTAACTCCATAATGTTATCAGGTTAAATATAAATGGCGGGTTGATTTGTTCTTTACGGATTATCAACCCTTTGTAGTTATTTAAAGCTGAAATATATTGAAATTGTAAGTATTTTTTTTTTGCAAATAAATATTGCATTGACAATGTTTTGAAAATAACAATGTTTTTTTTTGTTGTTTTTTTAAATACGAGTCCTACTATTTAACGTATAATTGGGGGAGAGGAGACAGATTCATACCTTTCCAAAGGATATTTGTAATTAAGGGAATGTATCGTACCGACAAGAATTTTTACTTGTGGAATAGTGCGTATATATTATCAATTAAAGCAATATAAAATATTATTTTCATTTCAATCATTTCACCCCCCCCCCAAAAAAAAATGTGGTAATACCATTATGGAAGGGATTACAGAGAATGAAAGAAAAGAAGAAAACTTTATTCGGGAGAAAGGTAAACAAAAGAACAGATTTAAGAAGACAGAAGAGGGTGACTGAAGTGCTATTTATTTTTTTTCCCAATAATGTAGGTGACAAAAAGATGCTAGAAACAGGAATATACTTATACAGGTGAAAAATAAACTCTTAAATGAAGACTTGCATTTAGTTACTTTAGACAATGTCATCCTTCAGTATCCATTCAGGGCCTTTGCATTACTATAAATTAAACTTTCTTTAATTTATAATACTTTCGCTCCAAGCAAGGGGCTAATGTCAATAATACAAAAAGGGTTACTGGAAGTGAAAGAGAAAACTTTAGTGACGAGAAAGGATAATAAAAGAACAAGGTTCAAGTAGAAAGAATATGGCGTGGAAACGTAAGAGAGTTGTGACGTCACCCCGCGGTCGCTGCGCCAAATGTGACGTCTGCCTGGTCACGGCCACCAATTGTGACGTCACCCCGTCTGTCTCCGCACCGTCGCCGTCCTATCCTGTCCTGTGACGACCAATGTGACTTAGTATTGGTCGCGGCACCAAATGTGACGTTCTAACCTTTTGCTGATTCGGATGGGAATCTGGTTAGATTCAGTATCAGCCTTGTCGTTCCCAGCTCGCCCTCCAACGCCTGGTTACCAAAGTAACTGTTTTGATTTCTAGTCTAACCTACCCACGTTGTGATTAAATATTAGGTAGACGAAATCAATCAGTCGCCGGGCCGTAATGCAAGTCGAGTCCGAACAAGGGCAATACCGCACAAGTATATGCAACAGAAAATAAAGTAAAAACTCCAAAATTTCAAATGTGTTAAAAAAGGATAACAATATTTTATATCTGGTCTTTCTCCCAACCCGCTGATATGGATTCATGACACTTTGCGTTTGTTAGGCGAATCTTAATATCTTAAGTTGTTTTTTCAAGGAACTGGTTTTTGGTGTATCTTCAGGTGATAGTCGTAAAACTTGTTTTGGTAGTGTGAGTCTAAGTCGTTCTTCAAAAATGAATTGTTCTTGGTTAGAAGTTGCGTTCGGAATTGCGTGGACCTTTCAGTCAGCTTTCTGCGAGGCTGTCTCTCTGCCTGTCTGACCAACCCCAACCCCTGTATTTGCCTCAACTGCTGTGTTATTCGTTGCGACTCTGCTTATATAGACGCCGACCAAAACTGGGGTGGGCCTGTCGGGTTTTGAGGTTCTTGAAAATTCTTAATCCGCATTAAGGGTTTTCTTTTTTTTCGGTCAGGAAGATTTATTAATTTCCATTTTTGGAAGTCTTTACTTTCTATGGTAAAGGAGTCGTCCTCCCAAATTCTTCTTTTCTCATATTGGTATCTCACTCAATCCCTTTAGAGGGAGGCCTCACCATGCCTCCCCTCCTTCACATGATTACCTTCGCCTGCCTCTAGCGCCACCATTCAGCCAATGGGCGCCCAGCAGCGTGGGTGTGTCTAGACTAGCCTCGGTTTAAAAAATCTCGCCCAAAGAAAAAAATTATTTTCCTTTTTTTTCATTTTTTTTTCTTTCTTTTCTTCTGACCGACAACAAACCAATATGACCCGTAGTGTGGTCCCTTAATTTCAATCTTACCTGAATGTCACCTGGAGTTCGTCACTCGAGACCTTCGCGAAACAAGTAGGTGGTCATCTAGCGATCTTGCACGCTACAGCCAATTATTCGTTCCGATAAAATAATTCCTATCATTTCAGCTCCGACACAAAACAGATGCTCCTCTCAAATGATACCGCTGCAGATAGTTAAAGGTTTAATCTTTCCTTCCTGGTACTTTGCGGGTGGTCCAGCGGACATATATCTCTCGACCCAATTAATTTTTATCTCTTAGCATTCTGCCTTGTAGGACACCTGACTGACCTGAAACTTTCTTTATTGCCATGGGCAGATTGCTGTCTTCTATTCGGTGTGTCGTCATAAATCAAATTAAATCCGGTGTTTTACTTTCTTCGCCAATGAAAATAAAATCTTTACCACTTTTCTTTGTTAGAAAAAATAACATCGCTCAGTGCCTTTTCGTAATAGCTTCTTATCACCTAAATTTAATTCTCACCTTTTCTTTTCTTTTTTTTCACGCAACCCTAAATAGTGTCACAGAGTTCCACACACGAGAATTGCGAGAAAATAAAATATTAGAATAGCAATAGCGGTTAATATATTTGTTTAGAGAGTAAAACGATGAAAACCTGCAAACAATCTAATAGCAGGCTTAAATTAAGGAGATCGATATAGCAAGGAAGAGATTCCATTTAAAGACTTGCAATGAAAAAGATTTATAGAAAAGACAGGGGGAAGCCATGTCACCTCGGTTTGTAATTCTTGAAGAAATATCTTCGCCTCTGATATACTTTACTTACATTCTGTTATGGTACAGGTTAGGATCAAGGAAGAACAACACGAACACAACAGTAGAAATAACGAAGCTATATTACATGAAGTAATGATACAAGACGTGGAAGGTGTTAGTACGACTGTCAGTCTGGTTTGGAGTGAACTACTATCGGCTCGACTCGATTCGTCCCTCTCTCTTGAGAGGCGTAGTATACATAGTGTTAGAAAGAGTTCATTCAATAGTTATAGGTAAGGACCCATAACACCCGCTTCCCAAGCTTTTACCTCGCAGGGGTCTTTAAAACTTCTTCCTCTTCAAATTAATTATCAAAGTCTCTGTAAATTTTCTTTTTCTGCTTGATTTCCGCAGTTCTGAAATTGCTTGACTCCTACGCATTTTGAATGTGTTAAATATTGTGTCCATTACTTCCTCCTCTTCTTGAGGTAGACCGGTAGAATCCTCTACCAGCCTCTTTCTGATCTGATTTAAGTGCCTTTTATGCGAGAACTTTGGACCCTGAATTATGTAAATCACGTTCCCGATACGTTTCTCTATTGTACCTGGCTCCCAATAGGATGTGCTGTTTTTGAACATTTAAAAAAAAAACTTTCTCCCCTGGGCTAAATTTTATTTTTGGTAGAAATGACGTTGATGATTGCTTTGTCTGTTTTGTCAGTAATTTGTCGAATACCGATCTAATTTTTCGAGTGAACATTACTTCCCCCGGCGATAATACCGATGGCGTAGTACAGTGTAATTCTATACACTTGCAAGAATTGTTGTAAAGCCTTTTCTGTTGGTACGTCATAAGCTTTCCTTAGTGCTTTTTTAATGTATCTACAAACTTCTCCGCTTGCCCGATCGACCTTGGGTGATATGGCGGAGATTTGATGTGCTTCACCCGAAAAGTTTCCAAAAATTCTTGAAAACCCGCAGATGTAAATTATATCCCATTATCGGTGACTAAACAATCAACCACTCCGAAACGAGCAAACAGCTCGTGAAGGCAATTTATTGTCGTCTCAGAAGTTGGTTTTCTACAACGAAATACTTCTGGCCATTTGCTGTAACTGTCTACTACAATCAAGTAGTAGAAACCCTATAATAGACCTGCGAAACCTATATGGATTCTCGGCCACGGTCGATCTGTTTTAGACCATGGCTTATGAGTGATCGGAGGTGCCTTGGCTGTTAAGTAACAGCCTTTGCATTTGTCCACCATATGTATAAAATCTTGATCCATGTTTACACCGTTATTTAATAATAACACAGGCTATCTGTTGTCACGAGAAGAGGAAGAAAAAAAAAACTCACATTTTCCCCTTACTTTTTCTTTTCGCAATATGTACTTTGTAGCTAGAGTTGTGTACTTGTGTAACGATTTTTCCTTTTGTCTCAGTGTAGACTTAAATTCTTTGTCGCCTGTTGTTCTGAAAGCTTGGTACGAAAAAATGTTCCTGTGTAGAATTCGATTCTATTCTAGCTGACAGGAAAAATTCGTGTTTTCGTTACCACTGTTATGGTTGATGACCAAAATGTTTTTTATCTTTTATATAAAAGATAAAAAACATTTTGGACATTTTTTTTTTCGCGTAGAACATGTGTTTTTTTTTTCCTCAATATCCTCGTCGCCTTTGTTATGGACGACCGATAGCAAAAATGTTTTTTTTGTTTTGTTTTGTTTTGTTTTTATATCCTCCGCGTAAAATTCCTTTCATCAATATCCTCGTCGCCACTGTTATGGTCCAGGTTAGGACCAAGGAAAAATAACACGAACACAACAGTAGAAATAACGAAGGTATATTACACGAAATAAATAATACAAGATGGGGAAAGTGTTAGTATGACTGTCAGTCTGGTTTGTAGTGAACAACTCTCGGCTCGACTCAATTCGTCCCTGTCCCTTGATAGGCGTAGTATACATAGTGTTAGGAAGAGTTCATTCTGTAGTTATAGGTAAGGACACACAACACATTCATAAATTATGATTTAGTGTGGCACAAACAAAAAAGCGAGCATGTAATGTGTACCAAACACGCTATAGAATAAAATCACTGCAAAGTGTTAATTATTTTTATAGGGCAGGATGACCAAGAGTGATTGATTATCACATGAATGACGTTATAATGAAAAGACGAATTCTCAATTAAGTAGACGAATATATTTTTATTTAATCGGAATCACGCCAATGTAAGGAAGAAATGCCACCAAAACACAAGTGGGTACTGGGTGTAAAAGAATTAGGAGCAGAAACATTATTAATAAGTAAAGAGAGAAAAGAATAATCAGGAGGACAGTGGATAACGATTAACATTGCATTTAAATTTTTGCAGATTAATGTTCCACAAACGAGAAGTGAGAGAAAAGAAACTGTCAGCATAGAACTTACGGTTGCATCTAGCCAGCTTAAAGATAAATTGATCAGATCTTAGCAGCAGTCTGATACTGAGCTGAAATTCATAAAGTCTAGGTACAATAGCGAAGAGCTCACCCAAAGAATTACACAAATGTTTCAAATATTTTCTTGAAATAAAACATAAAAATGTATATATCGATTGGTTATTTAAAATAATTTTTTAGTAAAATGAATAAAATGCCTGTTTTCGTACGCAGATATCAATAAAGTAAGGACTGTTTCAAATTTAACTAATGGTAAACATTCAATAAAAATCAGGGATAGATTTGAGCCTCTATGGACAGTAACCTCCCTCTAAATGGAAAACAAATTAATATTATATTATTATATACGGAATATATATAGACAGAGAGAGAGAGGGGGGAGAGACATGCATATATATATATATATATATATATATATATATATATATATATATATATATGATGTAATTCAGAGACTGTTTCGATGTATCACTGCTATATATATATATCCCCTCCTCTCTCTCTCTCTCTCTCTATATATATATATATATATATATATATATATATATATGTGTGTGTGTGTGTGTGTGTGTGTGTGTGTGTGTGAAAAGTGTGGATATAAATATAAATGAATATATATATATATATATATATATATAATAATTTATATATTATATGCGGGGTACTTATTAGAAAGCGCTCAATATCAGAGATAGAGCTAACATATTTGGTTGGTTAGATGTGAGCTTGTGACCCTGGGTTTCACGCTTTAGCGATCCTCCGCTAAATCGTGAAACCCAGGGTCACAAGCTCACTTCTATCCAACCAAATATATATATATATATATATATATATATATATATATATATATATATATATATATGAGTGTGTGTGTATACAGAGAGAGAAAGAGTGGGAGAAAGACATGCATATGTATGTGTGTATATATATATATATATATATATATATATATATATATATATATATATATAGAGAGAGAGAGAGAGAGAGAGTGATAGATAGATAAACCATTTATATAGATATATATTCATACATATGCATATCTATAAACATATTATATATATATATATATATATATATATATATATATATATATATATATATATATATATATATATATATATATATATATATTCCATTAATATATTCTCTAATAATTCATTCCTATTTTATACAATTCTTTTCCAACAATTTATTTATGATTTTGTCTTACCGTCTTATTTATTTTCTTGCAATCCTCTTTTTTCGTATCTCAAGTGCAAAAGCAACTTTTTGCTTTCTGCTGAGTTGACAGTAAGTTGCGTTCATAGCGTTTTATCGTAGCGAAAATCGTTTATTTCTCAAAGATCTTCCCGTTTTTTTTTGGGTTTTTTTTTACACGTTATTTAGAATATCCGATTTTTGCTTTCAGTTTTATTCATTTGGAGAGCCCTTATTAGGCGCTGATGCAGGGACCACATTTCGAGATAAAAGTGGGTGATGATTTTTAAATTTTTTTGTTCATTCTTGAGAGGCTTTCAAAAATCCTTAAATATTCTCCAGCATTCAAAATTATTTGAATCACTTCTCATGTCTTTTCATTCAGAAATGGTGGAAATTTTTTTTTTTTTTTTTTTTTTTACTTAAAATGTTTTCTTAGTCAATTTAATAATGACATTTAGGAGAGCTTTCCGTAATTATGATAAGAAAATATTGATTATAAATACTAAAAATATTAAAGATTTATTAATCATGCTTAAAAATGAATGAATAATTCACATTAAAGTCTTTGTCATCATAAAAGAGGCAGGGGCCTCCCCATTTTAAAGGGCATATGCTGCAAAAAATACTGAATCGTTAGAGTTTATGTTACAGGATATTTGAACTTCGTCCATGTTCTCTATTCGGATGTGCTCAAATTACATTCGTTACAAATTTATGAAGTCATATTATTTTGAGTCTGAGGTTTTATAATGACAATATGATAAGTACAAACATTCGTCATTATTTCGCACATTCTATCTCCCTCGCAAAGTGAATTTTTGGGAGCATAAGCCACTATGATGTGTACAGAATGAATATGTTACCATCCTCTGGAATTTTGCCGTTCAGACTCATAGGTTTGTTTATTTCGTTTTACGGCATATCAAATTCAGTGGGATATTTAATGACGATAAGATTTTTAAGATGGGTTCGTATGAATAGAATATGTATTCTTTGTAGGAATCAGTTTGTAGACCAGGTTTCATTGACATATTTTTTCTAATCTGGTTATTTACTGAGAGACAAATACGTTATTTTAATATTTTTTTTCAAAAGTGTATTGCTGGTAACACTTTTTCTAAGTATTTATTGCTGGTAATATGTTTTGGTTCCAAAAATATATTGCTAATATTTTCCAAGAATTTATTGCTGGAAATATGTCCTTTTTAAATGCATTGCTGGTAATATTTTCAAAGAATTTATTGCTGGTAATATGTTCTTTTTAAATCTATTGCTGGTAATATGTTCTTTTTAAATGTATTGCTGGTAATATTTGCCAAGAATTTATTGCTGGTAATATGTTCTTTTTAAATCTATTGCTGGTAATATTTTCCAAGAATTTATTGCTGGTAATATTTTCTTTTTAAATCTATTGCTGGTAATATTTTTTCCCAAAATGTATTGCTGATATAATTTTTCTTTTTCTTTTTTTTTTTTTCAGAAAAATGCATTTTTATACTTTCATGGTGTTTTGATACCAGTTTGAGGGGTAAATGATTGCCAATATCTGGGACTCAACAGGCCCTACCACCCCGGGTCAGGGTGGATCTGGAAACAACAGCAATTACGACGTGGTTCCGTGCTCTTCAAAACTTCCCAATTAGAGACCTTGCTGCCGAATGTTTTTTAATCATCATACTCAGGACGACCGACTGATAGGGAAATCCAGGCAAATCTGATATACATAATTATTAAAAAATCTTGTTAAAATACTAATTTTCTGACAGATGCTGTCGTCACTGCTGAAGTAAATATATTTCTAAACGTATGGGAACCTAATCAAAATACAAGGACCTCGAGATAGAAATCAATAGAATGTAGAAACCCAAAACAATAATAATATCTTTTGCCATTTGGACTTTGCAAATTATATCAACAGGAAAAACAAATAACGGAATTGTTGAAACTTGACTAATGCATGGAATAATAATGCAACACAAAATGTACTTAGAACAAAATGTATTGAAACAAGAAAGTGTACACAATATTTACATATAGTCTTTTGTATATTCCTGGAAAGACCGTTCCTGGAGAATGTGTTGACTGAGTCGCAGTCGGGCAGAGTCTCTGGTGGAATCTATTGATTCCTGTATTTATCGATCCACCCACGAGGATCGAATGTGGCACAAGGCCGTTTTAATGTGGGTATCCCCGAGCCCGTAGGCTCGGCCAAAAATATGGCCTTTCTGAACCCGCCTAGACGGGTTCAGGCCCTGTCAACCTCCCCGGATGAAACCTTGCCCTTCGGCAAAGCCTCGTCTGGGTTCCCCTCTGCTAATGCAGAGAGTTCGACAGTCGCTGAGGAATCTCTTGATCCCCCCCCCGGTACCAACCATATTTATATGGTCGGTAGTCAACTATGCAAATTAGGTGGATCCTAACACAACAGTACTCCACTATGCAAATTAGGTGGATCCTACCACAACAGGAATGAAATTCCTTGTAGCAAAAAATAGGAGAAAGAAAGCCAATGATAAAGGTCTTGAACAGATGACACAACTCTGGCAAGACAAACCTCTACATGGCCAATATCCAGAACGTTCTAATAAAGCAGATGTTGATAAAGTAAGAAAAAGAAGACATCACAATTCTATGGGATTACACCATGTTTACAGACAGGAATATTGAAGCAAATAGGCCGGACATAATTGTCAAAACTTGCCTACTAATTGATATAGCCTGACCAGTGAACTGTGACATAGCAATCAACAAATTTGAAAAACTGCCGAAGTATAAAGATCTGAAAATCGAAAGGAAAAAATGTGGAAATTGAAAACAAGAAAAACAGCCATAATAGGTGCGCTTGGAATAAAAAAAGGAATAAAACTACACATTCAAAAAATCCCACGAAATTCCATCTGAAGAGAAATAGAAAACAATGCCATGATAAGTAGAACCCACACACTAAGAAGAACTTAACCATGTAACGCTAGTGATGTTCTAGGAGTTAGGAAAAGAAATCATGAAAGGTAGCCATAACAACACACCACTGCCTGCCTTAGGTCTTCCCGCAGACTTTGTAGGGTGTTTTTCCACTGGCAGAAATCGAAATATAATGATGTTGATAATAATAATAGTAATTTTAATGTCTTATCGTACAGACTACAAAGAAGAGACGAAATCTCTCATGCATAAAATTATATAAAACTAGCAGCCATACTCAGCTGTTCGATCAGAAAAAAGCGTTCAACTAAAATAAAGAAAAACAGCATCATGTTTATATGCAAGAGAGCCTATCTTCTTTAATTAGTTTCAAGTACTTTCATTAAAAACATTTTGAATTAATGCAGTTACTGATATAACAGAAGTAGTCAGTATTTATTCAATCGAAGTTAGTCGATGAACATGAAGGGGTAAAACAGGCAACGTGAAGATCCAGTTTAGACCAGAATTATTTTTACTTTTCTGAAATTTAACTTGTCAGTGTCGTACCAGGAATGTAACATAGGGTATAATTAAAAAGCAATTGTTAAGTTTGATGAAAATTGTTTGATAGATCAACGAAAAATAAGAAAGAAACCAGTAGAAATTTCACGCGTGTTTTACCTATACGACTGAACTCAATAATCAAGTTAAATGACTGTTAAACAACTTATTGTTGGATGCAATTGAGTGAAGTTTGTATTAGATTGCTTGAAAATTGAGGGAGTTTTTAGTTTAAAATTTCTGTTGAAATCGATCTTTCGTTTTTCACGGTTTCTCGCTAAACGTAGTGGCGTAGTGGCGTAGAAATAAAAATGAGGTATCGTTGAGCTTTTCATGATGTAAGTAACCGACATAACGAGTTTGAACGAAATTGGAAGAAAAAACGTTGATTTTATTGGATTTTTGGTCGGCTTTATCGACTTTTAAAAATTATCGATTTTTTTTACGCTAAGAAACTATCTCTTATATTGTACAATGAAGTTGCCAAGTTTAGACAAAATCAGTTAGATGGTTCTCGAGTGAAAAAGATATCACAAGACAGACACACAGACATATAACCCTTTGCCGTTTCTCGTAAAATAGACACAAAGGTTAGCTTCTCCGTAAATAGAAATAATGTTTTAGAACTACTACATTATATTTGAGATCGTCAGCGCAGTGGTTGTGTGTGCTTTGAAGGCAGGACTTGAACAACGTAGATTCTGTGGTCTGTGGATGCTGCAATCAGTGAGCGCACCTGTATCTTATTGACAAGAGAACCATGCCCAAGGGCAAGTTTAGGATTTGCAGAAACTGTTACGCCTGAAGCGCTTAAAATATTCAGCGCCTTCTGTGTTTGTTTTAATAAATGCTGGTGAATATATGATTTTAATATGAGTTTTAACAACAAAAGGGGGGGGGAAGTTTTTAAATTGTCGTAAAATTAATATTGAAAATA
The DNA here is from genome assembly GCA_963932145.1 of Acanthosepion lycidas. Taxonomy (NCBI): domain Eukaryota; kingdom Metazoa; phylum Mollusca; class Cephalopoda; order Sepiida; family Sepiidae; genus Acanthosepion; species Acanthosepion lycidas. Next base: position 21,693,898 of record OZ010590.1, on the reverse strand, counting down.
AACAAACTTATGTTTTAAATCTGTGTGTTGTTATTTTAACATTACCTGCCTTTCTAAAAATAGACATATTTACCGACAAAATAGTATGGGAGTATATTTTACTGAGAACGGTAAAATAAGCCTATAAGCAGGTTGTCTATTTCAACGGGACCAGAAAACAAGCCTCTTTCAAAAATTTTACACATGACGGATTTTGAATGATGTTGCGTCTTAACTGGAAATGTTAGAAATAGTAAGAATAAAGAAAGTAGTCCGTCAGAACATTTTTGATTGAAAGGTAGATTAGCTAGAGGCTTGCAATGTTTCGTCCGCATGAAATGGTTTGTAGGGTGGAAAATATTTCATCATCCATAAGGCCACGTAGACGCCTCTGAAATCTTATCAAGCGTAGAAAGCGAAGACTAGGCAGACCCAGCCCAGATATGATGGCAATACTTCATTTAAGGTTTCATCATGTTGTTTTAAAGGTCGATAGATCAGTGCGGAAGAACACAGTAATGAGCATCTTCAGCCCAGTAATACTTCATTTTTGATTTGATATGATTCTTTTCAAGATAGAGTATATCGAGTGGAATCAGATACTTACTGGAGTGGAACAAGGAAACAACTTCTCCATCATGTTTAGCTATGTATCATATATATGATTTCCATTTGAGGTCTAGGGGATGGGACTTGAGTTCCACTAAATGTTCAAAGTTCGGAAACATATTTTGGGTAAGTCCGTTAAGAATGTTCTGATGTAGAAAGAGCCATGATTTCATTAGAAAGTTAGTGCAGTGATTTCTTGTTGCCTTCAAAACGGTTAAAAAAGTTATAAGAATTTAGAAATATTATTATTTTTATCTTTATTCGGCATAATCTTTATTTTTATTTTTATTTGTCATAATCTTTCTTCGTATACACAACCTATCTCCGTAGTTTGTTTACATTTATTTTGCGCGCAAATATTTTCTTTTAAAATCACCATTTGGGAACCCGAAGTATGTAAAATTTCTTCTTCTTCTTCCTCTTCTTCTTCTTCTTCTTCTTCTTCTTCTTCTTCTTTATATATATATATATATATATATATATATATATATATATATATATATATATATGTATGTATGTGTGTGTGTGTGTGTGTGTGTGAAAATATATAGAAAATAGGAAAGAACTCGTTAGGTAAATAATACAAAGTTCTTTAGTATTTTTGTTATTATTTTAAAAAAATAGTGCTCGATACAAAAGTAAAGCATAAATATAATTATTTATTTAAAAATATGATTCCAACACGCTGCATAAGAGTTCTCATGTTTCAAAACAAGAGCCGAAAACTTCAATATAATTATTTGAATTAAATTGAATTAAAGTAGGCTCTGTTCTATCTTCAAGCGAATTTTTTTTTTTTGAATAACTTGTTTCTGAAATTTACGTGTTTTAATAGCATATTCATTATTGAAATCAAAATTTCTATGGTAACGGCTAGAGCGATTGTTTATATATATATATATATATATATATATATATATATATATATATATATATATATATATATATATATATATTATTATTATTATTATTATTATTATTATATAAAATAAACTTCCTCTTAAAACAAATTTTCAGGAAAATAGGTTTTTAAGTCCAGTAGCTGATATCGTTCTTTTCAGTATTGATGAAGTTTTCCGTTCTAACATTTTATTTGAAGTAGTGTGGTAAGTCAACATAATAATTATATCATTATTTCTTATTTGAGTTACATAAGATATCCACTAAAATATTGCTGCTGCTGAAACTCAAGTGATGCAGCTTCTGTTATTTCATACAGTTCTTTTTGTGATTGTATAGCGCCAGTTCCCAATGTTCGAGCGCATGTTTATAGCCCATACTAAATTTATCACAACTGATCCATATTTGGTCTTTGGTATTTACTATATCCACATGCTGACTTTTTTTTATCGTGGATGCAGTGTAGGTACCATTATTACTTTTATTTCAATTCCTGTTCATAGTTTTTGTTTTGGGAAGTTTTATCGTGAGTTATGGATGAGCTAAATGCCAAAAGGTTATGCCACGTTTTAGCTTTCCTTGATTCTATGTGATTAAACCTCACATACTCTTACGAGCATTACATCGGATATCTGGATTATGAAGAAACAAAAGTAACAAAATCATATATTTATCCTACCTGACATAAACATATACCTTCATTAAAAAAAAATTGTCGTATGAGAGACAGTATTTCGTTTGTTTATTTTTAAATAAATCTTGATCGTCATATATAGCGTTACAAAAGCATCTCACAGCAAATAAGTCTAAATTTGATGACCCTTTTGTATGCTTTTATTTTTTTGCTTTGTCTTACTCATTTCATTCCAGGTTCTATCCTCTGTCAACTCGGTTAAATCCAATGCACTTAGGATAATTTCACATTCAAAACGTTCGTCTCATCATATGCGACAAGGATGGCCGCAGTTAATATAATTTGCCTGCGCAGAGGATTCAACTTCTGATTGAGCGTGAAATTACTCGGCAGGGTGACTTCCAGAATTGATTGAATTCAAATGTCCGTCAACTAATACGTGGCAAGAAGACTTGGGTCATAAAAGTGTCGCAGGTTGCGTGGGAAGTCATGGTCAGATCCATAGAAAAGGTGAAGGTGAGTGTTCTTTTTTTCATTCATCCTTTCCTTCTTCTTTCCTTCCTTTCTTTCTTTTTTCCTTCCTTTCTTTCTTTCTTTTTTCTTCCTCTCTTTCTTTTATCTTTCTTTCTTTTTTTCTTTTCTATTATGCTTTCACTTTTTTATCCTCTGCTTCTCCTTCATCTTTCTTTATTCATTTTTTCTGTCTTGTAATTCTTTACTTTCCTTGTTCCATTCTCTCCTGCTATCTCTTTCTCTTCATCTTTCTCGAACTTTCTCTTTGCCTGTGTCTGTTTTTGCCTTCTTCTTTTTTTTCGTCCAGTTTTTGTTTTTCTTTCTTAGTAGTTTTCTTCTATTTTCTTATCTTTTCTTTCATCTTCCTTTCCTCCTTTTCATTCTTTCGTTTACTTCTTTTCTTCACATCGTTTTCTTTCTTTATTCATACTTTGTTTGTTTCATTCCTTGTTTCTTTATTTCACTTAGGTTTTTTAATTATTTTTCTTTTTTTGCTTAATTTTCTCCTATTTTTTTATCATTCAGTATTATTTAAAATTCTATAACCTCATCTGCCTTCGTACAATTTTCAGACATTTTTCTTATATCATCATTCTTAATATTCATTTTTCAAAGGCTTTCTTTCTAGTCTTTTTCCATTTCACTCTTCATATCTGTTTGTTTCACCTTCAACCTCTTCTTTCTTTCTTTCATTTTTTCGTTCTTTCTTTCTTTCTTTCGTTCTTACTTTCTTGATTTATTTTGTGTTCACTAAACGTTATTTCTTTCTCTTTCTTTTATTGCAATTTTCCCGCATTTCTTTCCACATTTCTATTATTCTTTGTCAATTATTTATTTATTTGCTTTTTTCTTCAAATAACTTTAATTCTTGTAAATATTTATCATTTGTTTTAACGTATTTTTATTTTTCTCCTTCTAATTTTATTTAATTTTTTTCTCCATCCTTTCTTTAATTTTCTTTTTCGCTCATGCTTTTTCCTTTCGATCAACTTCTAATATTTTCTTTTTTTTTTGACATTTTTCTATTCACTATTAATGCATATATTTCGTTAATTTTATTGTTCTTATTCCTCTCTAACATGATACTTTCTTCTTTTCTTTTTTATAGTCATTTCACCCCAAGCAAAGCAATAAAGCCACTAAGACGAAATTGGCTACAAAAATGAAATAATATGAGAAAAAGAAAAATATAATTAATGAACGAGAATAATAAAAGATCGTTAATTATGAAGACAATATAACGAATAAAATTTTATTATATTTTTTAAGATCAAATTTCTTTCTTTTTTCTTTCTTTCTTTCTTCATTCCTATTTTTCTTTTTTTTTCTTTTTCCTCTTACTTTTCCCCATTATTTATTTATGTTGTTCTTGTATTCTTTCCTTTTTAATTTAAGTTCTTTAAGTATTCTTTTAAGTTCCTAACATCATTCTTTATGGACGTTTTCCTTTCTCCTTCATTACATTACTTCTGTTATCATACAAGGTTTTCTTTCTATTTTTATTTTCTTCTGTCCTCTTTTTTTTTTTTTGAATTTTACTCCTTGTTTTTCTCATCTTCTTTTACTTCTTTTTTTCTTCTTCTTCTGATACTTCTTCTCCTTCTCCTTCTCATCCTCCTTCCCCTTTTTCTTCTCCTTCTTCCCCTTCTTCTTCTTCTTCTTCTTCTTCTTTTCTCATTTACTGACAACAATTTCTTGGTTATCTCCACTTTCTCATTCTTTTTCTTCTTCCCACTCCTTCTTCCCACTTCTTCTTCTTCTTCTTCTTCTTTTCTCATCTACTGACAACGATTTCTCGTTTATCTCTACTTTCTCATTCTTTTTCTTCTTCCCACTCCTTCTTCCCACTTCTTCTTCTTCTTCTTCTTCTTCTTATTCTTCTTCTTCTTATTCTTTATCTTCTTTTCTCATCTACTGACAACGATTTCTCGTTTATCTCCACTTTCTCATTCTTTTTCTTCTTCCCACTTCTTCTTCTTTTTCTTCTTCTTCTTCTTCTTCTTCTTCTTCTTCTTCTTCTTCTTCCTGCTTCTCCTACTTTTCTCTTCTACTGACAACCATTTCTTGTTTGTCGCTTCCTTCTCATTCATTCTTTTTCTTCTTCATACATCTTCTTCTTCCTACTACTCCTACTCCTTTTTCTTCTTCTTTTTATCCTACTTCTACTTCTTTTCTTCTGCATAATAACTTTCCTCTTCCTTTTTCCTCCCGTTAATATATTTTTCCTCTCTTCCTCCACGTAATATCTTTGTACTTCTTTTCTTGTTGCTCGCAATGTCATTTTCTTTCCTTTTTTCAACGTAATACAAGTCTTCCTCGTTATTTCCACGCATTCTCTTCCATCTTCTAGCCTTCCACGCAATATCTTTCTTCTTCTCTTCCTCCATGGAGTAATCCCCCTTTCTCACCCTCTGTCTCTCTCTTTCCCCACACCACGCAATATCTTTCTTCTTCTCTTCCTCCATGAAGTATCCCCCTTTCTCACCCTCTGTCTCTCTCTTTCCCCACCCCACATAATATCTTTCTTCTTCTCTTCCTCCATGAAGTACCCCCCTTTCTCACCCTCTGTCTCTCTCTCTCCCCACCCCACATAATATCTTTCCTCTTCTCTTCTTCCATGAAGTAATCCCCCTTTCTCATCCTCTGTCTCTCTCTTTCCCCACCCCACGCAATATCTTTCTTCTTCTCTTCCTCCATGAAGTACCCCCTTTCTCACCCTCTGTCTCTCTCCCCACCCCACATAATATCTTTCTTCTTCTCTTCCTCCATGAAGTACCCCCCTTTCTCACCCTCTGTCTCTCTCTCTCTCCCCACCCCACATAATATCTTTCTTCTTCTCTTCCTCCATGAAGGAATCCCCCTTTCTCACCCTCTGTCTCTCTCTCTCTTTCCCCACCCCACATAAGATCTTTCTTCTTCTCTTCCTCCATGAAGTAATCCCCCTTTCTCACCCTCTGTCTCTCTCTCCCCACCCCACATAATATCTTTCTTCTTCTCTTCCTCCATGAAGTATTCCCCTTTCTCACCCTCTGACTCTCTCTTTCCCCACTCCACATAATATCTTTCTTCCACTCTTCCTTTTCTGAGTCTGACTTTTCTCCATAATTAATTCTCTTTTCTACATGCTTTGTCCTCTTCTTTACTCATGCCTCCACACGCTCGTCTCATTTCCTTTTATCTCCGATCTTTTCTCTTCCCTTCATCTTCCTAGACGTTTTTTCTGCCTGCTTCTTTTTTCGTGTTTCTCTTCTCCATTATTACCTTTCTCTTACAATCCTTCTTCTTTTCACACCTGCCTAAAATATTTACCCTCTTCTTATGCTCCATTCGTCAATCCGCGGCTCTTAGTTACACCGCCCTACTGTTTTTATCTCCCCTTTTTTCTCTTCATTTCCTTTGTTAGATTCAGCTCCCTTTATTTCTTGTCTGATTGTCATTTTCTCTCCTTCATTTCTACAATCACCCTTTTACTCTCTCTCTCTCTCTTTCTTTCTCTTTCTCTCCCTATCCTTTTTCTATTTTCTTCTTTTCCTTTCTCGCTTACTTTTTCTTCACTTTCTTTATTAAGTTTAACTTTGTCTATTCTTTATTTGCTTGCTTTTTTTCTTCCTCTTTTCTTTCAGAATATTTCTCTTATCTTCTGTCTCTTTTTTTCCTCCGACCTTTCTGTCTTATTCTTTCTTCCTTTATATTACGTCTATTTATTCCTTGCCTGCTTGTTTTTCTCTTTCTCTTTTCTCACGGCACTCTTCACCTACTCTCTCTCTCTTCTTATATTCTTTCTTTTCCTTCCTGGTTGCTTCTTCCCTCCTACGCTTTCTCTTCCTCTCTGCTTGCGATAGGCCTTATCTTTTCTTCTCCTGTAAAGCTGATACTCAAACGCACAGAAATGATTCGCCTCTCACATTTGAATATTCATATTTTGAGCTTCATTTGTCTAACTTAAACTCTGACCTCCCTCCAGCCAGCAACTTTTACAAAACCCTATGCCACGACTATGTTGCAGAATCGTCTATCTATTAGGCTGGTGCAAAAATAATGACGTAATAATGTCGTTTTTTGACGTTAAAAAATACGTCAAAAAACGACATCATCACGTCATTATTTTTGCACCAACCTAATAAATCACTGAAGGAGTCGAAAGCATTCTCTCGTTTTCTGCTATCATACGTCTAGTCAGACATTGCGGATCTAGCGGGAAGGGGATAAGGGCGTTTAATGTCGATTCTAGGGAGGGAACAGGACAAACTGCTTGACCTTTGCCAATCGAAATATCTTTTCATTTATTTCCACTTGCTCATTCATTCATCCAGCCTGATCTACGCTCGGCCAAATATGGCAACAACTAGTATTAAACATTATAAAAAGAAATGGGTTTCAAATGTCCAGTTCTTAATCCTGTGCACCTGGGTCCTTGTGGGTTCGGCTCGAAGGTGATGGGTAGCAGGAGTGGAGATCTCCTGTATGATCCCGCTTGGGCGATGACAGGAGAGACAGAGAGACTTTTGCATTCACCCTCCGCTAATTTCATTCTTAGATCTCAACACCGGCCCACTTTTCCTTCCAGCCTTCCTGGCCAAATCATCTTGCATTAACTAGTGAGTATTGCCTCTGTCGGCTTGCCTATTTAACCCCACCCTGCTACTACCGGACCGATTTAATGGAGAATTCGACCAGTTTCGAGCCGATTCACTCTGATCCGCCAGCCATATGGCCCACTGTTAAATTATGCATTAACATCGGACTGCAACCTGCGACAGTTTATGGTTTACATCATTAGAATTCTGTTTTCGAGTAGGTGGGGAGGTTCTCCGTAGCTGTAGGGCTGGACTTATTGAAGTGAAGCGGTTTCTGACAGTAATGCTTCTAAAGGGTTAATTATAAAGATTTTGCCACAAAACTAGATGGCAAAATAATGTGAAGCCTGATAAATCCATTGAAATCAGCAGCAATATAGAATATGATCTAAACAGTAAAATAGCTACAGTGAAGGAAATTAAAGAAGAAATTTTTAAACGATTATGCAATATTTAGGGCCATTTTTTTTTACATAAAAACAAGATGTCGGATAAAAAGGAAGCAATTTTGATTGATTGGTTTGTTGTAACACAAGGAAGAAATAGTTAATATGTCTACAATACTTAACGACAGCATGGAAAATCTGATACTCACAGAATAGATTTAATTCATAAGAGACAGGGGAAAACAACGCATAACCTAATTAGTGGGTTTGAGTAAATGAATAGGAGAACAGGGTTTGAATGGGATAACAACAAGGCGACATTTATTAAAAGCGACAAAGGACAGGAAGTTGTGGAGAGCCATGATCCACTACGACCTGAGATAACATAGCACATAAAAAAGTAGAGTAGGTGTGTATGGCTTATCAACCGCTTGCAAGTTATTTTAAAGCCAGAAAATATTTTTAGATTGCAAGAATTTTTTTAGTTAATAATGGTTAATTATACAAGTTTTATTAATGAATCCATAGTTTAATGGAAAATAGGGGATACTTACCTTTCTCATACATACATACATACGTGTATATATATATATATATATATATATATATATATATATATATATATATATATATATATATATATTGACATACATATATATATATATATATATATATATATATTGACATACATACACATACACACGCACACACAGACACACACACACACATATATATATATATATATATATATATATATATATATATATATATAAAGAAATATAGTTCTAAGGTGTGGTATATTTATGGGATAAAGTGCTCAGTATGAGAGATAGAGCGTATGTGAATATAAATATAAAAGGAAACATTGAAGTCAACACTCAGAGGCGATGGACTATCTCATGCTGGACGCAATTGTCAGGCTGCCTGAGGATTGCGTCTAGCATGAAACAGCCTGTCACCTGAGAGTGTTGACTTCAATGTTCACATATATATATATATATATATATATATATATATATATGGTTTGAAGATTGCGTTCAAGCATGAAACAGACTGTAGCCGCTCGAAGTTGACATCAATGCTCACTTTTAGACTTACATACGCTCTATCTCTGAAATTAAGGATCTTACCCATAAATATAGTATACCTTAAGACTTCATTATTATCATAATCTTCTGTTCTTCGATGCGTGACCATCTCTCAAGAGTGCGTGCCTCAGATATACGAATAAATGCCTTACGAGAATCAAAGCCCTGAAGAAAACGTCCTGTTCATTGTGCAGGTTTATTGAAAGTCAAAATGTTGAATTTAGAAAAAAAATATAAACTAGAGATGAGATTTGTCGGAATAAGACATACCTTAATTCCCTGTGTATAATACGCCTTCATCCATAATGTGCACTCCTAAAATTGTGCTGAAAGTGTGGGAAAATGCTTCTACTTACGCATAATACGCACCCTCTGTTTAGTAACGTAACCCTATAAATTGTACCTCTCCAAATTCATTACGGCAGCGTTTCCAATTCTTATTTTTTTTTAAACGTAGAATAATATTATTATAATTTAGGCTTATGATAATTCTTATTTTATTTTACATTTGTAAGTATCGTTAGGTATATATGATTGTATCTGTAAATTGTCGTATGTTTGTGGTAAGTAGTGATTTTTCAAATGAAATCGACTTATCAAAAGGCAATATTTTAAAGATTTTTTTGTCGCTGTACATAATACTCCCACCTAATTCTGCTTATTATTATTTTATAAAAAATGAGTATTACACATGGAGAATTAAGGTGAATAAAAAGCTAAAAAGAAAAGGAAAGGAAAGAAGAATATGGCAAAGGCAGCCGATGATAATGCATAGTAGTTAGAACGTGGGTAAAAAAGAGTAAAGGAAGCAGAAAATAGTATACATACATGAATGTTGGTTGATAGGTTGGTTTGTTTTATGGCATAGAAAACCTCAGTGGGTCATTTAATAAAAAAATTTTGAAATAGATTCATAGGGATAGTTTGGTAAAAAAAAATTGTATGGTTAGGTTTGGTTTGATTTGTTTTACAGTATATCAACCTCAATGGGTTATTTAGTTGCGACAATTTTTTCCTGGTAATAACTTGTTTTGTCAAAAATCTATTTCTGGTAATATTTTTTTCCTGGCAAATGTATAGCTGATAATATTATTTTAAAAAACGTATTGCTGGTAATCTTTTTATTTCTTCAAAACTGTATTTCAGCTAATACATTTTACAAAATAATTCTTGTATGAAAGCCTATTGTTATACTTTTTACCTCGGTTTCGAGGTTAACTATTTGCCCTATTTGCAACTGGGACCCTAACAGGTGTTACAGATACGGTCAAGGTGGACCTGGTAACACCAGCAATTAAGAGGTGGTTCCACGCTCCTCAAAACCACCTGATCAAAGGCCTTGCAGTTGGGCGTAGTTTATCGTCATACCCAGGACGCGGATGTAGTTTATCGTCATACCCAAGACACGGATGTAGTTAATCGTCATACCCAGGATGTGGATGTACTTTATCGTCTTACCCAGTACGAGGATGTAGTTTATCGTCATACCAGAAATCAGATGTTGTTTATGGTCTTAGTCAGGGGTCGGATGCAGTATATTGTCCTACCCAGGACGGGGATGTTGTTTTTCGCCTTACCCAGGACGTGGATGTAGTTTATCTTCATACCCCGGACGCGGATGTTACTTATCGTTTTACCTAGGACGCGGATGTAGTTGATTGTCATACCCAGGATATATATATATATATATATATATATATATATATGTGTGTGTGTGTCTGTGTGTGTGTGTACATATATATATATATATATATATATATATATATATATATATATATATATATTCAAAGAAGAGTAATGGAACCATATATTAAAAGAAGGGCAATGGAACCATATTTTTTAAAAATCAGTTAATTTATAATAATATCTAACTATCGATCTACATATATATATATATATATATATATATATATATACACATATATATATATATATATATATATATATATATATATATATATATATATATATGTATATATATATATATATATAAGTAAACTATGAAGTTATGATATGAGCATAGTGTATAAATCTTAATGTGGTGATACGTGTTCTACATGGAGAAATACAGCGGCAAATATAAACGTCTACAAAGGGGCTACCGTACACAAATGTCGGAATAATAAAGTGATATTAAAAAAGACCAACGTACAGATAAAGAGGCTAAAAAGGTTTTTATCGGCGATGCTATCCTGGAGGCGTAGATTTCAGAGGATAAGAAAGCAGGAACCACGGATTTTGAGCATTTTGTTTATTGTACTGGTCTCGATAATTACTGTGATCCAAAACAGGAATTGGTCAAAAAAAGTGTCTGAACAATTGTGTACCTAAATTAAAACAAGGAGAGGGGGCATAAAACACCAGAATTGTTGTACGCTGGTAATACACACACACACACACACACACACACAAACAAACACACACACACACACATATATATATATATATATATATATATATATATATATATATATATATATATATATATATATTATTAAGCATCCAATTGTATTAGCTTGTTCCTATTTCGACAGCGAAATAGGATTTCAGTTGCGTGTATATGTTGATGCTTGAACGCATGTATGTGTATCTGTGCCTAACCTCGAATTGTTTATATGGCTGTGTTTGTGTGAACTGAAATGCGTATACCTGTATGTAATTGTGTCCATGTGTGTGAAGGTGTCATCCTAAACAAACAAGCAGAAAATTCTCCCAATCACGACCAAATATAACCAAACTCAAAGAAACATAAATAGATTCATTTTTAAAAATAAACCAGTTTGTCTGATGATGACATAAGCGTGAAACCCAGAGACACAAGCTAATATACATAAAACTAAATATGTTAGCTCTATCACTAATATTGAGCACTTTCCACTAAGAACTGTGCATATATTATATCAATCTATCTATCAATATATCTATCTGTCTCTCTCTCTCTCTCTCTCTCTATATATATATATATATATATATATATATATATATATGTTATTAGTTCTTTGTATATTTTTTTACGCTTTTTTTTCCTGGGGTATTGCTTTATTCATTTACAAGCTGAAACACAAGGTTTTGCCGGACGAGTTTCACTGCTTATATTTATAAGATTATTACTATTGTATATATATATATATATATATATATATATATATATATATATATATATATATATATTATCGTAAAGTAATCTTCTATGTAAAAATAACAAAATATCATCTTTGACGGTGGACATCTTTAAGCATTTCACCCCAAGCAAGGCAGGAGTGCCACAGCGAGTGGGAGTAAGATTAAAGTGACGTGATAGAGGAAAGGATGAAGAGAATAGGCAAAGCACCTGGAGATGTTGATTGACATTGTATTTGAATATTTGGAAATTATAGCAGTCAGGGAAGCAATGTGGATGGGAGTTCCACAGACGGGAAGTGCGAGATATGAAGCTATTGGAGTAGAAGAGACGGTTACATTTAACCGTTTCAACAGTGAAAGCGCGGGACTGAGATGCCAACCTAGTAGGACGTTTAAATTTAGCACGTCTTCAGGACCTCGTCATGCAGAACCTGTGGATGGCTACACAAAGGAACAGATCTCCCAAACTGAACTTCTGGAATCAAAAGCCTGCCACCGCGTTCACTCACAGCACTATACCTCGAAGGCTTGATTTATTCGCCGATTTGATGTGACTGCGGATATTCCCACCTTAAAGTCATAAAACGTAAAATCACGAACGAGCTGTTTCAACGGCGTCATTATTGTCTCGTCACTACTCGAGCTATCACTGATGTGTGTGCGCAACTCACCTGAATTTAGTCAAGAGAAAATTCCAACACCACCTACGCCCAAACCAACACACCACCTCTTTCCCGGTACGTGATGCTCGCATTTGCGTATCAGTGATCCTGACTTCCTACAGAGTGTAAAGAAACGTCATGAACTTTTTGGTTACCTTATTAAAAATATCAAGTGTCATACAATTCTCTTTCGCTTCTTGGCAAAAAATTTCCGCAGGATGTGTCAGTCATTTTCTGCGGTATACTGGTCGACAATCAAGGTCCACTCCGTCCTGCTATTCAAAAAATAGCTAACATTGTTTACACTGCTATTTAATTCATAGAAGAGTCGGAGTCACACTTTTCCCCAGCGTAATTTTTAAATAAATGATCCATTACACAAAGCACACATCCACACGCTATACATACATACATATTGTTATGGTCCAAGGTTAGGACCATGGAAGGACAACACGAACACATGAGTAGAAATAACAAATGTATATTACACGAAAAATAATACAAGAGGAAGGTGTTAGTATGACTGTCAGACTGGTTTGGGAGTGAACTACTATCAGCTCAACTCGTTTCAATACCGATATTTAATAGTACCCCCACGAGGAATGTATGAGGCACAAGGCCGAGTTTATCATTTATGAAATAATATATTATTTTTATAATCTAAGATACTTGCTGTGATCCATCACTAAGAGAAAACGTCTATACCAGCGTTTCTCAACCAGGGTTCCGCGGCACCCTAAGGTCCCGCAAAATGTCACCAGGTGTTCCGCCAGAAGAGGTGATATAAGCTAATGCACTTCTGACTTTTTATTTAATTTCATATACGTAATATTACTAAACACACACAATATATACTTGTTTATTGTAATATTGTAATATAGACATCATCCTATCTAACCTATTATGTTAGGATGTCTCCCTGATGAAGTATTATAAATAAACAGTATGAATTTTATTTAGCATTACCGAAAAAAATTGACAAAGAAGTATTATTTTTTCCTTAAACAAGTTATTCAAAGATATATACTATGATATTTACCACGTAAACTACGATGAAAATAAAATAAAACGGTGCCAAACCGTTCATTGCTGTCAAACTCTCTGCTTCGGCAGAGAAGAACCCGGACGAGGCTTTGCCGCAGGGCAAGGTTTTGTCCGGGTAGGTAGACAGGCCTTAAACCCGTTCACACGGGTTGGAAGTGAATATTTTTGGCCGAGACTACGGATCGGAAAACCCACGCTAAACCGGCCTTTTGCCACATACGACCCACGTTTCGTTAAATATAACGATGGAAATAAAATGAGAAAGATATGGTATATAATTTTGTTTTTGCGCTGGGGTTCCTTGGGTCATGTAATTTCTTTAAGGTTTACGCAAGAGTAAAAGGGTTGATAAACGCTTCTCTATAGATACATATATACATAGATGCATACATATAAGAAACTGATTTTTTGCGTGAATAGCATTTATTGTTATAGATATGGTTTTATACGTTATAGCCGTACGAATTGGAGAAATACAATTGTATATCAGCGTAAAGTTTGAAAGATATAAAAATCCCCCAAAACAACATATTTTCAATAAAATTAAATTGATGCTGTCACAGTATTTGAGCAGGGCTTAATTACATATATATCAATACCTGGTTTATTCATATTTTGAAATTAACTTTAAAATAATTTATTTCCTTTTCTATTTTGTTTTCTCTTATTACAGTAGCTGGTTTGATTTTATTGTTAATCGATTATTCAGCATTGTTTGCTTTTCTCGCCACTTTCATATAGCAAACGTTCTTTCTATCTTTATCTCCGTCCGTTTGTTTTCAAACATCTTATCGCATACTAAAATGTCTCCTCTTGCCGTACGTATGTCAAAGTTGTCAATATAAGAGATGACCAAATCCAAATGAAAGCTATTCCGATGGGGATAAAAAAAATTATCTGTCGTTTCGCTTATTTTTTTACTTTTACTATTATTTTAGAGATTACATTTGAAGCAAATGCACTTTTAAGACTAAAAAGTAATTCGAAATTTTTTCAGCGTTTTTCACATAGATTAAAACCTTCAATAAACTTTAATTTTCGACACAACAATCGAAAGGGTATTAGACATTTAGTGGTCGATATTAGGTTGTCATGTACTAATTAGCGACTTGAAATCATTTATTTAATCATTGAATATTTGTCATTTTCTTTTCATTCTAAACTTGAGCAATTCTATGAATCATTTCAAGTCAAATTTTGCAAACAGAAAACCGTTCGTCTTCAAATAATATGAAACTATGATATCAGTATAATAAATAATGTTTATAATATAATAAATAACATACAAGAAATATAAAATATATATTGTCATCCGCAATCAGACTGTTTTACTGCATCACAGCTCATCAATATGGATAGACATTCGATTGCTTCAAGCAGGGATCGAAACCCGACTAATGTGGCAACAGTCGGAGATCCTATCTCTGAGTTATCAGCGATCCGTTGAAAGGAAGGTGAATTTTTACGTTCTTATTCTTCGAATAAACACACCAATGACCGATAGGGCTCAATTCATGGAAGAGCATTGCAGTATTAGGAGTAGTAGTGATTGTATATAAATTCCCGCTTTCTCTCAAGAGTGCTCGACCGGAATTTTCGATATGTATATAATATATCTATTAATATGTATTACTATTATATATATATATATATATATATATATATATATATATATATATATATATATATATATATATATTAAAAAGAAGAGAAGAGAGGTGTCGTAAACGTTTTTGGTTGTAATGTGGATTTATTTAGAAAAAAATATTATTCTTTTTTTACATAATGTTACTACACGTGTTTCTGGTCTCGTGACCGTCTTCAGGTAAAAGCGGAGATTTCCTCATATTATTAAAAATAATTAATTTTTTCTTTTGTTTTTCAATGTTAATATCTCGATATGAGACATTTTCTGTGTTAGTAATCCGAATTTCTTTCTTGAATTGGCAATGAAGAGTTCTGCGCGAAGGGTCATAAAACAATTAAGGTTGGTCCAAGCGAAATGATGAATTACTTATCAGCATTTTATCTTTTAATGTTTTATTGACCCCTATGTGTTCTTGGATCTGTTTCCATTTTTGTGTGTTTCTGTCAGCATGCGTGTATATATGCGTACGTATATTCTCCCTCCATACATATACTGTTTTATTATGAGAAATTAGTAAACTCATTTGTACATATACACGCATACACATACATACGCACATACACACCATCCCAGCTCAAGAAATCAGTACATACACACACACACATACACACACATACTTCCCAAGCTACATGGAACCAGTATACACACTCACACATATACATACACGAGACCAGAAACACGTGTAGTAATATTATGTAAAACAAAGCATAATATTTTTTTCTAAATAAATCCACATAACAACCAAAAACGTTTACGGCACCTCTCTTCTCTTCTTTTTAATATACATACTTTTCTCTCGTTGTAACCACTACATCTTCTTTCTTTTATATATATATATATATATATATATATATATATATATATATATATATATATAAATATATATATATATATATGTAAAATAAACACAAAATAATAAATTATAACAAATAAGATATAATAAAATAATATTAATCTATAATGTCTTGCTTTTCTCATTTTTCGTTATTTTTTTCATTTTTCGTTATTTTTTCATTATTGATTTTTTTTGTTTTTTTTTTTTTTTTGTTTTTTTTCTGGCAGCTATATCCGTCTTGGTTTTATGCCTGCCTCAATATCCATTAAAATTTCGAAAGGATGCCTAAATTTTAGAACACTGCTTATAGTTGTCCTGAAAGTGATTACGTATTTCACCGCTATTAAATATGAGAAATCAAACAGTGCATAATCATGTTTGAATGATAGGAATTACGTCTAGAATTAGTTTATAATCTCTTCAGTAAACTTATTCGGGATGTAATTACATAATTCAACGCTTTGAATTTCGAGTCAAGGTAACAAGTTGTATTGTTTTATACACTGTGTTCTTTTAGGACATTGGTGATCAATTTCAATTTTCCTGTTCTTTGTAACTATTAATAAATATCTTCTTTTTTAATCCCTCCTAAACCTTGTTCCACTTCCCATTTTCTCAGGCTAGCTGGATATGTTATGTGTCGCCTTTTCCTTTCTGCCACTTTCCTTTGCCTTTTCCGGTATGTATAAAATCCCCCAAGCCATTTTTCCTCATTATGCACCCTAGACCTTATTCCGTTATCCATTTTCTCAGGTTACTGGATATGTTATATGTTTTCTTTTCTCTGTCCTCACTTACCTCCATTTTATACGGTAAGTATAAAATTCTCCAAGCCATTTTTCCTAATTATACACCCTAGAAATTTCAACTACCTACATAATTAGGTCATAATGTCTTCTGTATCGTTGTATAGACAGGGAATTAAGTATTTTACCGCTATGAATTATGAGCTAATCAAACAAGAGAGAACCAAGGTAGAATTAATTTACCAAAAATTTTATTAGGCAGTGTGACGTTTATAATGCATACCATAGTTTAATTGGAAAATTTGCAATCAGGTAATTTTGCTACAAGATTCTTTAAGCCTAAATGCTACCTATTCGTTTTTGCATTGCATTTGTATAAGTGACTATAAATGGGTTTCACATGTCAACAGAAAACAAAAATGATTATGGTTGTCACAAAATGAGACACCGGTGACAACACCAAACACAGAATTCCATTCACAGAAGCCCTTCTTTGTGTTTGGTGAAATATAAGAGGTGTTGGTCATTACGATCCGTTAGAACATGGAAGGTCCATGACTGTAGACGATCCTTTCCACTTGATCGCATAAAAGTAATATTACGTCGAAAATGTTCGCCTTTGGTAAATAGAAAAGGGCGCATTCTCCAATCCTAAGAAAACTTAAGGTCTTTAAGATGGATGCCTCCTTCACATCGTCTACTCACCAGATTTAGCACCTACAGATTTTCATTGGTTTCCATTATTCTTCCTTTTTATATGCCATGTCCTTTCATGATGTAGGCGATCATGGCTATCCACCTCCCTCTATACCTTGCAGCTCTCAACAAGTTCTTTCTCTCTGCTTCCTCCCCTAGTCCACGTTCTGTCATCCATTTGCTTAAGCCCGCCAGGTATGTCACGCGTTGTTTTCCCTTGTACCTCTTTCCCTCAATTCGACCCGTGAGTATCAGATTCTCCAGGCCCTCCTCCCTCATCATGTGTCCCAGAAACTTCAGCTGTTTCTTCTTAAGGTAGACAGCCATGATGGCCTAAGTCCTGAAAGGACACGGCACATAAAGAAGAAGAAGAAGAAGAAGAAGAAGAAGAAGAAGAATGGTGTCTCGATTTTAAAAGAATTCCGGAGCTTACAACGGTCGAAACATCGTGAATATGACAATAAAGATGAGGACAACAGTCCGAAATATGTAAATAGTGTGAATAGCCACAATGTTCCATATCAGAAATATAGACAGCTATTACTATATAGATTAACAATTAAGCCTAATGCCAATGTGTTGAGGATTGTGGCGACTTGCCAGCTACACTTCCGCTATTTCCCCGGAAAATGTTTTGACAAGCTACATTCCTCAGGTTCACTAATGCAGTCCTTTCAGTTAAAACCCTTTGTGCCACGTATACAAGGGTGAATAGTTTCCATTCCCTTTGTATGTTATTAGTAAGAAGAAATTTCCATTCAGACACCTTCTTGTGAAGAAGTATCAGAGTGGAACTTCTACTTTGTAGAACGTACCCCCATATCCCTAAAGTCTTACATGCTTCAAGTCTCGATTCACCGTTTGTCGACTTTCAGTAAACCTTGAATTGCTGTTGAAAATATTTTTTGGGTCAGCAACAATAAAAAAATACTTCCGCATAGAGGAATTAGTAATATATTTCTTCTTTGTACGGACTTCCATATCAGATAGTTTTACTCCAGCCAACCGATCAACTGATAACTGTTGCAAGGCAAAACAAATTATGGTTTATTTGCTGTAAATTTCCGCATCTACTGCCGAACTACATCCACCTCTAATGCTAGCATAATAAAGTAAGCAGGATTACTTTCGCTACGCAAGTAATCCGCTTACTACCATGTTACGAACATCCACGTCTGCCATTATTCTGGAGCGTAATAAAATTAAGAGACGTTTCTATCCCTTTATCTCGGGTACCTTATCTTTAAATTTACAAGATGCTGGATTCACACAAGACCTGTCAATACGAAAATATATTCAAAATATTTTATGATGTAATAGAATTCAAGGAACCGAAGACTAATAATGAAATGTCGTCAATGTTAATACAATAAGGCGATTTCAATTTACTTTCCTTTCTTTATTGATCATGGAATTGTAAATATATTTTCCAGATGCTAATCATAGCATTAATCGATGTATTCTGATTTACATTCTGACACCAGCATCATTTCAGGATATATTTTTGGGGATTTTTTTTTTCTATGTTCCGTGTCCTTTCAGTTTTTGGACGATAATAGCTCCCCACAACTTCCTGTATCTCTTAGTAAGGTTGTCTTTTTGCTATCTCTCTTAATCCCTGTTCTGTGATCCATTTACACAAGCTTGGTAGGTAGGTCATTGTCTGTTTTCCTATGAAAATTTTGTCCCCTCACCATCCTTTCCAGTCGCCGTTCAGCCTACTATCTATAAAATCTCGTTAGATTAATTTGTATTTTGCTCTGTCCAATTTGTTTTTAATATGTCGTGGTTTCTCAATGCCATCTTTCCCTATTATTGTACCGTAGAAATGTGTCTATAACTTTGTTTACAACTTCCTCGTTGCTCATCATTAGCGCCCATGCTATTCTAAGTATCGTTCGATAAAACCACTCCGCGTTCTTTCCATGTCTCAGCTTCATCTATAAATAAATTCTCTCCAGTATTCATTGTCATATGGAAGGTTAGATTTTACATAGCAGCTGTGGATTCAAGTGTTTTATAACTTACAAAATATCTTTAAACTTTTAGCATAGAATCGATTGATCGTGTTTTACTACTTTTGCACGTTATTTAAAGCCAAGAAATATTTTTAGATTGTAAGAATATTTCTTAGATCATAATAATTCAGTGATACAATTCATACCAAGTAACCCATACTTTGAAGGAGTAGAGTTAAATTCATATGCTACCCAAAAGTATTTACGCCTAATTTATTATAACGAACCTGACTGAATTTGGAACTCGGCTCTTCGATTAACAATTGTGCCTTTATCCATTACACCACCCGCACATCCAAGCTGACAGCACCTGGTATTCCAAACCAGTCACCCATCTAATTATTCATCACGCTTGGTGTTACTTAACTTCAATGATTCTACAGGAATATGTGGTTCAACTTGATATGGTCGTAAGCAATTTTAAAGATGTACTATTTAGATCAGAGGTCGTCAAACCTTTGGAGACAGCGGACCAGAAAGCTATGCTGTGTCTCGGAGGAGGGCCATGATACCGAATTTAATTTTGTAAATTGTCTCGACCTCAGACCGCTCCGTCCAGAAGGATGCCTTGGTCTGGAGGTTTAAAGAAAAAAACAACGAAGTTAATGTTATATTATTTAAATAAGATTCCTTATTTTACTGCAGGAATAACAGGTTTGGTTTGGTTTATTTTGTTTTACAGCATATCAACCACAATTAGTTATTTAATGCCGACAGCATTTTTAGGATATATTATTTTGAATAGAGTATGTATTCTTTGATTTAGATTGGTTTGGTTTATTTTCTTTTACGGCATATCAACCTTAATGGGTAATGCCGATAACATTTTTAGGATAGTGGCGTATGAATAGAGTATGTATTCTTTGGTTTAGTTTGGTTTGGTTTATTTTGTGTAATGGCATATCAACCTAAATGCGTTATTTAATGCAGACAACATTTTTAGGATAGATTCGTATGAATAGAATATGTGTTCTTTGGTTTAGATTGGTTTGGTTTATTTTGTTTTACGGCATATCAACCTTAGTGGGTTATTTAATGCCGACAAATTTTTTTATTGTTGGTAATATTTTGTTTTCTCAAAACTCTGTTTGTGTTAATATATTTCCTTCAAAATTGTATTGCTGGTAATTTTTTTTTCCAAAACGTATTGCTGGTAATAGTTAACTATTTGCCCAAAGCTGGGACCCTAACAGATGCTACCACTCCGGGGCAGGTTGGACCAGCAAGAATAACAGGATAACAACTAACACAACAAAAATGAAAATTCCTTTCTACAAACTACGGCAGCGTTACTATAGTTTTATCGGTGATTACAAAGTCTCTACTACAACGAGCATTGCGAAAGAGACAACGAGTATTCTTTGACATTACAAAAGTGTCAAACAAGTGTTCTTTGACATTAAAAAACTAGTTTCAGGTAATACTATTAAATTTAAATAAAGTTTTTTCGTTAATTAAAAATATAATTTAACACATTATCTATCGTATTTACATTTTTAATTTCCCAAATATTTCACTATAACGTGAAAAATGCTGGTTTTCTTCAACAGAAATAATATGGTAAAAGTAATTTTAATATTAGCCGTTTCATTACAAGGAAATATTATGTATTCACTTTCACTGACTGGGAAGTCACTGCTAATTAAAACAATTTTCCAGTAAAAAAGAAACTGATTTCCCAAGCCCGGTGGTTCTTAAACTATTTAAATTCGTGGCACACTTGAAATCCTACCAATAATTGTAGGCACACTATAAACAAATGTCGAAAAAATATGTTATAATGACGTCAAATATTGCACCCCCACCCCAACAAAAAAAGAATGCAATAAAAAAAATATAAAATGAAACACACCTTAAGTTTATTCATTTTTGTGTTTATGAGAAACATGAGTCTTAGCGATTTCCTCAGTGTTTTGGGCATACTCGGATACGAGCGGGCCGTCATTATATATAATATACCTAATCTATCAGTAATAATTGCTTTAATTATTTACTGTCGATAATCACTTTATTCCTGATTTCCCATGGATTTGATAGGCAAAAATATCATTATCAATGCACATCTATATTGCAATGGGCGATGAAAAATAGATCATTTACAACAATATAGAACGAAAGGCATGCAAAATGATCTGTCACTATCCTTAGTAAAGGCCTCTTTTCATCTAAAATAGGCTAATGTTGTTTACAGTGTGTGGTGGAGAAGTTCACAACTCTCATCTTTAAAATTTGAACCAAACTTTTGATAGGCAAACTCTCATTGCCTCATCAATACATTGAAGAGTTGCTCTCTTTTTGCACTTAAGTTTTGTAAGAGCAAAAAAGCCTAATTCACATAAATATGAACTAGACGGGTACAGAAAAGTAATAGAGTAAATATATTTATTTTTTTATATCTGAATACATATTTTTCTGGAATACTAGGGTGAACATAGACATCTTCCAGGGCGCACCAGTGCGCCCAGGCGCACCATTTGTGAAGAACTACCAAAGATCAACTGTTATCGCTCTTTCCAGTATTGATGGCGACTTCGTTCCAAAAAGTATAGAAGGTCAACATCTTATTTTGTCTTCGAGTTCCATGTGCAATCCATTATATTTGTTGCTGCTGTTGAGAGTCTTCAAGTGATGTTCTTTCTGTGATTTTATACGGTTCTTTAAGCAAGTATATAAGGGCAGGTCATTCTGACTGTTATGGCCGTGATAACCAATATTGTGATCCATTTATTGAAATAGCGGGATTTTCTTTCAGCTCGATCACGGTGCACTATATTAGAATCAATGCGTTAGAAAAAAATCACTTAGTCATTTTGCAGAACAACGTTCTTCAACACCAAAGAAAATCCGGCTGAAAATTCTGATAACCACGCCAGGTTTCAATGCGACGCCATTCGCTACGTTATACACAGTTTGAGAATCAAAATAAAATTCAGAAGACGAATAAAAACTTAAAAAATAATAAAATCTTTAATTAAGAATGTACTCTGTTTTTCTATCGCTTGTTACTTTTAATTACATCATTTCACTAAAAAGGGAAAATTTAAAAAAGAAACAGATTTAATGCTTGTAAAGAGGAATTTAAATTGTAAATTTAATGTAGGTAAATAGGTATTACATAAATAATAATAATAATAATAATAATAATAATAATAATAATAATAATAATAATGTGAATATGATAGCATATAATCCTAGTGTGCGTGCAAATATATATATTTTTCCTGGAAGCCTTGTGGAACCATGCTGAGAAAATCTGATTTGCATTTCAAGAATTTAGTTCTATATTTGTCATTAATTTATCTTTTAAATTAAAATCCTTTGTTACCCTAAAAGTGTTTAATTATCCAATGCACGTGAATATATTTTTCATTCTGCAGATGACAAGTCACTTCAATAAAATCATTGTTAGAAATTACATAAATACATAAATATTCGTGTGATTCGTGCTAGTACTTCAATTACTATTTTTCTTAATCTTATTATTATCTACATGATGAATCTTCATTCTTGTTTCACCAGGTGCTTTCACTGTAGACAGCAAAGGATGATAAGTTTCCATAATCCTCCAGCACTCGACTCAGTATTCTAACTGATTATACTAACGTTTTCATATGGATGGTTTCAGCTTTGTTTGTTTGTATTTTTTGTTGTTGTTTTTTTTGTTTTTTTAATTATTTTTTGTAGCAATTAGATTTTCATACTAGTAATCAAATGAGTTAAAAAATATTCAATACCCAAGAACCCCGGTCAGTATTCTAGCTGATTTTAGTAATTATATCATTTAGATATTTAGAATTTCTTCTTTTTTTTTTTTTTGTAGTCATAGAGTTTTCATGCTAGGATTAATTGGTTGCTTTCACTGAATATCAAATCTGTTCAAATTTCTTCAATACCTCAGCACCTCGCTCAGTATTCTAACTGATTTTATTAATGCTTTCATCCGGGTGTTTCAGATTTTTTTAATTTGTAGTCATCGGGTTTTCATACTAGTAATAATTGGCTGCTTTCACTGGATAGCAAATGAGTTAAAATATCTTCAATGCCCCAGAACTCGCCTCAGTATTCAAGTTGATTTTACTAATGCTTTCATATGGATGGTTCAGGTTTGTTTGTTTTTTTGTTTTTTATTTGTACTCATTGCGTTTTCATTCTAGCAATAATTGCTCACGTTCATTGAAGGTCAAATAAGTGCAAATCTCATCAATACTCCAGAACCCTGCTCAGTATCTTAGCTGATTTTAGTAATGATATTTACTGGATGGTTTCAATTTTTTATTCGAATTCATTAGGTTTTCATACTAGAAATATAGTTCTACGGGAGGATATGAGAATATTATGGATGGATCACGTAAGCAGTGCGGAAATACAAAGACACATAATTAGAATGAAAAAAAAAAGACAGTAGAAATTTCTTGCACACAATGAAGAAGAAGGGCTTCGAGAAATTGACACTCACAAGACAAAGACATACCGGAGGAAAAAGCATAAGGGAGCAGCGGGCCACATAACTGCCGAGCTTTTCTGAAGTTGATGACGGAAAAACCTTGTGGGGGGTGGGGTAAAAGAAAAATATTACGAAACGCGACGATTGACAGGAAGCTTTTGGAGAGCCATGATTTTCCACGTCATGAAGAAACAGAAACAAAGAAGAAGAAGAAGGAGGATGAGGAGCAGGAGGGGAGAAGAAGAAGAAGAAGAAGAAGAAGAAGAAGAAGAAGAAGAAGAAGAAGAAGAATGAGGAGGAGGAGGGGAAGAAGAAGAAGAAGAAGAAGAAGGGGAGGGGAAGAAGAAGAAGGAGGATAAGAAGAAGAAAGAAAGAAAGAAAGAGGAGAAGAGGGAGGTTATGATGAATTTGCTAGATATACGAGCATTCCTCTGTCGCCACACTCTACTTAAACCACTGTTCTGTATCGAATTTCACCGGTTGAGACTAAAGCCATCCACTCTAACAGACGAAATAACACACTGCGTAAATAGCTATAAAGCACGATAAGCAGCTTGCCTTCAATGTTAGAATTTAAACAGCTACTGCATTTTAATTCACTGACCTACAGGGTGAGATGTCAAGTGCTAAATCACGAAATTTAATTTCACTGAAGGAATCGATAGACAAACTCATGTAAACAGAAAAAAAAAAAAACAGTCGGCCATTTATTCAAGAAATCTGCTCCCCGTTTTATTTATTTTCCTGTTAAAGACTGACTGATTCAGCATCAAACCTTCTCAACTTGATCTGGGTTCTATCATAAATTATCTCTTAAGGAGATTTATACGGGTTTACCTTAAATAAATCTAGCTTTCCTCTTCCGATAAGGTATGAGCTGAGAGCAAGACCTTTTTTACCCTATTTTGTTCGGATTTTTGCTCTCATCTTTACTGTTACACTCACGATGTTTCGGTAGTTGTATGTTCCGGCCTTCTTCCAGTGATATTTGTTGAAATTTCGAATTTAGTCCATGTGGTTAGATCAAATTCCACGTACCATGCTTTTGGATATCTCAGTTTTAGTTAATTGTAATTGATAGGTTTTTGTTCTCTCGGCTACGGGAATTCCAACAAATGTCACCTGATTAAGGTCGGAGAGTTAAACGACCGTAACGTCGTGAATGTGAGAGTAAATATAAGGACAACAGTCCGAACAATGTAAATAATGTAAACAAAAATAATGACAGAGGCAAGCTCTTTCTTCGTGAATACTTCAGGTAAGATTATGTAGCTCCATTTGATTGACTGATTCTTATTTTAAGACTATGCTTGGTCGGCTCAGGAGATTCATCTGGCCAAGTATATGCGCTGATTCTTTAAGTTTTCGTATTTTCTATTGATACCGTCTGTCTATTATTCATCCCACAGTGGGTGGTGATCTCTCTTTTCCCGCCATATGTGGTCAGCAACGCCTAATTTTTCTATTTCTCCTCGTGTTACCATTTTACGATGTTCTTGTAGTCTTACCTTAAGGAATCGGCCTGTTAATTTCTTACCACAGCTGCACGGGATAGCGTACATACAGTCCTTAGTCATGTTCTCTTCTCTGGGGTGGGGTCTTACGCGGAAGAGGTGTCCGCGAAGTGTTGAACCACTTTAGAAGTTTCTCCTGATGCTATATGCACCACAGATCATTTGGATTTTCTCCGATAATCCCTTCACATAGAGTACGCAGATTGAAGCGGTTTTCTGAATGCTGTTATCCACTTGTACCCTTCTAATCACAGTTTGTCGGAGCTATTGCTATCTACCCAGTGTAGTTAGGATAGAAGGGTACAAGAGGTTAACGCTGATCTTGAAAAATTTCAGTTGTCTGTTTTGATTAGTCTTACTCTTATGTCCATCATCTTTTCATGTTGAATTAAATATAGTCGAATGTTAATTATGTTTTATGAATATGTCCTGAAGATGGTCTACTAGACCGAAACGTCCGACGTTGATATTATTTTAATATTAAAACAGCATAATTGCATATTAGGAATTTTGTTTGTTTTTTCCGTATATATTTCTTTATATATATATATATATATATATATATATATATATATATATATATATATATATATATATATATTCCGTTTCAATATGATCACGTCGGTGGCACGTCGGAGATGTTGTGAAAACGTATTCCTAAAATATAGTATTTTGAATGAAAAATTAAAAGAAATTTATTTTAATCTAAAACTTATACGTAAGTGTGTCGAGCATTAATCTTGCTAGAAAAGGGGAAATATTAATGAAGCCAGGTCTACTATTCACCGTGCGTGAGATATATATTTAATCCTGCCTCATAAATACTAGACTATACTAGAATACTAGGATTTTTGTTTGTTTTTTCCGTATATTTTCTTCATACTGTCGAATATATATCCATATATCTCCTTACATGTATATATATATATATATATATATATATATATATATATATATATATATATATATATATATATATATATATATATATATATTATATAATGTATATATATATGAAGAAAAATATACGGAAAAAACAAACACAAATCCCTACATGCATAGGTCTTTGTCATGTTGAATTGATAATGTTAATTATATTTTATGAATATGCCCTGAAGATGGTTTATTAGACCGAAACATCTGACGTTGACATTATATTAACATTAAAACAGCATAATTGCATGTAGGAATTTTTGTTTGTTTTTTCCGTATATTTTTCTTCATACTGTCGGATCTATATCCATATATTTGCTTATATATATATATATATATATATATATATATATATATATATATATATATATATATATACTTATATTATATAATAGATTATATAACTATATATTGTATATTATATAAATATATCAGTATATAAATAAATGCTTTTTTTGGAATCAAGTAAATACTTATAGATTCAAATATTGACAACCAATACTAAGTATCCACTATTGAACTTATGGTTTATAAACGCAAACATTATTGAAGGATTAGTATTTACCTATTCACGAACCAATTGGCGCACTTCGACGTGGCGTAATAGCTAGCAAGTTTGTCTCGCTAAATCAATATGCGCTGTCTAATGCGTTCGATCCTCACTGGGTGTCCCATACTTTCAGCCTTGTGCCAGATACGGTTAGAAAATCGTTTTGGGCACATTGGCATTATTTAATTGTTAGCAAACTTGTCTCACTAGAACTATTACAACTGAATGGCGATTTCGATGCATACTGGGTGCCCCATACTTTCCTTTTGTGCCATATCTAAGACACGCTTAGAAAATCACAAATTAAATGAGGGTAAAAGGAAATAGAAACTACTCACATTTACTATTCTTGAAACAAGTTAATGTTGATAGCTTCTCGTATTAATGACAAATATTTACGCATCCACAGAGCCAAAAAATGGTGTAGTATTAAATATGATAATTTCAACGTTAAATACACCAACGTAAAATCAATACCTCGAATCCATTTACAGCAAGGTCAGTATTTCTTTATTCATATGAATTTCAGTATATGTCTATATTTCTGAAACGAGGTATTATGTACACTATTTATCAGATCATCCCATAAGTTCTGTCCGAATTTTGAATAAGGAAAACAAGTGACCAAATGTTATATTTAATTACAGATTCAATAAACAATGTATTTTCCCTGATTATCTATGACTTCCTTCCATCTATTAACAAGCTTACTAATTCCATTACTGTAAAATTATTTTGGCTTTGATTCGAAGAACTCACAAATGTCAGTTTTAACCTCTTCTTGTGTTACAAAAGCTGTTTCTTCCAAATGATTTTGTAAGCTACAAAACAAATGGTAGTCTGAAGGAGCAAGATCGGGAGAATGAGGTGAATGAGGAATTTTCTCCGAACCAAGTTCTTCGATCTTTTGTGACGTGATTCTTGCTGTGTGGGGTCGTGCGTTGTCCTAATAAAACATTACCCCTTTTCGATTCACTAGAGCAGGTCTTTTTTTCCTCAAAGCTTGGTTGAAATGCTCTAATTGCTGACAGTATATTTGAGCATTAATTGTTGCATCAGATGGTAAGAATTCAAAGTGGATTATTCCTTGGCGATCCCACCAGATTGAAAGAAGAAACTTTTGCCCATGAAGTTCCCTTCTCGGCTATGACTGGGGTCATTCCCCTTTACCAAGCCAATGTCTACGACGCTTAACATTTCGATAAAAGATCCATTTTTCGCCGCCAGTCACAAGTCTATCCAAAAAAGTTGAAACAATTTGGCGAGAATGGAGAGAAGAACAGATATCAACTCGGGATTTGAGGTTGTTTTCAGACAATTCATGAGGCACAGATTTTCCAAGTTTAGGAACTTTCCTAAGTTGCTGAAGATGACGATGTACAGTTGTATGGTTTGAACTGAGAACTATTAACAATTCCTCAACTGACAAAGCAGGATTTTCTTCAAGAAGCTTTTCATCAAACTCAACTGGACGTCAGGTTCGATCTTAATCTTCAAGGGTGAAATATCCACCTCTGAATTTTGCAAACCATCTTCTGCAAGTTCTTTCATTCACATATTCCTCTCCATAAAGTGAGTGAATGTTTCTAGCCGCTTCGGCTACTGTGTTTCCTTTCTTGAACTCATAAAGCATTATGTGCCTCAAATGATTC
The DNA here is from genome assembly GCA_963932145.1 of Acanthosepion lycidas. Taxonomy (NCBI): domain Eukaryota; kingdom Metazoa; phylum Mollusca; class Cephalopoda; order Sepiida; family Sepiidae; genus Acanthosepion; species Acanthosepion lycidas. The sequence continues at coordinate 21,665,347 of OZ010590.1, read as the reverse complement.
TTGGGTACTTCCATGTTAGGGTTTTAATCAAACAAAATTTAATTTTATTGTTCTCTAAAATAAAATTTGATCAGTTTAAATGCACCTAAACATAAAAGTAATGTTGAGCTCCATTCGACATTATAAACTACTCTTTAAATTTCGTTCATTTTAACAAAGAGTTCAAATTCGGACAGAACTTAATGGATGACCTGATACATTATTCGGACTAATGTCCTCATCTTTGTTGCCATATTTATCACAAAGTTTCGGTCGTTGTACGCTTCGGCCTACTTCAGTATCTGTCTATATTTCTGAGATGAGATATTATGTACACTATTTACATTATTCTCATTATTGTCTTTATCGTTGTCGCCATATTTATTACAACGTTTCGGCCGTTGTACGCTCCAGCCTTCTTCAGGTGGTTGGAATGTCGAACTGAATCCTTTATTTCGCTCACTTGGGTAGATTGATCTAGTTCCACGTTCCATCTTTAATAGATTTCAATTGCCAGTTTTCTCCTGTTAACTCCCGTCTCCAAGTTCTCCAATGCCTACACTGGGTATTGAACTCACTCTCTTTGCGCCCAGTCACTGGATCTAACTAACTCTTTTATCCACTGTGCCATGCGTCCTAGTTTCTTTCATTTTAATTTCAAAAAAGATTCACACGCAGATTACATTTAAAATTTATGATTTAAAATATATCAAAGCAGCATGAGTTTTGTGCATTTACGCCGGGGTAGGTTAATCAAACATAAAGGGAGTGATTCCGGTCGACGTGGATTAGAGTTCTAAGGATTGAATCACTTTTGAAAGTGCGTGTAGTATGTGTCCCGTGTGGAGTGTTTCCTTGCTTCGATGCATGACGTTGAAAAACTTTAAGACGATTAGACAAATATATTTAATGCTGCAAAGATTTAGCGTTTTTTTTATTGCAGGGTTTATGGGTTTGGTAAAAGGATACGATTCACACGCACACATACACTCTCTCTTTCACACATACACACAAACACACATATAATGACAGAAACAGAGAAAGAAAGGGAGATAGAATATATGCATATATATGCATATATACATGTATATATACATGTATATAATTATATATATATGTGTATGTGTATGTATATATGTATACATATGTATATAAATATATGTATATATAAATAAACAGTATATATATATATATATATATATATATATATATATGTATACATATGTATGTATGTATATATATATATATATATATATATATATATATATATATGTAAAGTATATATATATATTTATATGTATTTATATATTGGATACATACGTATATATATATATATATATATATATATATATATATATATATATATATATATATATACGTATATATACGTATATATGCATATATGTATATATATATATATATATTTATATAAACACACGCATATATGTGTATATATATATATATTTATATATATATATATATATATATTTGTATATATATATATATATATATATATATATATATATACGTATGAATGCATATATGCATATAGATAGATATACACGCATACACATGTATATATATATATATATATATATATATATATATATATGTCTGCATGTATTTGTATGTGTGTGTCACTCCCCCATCAATTTTTAAAATAAAAAAGAAAAAGAAAACATTTTAAAATGTCAGAAAATAATGAGATGGATCATGTAAATTTTCCTTGTGCCGAAAAGTTGGTTAATGACAAATAAAAAGGAATGGCGACGAGAAGAAACGAAATTCAGGAAAATACGAAAATATCTTACTTACAAATTGAACAAAATAGGCATTTGGCATTTCGTATGAGCAAAAACGTACATAAGCCTGTTTGAAATGCTATGTGTATAATTGATTGCTAAAACAGTGGCTTATTTTACATTTGCCACTGTAGGAGTTTGCATTGATATATATTCGTCTATCTGGAGTAAAGTGAAATTTGATTTGCATCTATGTTAATAATATATCTCAGATACTCTGTATCTTACATTATGTACAGAAATATGTACAGAGAAATAGATCTGTATTTCCATGTATAAATGTAAATGGCAGTTTTGTATAACGATGTGTTCAGGAATAATTCGACATATTATAATCCTATATATATATATATATATATATATATATATATAGATAGATAGATAGATAGATAGATAGATAGATATATATATAAAATCACACACGCATAGACACACACACATCTATATATATAAAGAGAGAGAGACAACATGAAAACAAGTAGTGTATAATTATATATATACATATATATATATATATATATATATATATATATATATATATATATATATATAATATGTATGTATACACACACACACGTATATATATATATGTATATGTAATCTCTATACATATTATTTATATATTATATATGGGCGGTAGTTATTGGAAAGCGCTCAACATCAGTAATACCTCTAACATACTTAGTTGCATTAATATGAGTTTGGAAACCTGTGTTTCACACTATTGTGAACGTCAGACCAATATTTTTTATACATTAGCATATATAAATATATATATATATATATATTTCTTCTGACGATCACAATGGCTCGAAACCCTGTGTGTGTGTGTGTGTGTGTGTGTGTGTGTGTGTGTTTGTATGTATGCGTGTGTGTGACTTTTCTGGAGAACCTTGTATCCTATATCTTGTATTTCTAATAAGACGTTGTTACTTCGAATAACGACAATGTATTTAGGAAATTAACTCTAAAAGAATAAATACAGACAAAAACGGGCTTCAAATGAGGTAGTGATGAAAAGTTATTTCCGTTACAGTCTCTCTGTTCAAATGCTGAAACATAAGATGGTTGTATGAGAGACTTTCTTGCTGTTGTCAAGAATATGTCTGTGCCGCCTTCTGTTTATACCTACACACCGATACACCTGTGACCTTTTATCGTAACTTTGACAAGCACGACGTGTCCAAATTCTGACCATTTCATATACGTTTACTTTACACTAGTGCAAAAATACTTGAATTAATTAATTCTGAATCTATATCTAAAATGGTAAAATGGCAGGATAGACTGGATCTCGTAGTTTTCAATCGCAGCCAAACACAAAGAAGAATAAGAAAGTTGAATAGTGCCTATATATATATATATATATATATATATATATATATATATATATATATATATATATATATATAGGCACTATTCAACTTTCTTATTCTTCTAATTTTAAATAAAACTCTCTCTATTAAACCCCTCTCTTATAAACTAACATTCGTCCCACACTCTCATAATTACACTCTCTCTAAATTCTATTTTTATTTCCGGAGTAGGTTTTTTTCTGTTTTCTTTTTGAATTTGTAGGTCTGATGAATTGGATCGTATTTACGATTCCAATGGAATAAATTATGACCATGGAATATTAGTGTTTAGCCTTTTTATTATATCCTTACTCTGTCCTGGACATTGAGTTCTACCTGGATTTTATCCTCTCGGAAATTTTTTATTCTAAAATATACATGTGTATATATGCACCTGTGGATTTTGCATATATACGTATATTTACCACTAATATTATCTATCTATCTATATATATATATATATATATACATACATACATACAGCGGAGATTAAAATTAACCGCCTGATGCGAAAGTCTGCTTCCTGCTAAAAACATTGCATTTAGCATTTTTTGCCTCGTACTGCATATATACAGAGAGCGAGAGAGAAGGAGAGAGTGAACGAGAGAGAGAGGGAGAGAGAGCGAGAGAGAGGGAGAGAAAGCGAGAGTGATGTATGACTGCATCTGGCAATGCGGAATTGGTTCATCATCCCTCATCACAAGACCGTCTCTCCGGCAAGTTGAACTCATCCAATCTTTCTTATCAAATCCTGAAATTAAAGTTATCCTGAACGGCCACTTGTCTAAATCCTTTCCTACTAATGCGTGTGTCCTGCAGAGCTCTATGCTTCACATTACTCTGTTTGTAGTTTGCAATAATGTCATTTCCATTTATGCCAGCTCTCAACTTGGCATCTAAGCTGACGACACAACCATTCACTCCTGCGTAGATAGTAGGAATTATGTGTCCGACAATGTCAAAATGGCAGCCGACCTCCAAAACTTCGTTAACTGGGGGAAAATGGCTTTTTAATTGTAACGACTCCATTTATCATCTGAGAGACGATTCGCTGCCTTCTTCAGCATGGCTGATGCTAACTTCGAGGAAAATAACTCGGTGAAACTTCTCGGGCTCAATATATATATATATATAGAGAGAGAATAGATAGATAGATACATACATACATAGATACATAGATAGACAGATAATATTAGTGGTCAACATATAATTCCAAGAGGATAGAATACAGGTATAACTCAATATCCAGGACAGAGTAAGAATATATTATAAAAGGCTCAAACACTATTATTCCAATGTAATAATTTATTACATTGGAATCGTAATCACGATCCAATTCATCAAACCTACAAATTCAAAAAGCTTTTGAATTTTTAGGTATGATGATTTGGATCGTGATTACGATACCTATGTAATAAATTATAAACATGGAATATTGGTGTTTGAGATTCATATATATTGTAGCTTTTTGGTGTCGAATTTTGAATCCGTCCACACAAACTAGAGTGTGTTTTTATCTAGATAATTGTATATACGTGTATATACATAAAGACACACCCACAGATATACATATAATATTATTTTATGTATAATTTACACACATAGACGTAGATGCCCACTCATATATATCTGTGCATATATATATATATATATATATATATATATATATATATATATATATATATATATATATATATATACAGATACGCACAAGCATAGTATGGAGCCATATATATATATATATATATATATATATATACAGATACGCACAAGCATAGTATGGAGCCATATATATATATATATATATATATATATATATAGAGAGAGAGAGAGAGATAGATAGATAGATAGATAGATAGAGAGAGAGAGAGAGAGAAAGAGATAAACCTAGTGAGCCAGACAAATCAAAAATTCGAGGGTTTTTCGAAACGTGTATAGTTACCTATATTTGTATATATATATATATATATATATATATATATATATATATATATATACATCCATATATATATATATATATATATATATATATATATATATATATATATATATATATGGGTTGTGTAAAAGAATGTACAATTGAATAGGAAAACTGGAAATGCCTATACTGTTTTAAATAGATCTAAGAATATTTACACTTGTAAACGTCACCTTTCGTTCGTTATAAAGGGCACATTAAAGAAATTTTAAAAACGTCATCCATATAAATCTTTCTTTTTTCTTCTCCATATAGCACCGCAAAACATTGAAGTAAAAGGCATGGAAATTTAATAATATCATGAACTTCTATTACAGTATATATTTCAAATTTGCGATACAAGTGTGAGCTGAAAATTTCATAAGTTGACGACGAATTAATGATACTAGAGCTGTGAAATCTTGCATGTTTTAATTTCGTTTCTTCTATTTAATAACTGTATTGTTTCTTCTAGGTAAACTGACAGCTAATTATTCAAAGAAAAATTCAGAATTAATTATTTGCGATTGCATTTAAAAACTGAGAAAATTTGGCTTCGTCGTACTTACAGAAAAAAATTTAGCCCACTTCGATATTGATGCTGACATTGCTTTGTTGGTATGTTAGGAGATAACGCTCCGGACTTATAAACAGTGAAAAGTCGGGCTGCTGAGTTTAGAAGTGAATCTGCCTCCAATTCATACTGTATTATATGTATTTAAAACAGACTATCTTTATTGTTTTGTCCGTGTATTGGTTAATATATTGCCCAAATGACAGAAAGAACAAATCGAATCCACTGTTGGTAGCATTTACTTTTAACAAAGTGCTCAGTGCAATGTAGAGCAAAATATTATTATGGGTGTTATAGAAATTACGTAGAAAATATGTTCTCCACCGACAGGTATCTAACTTGTAACCCCAATGAGACCATCATTTGACATGATGTGCTCTTAAATATTCAGCCACAAAGAAGCGTCTGGCTAGCAACGTCCAAATTACTGTTTATAAACATAAATGCTTATAAATCTGATATATATATATATATATATATATATATATAATCAATACTGTTTAATTAAAATCACACAATACATGGTTCAAGAGCCATTCAAGGCAGAGTGGCAGTGACTGAGGAATGTAAAATGTGAAATATGATAGTTAACGTTTGACTGAAGAGAATGAGGGAGAAATGAACATTCTGACATAGATAGATAGATAGATAGATAGATAGATAGATAGATAGATAGATAGATATGTACACGTGAAAATTATGTGTTTGAATATAGGAGAATACATGTATACTCAAGTAAATATATTTGTTTTTATTCAGCACGCATATGAAAGATATGCTGTCCATCTACGATCAGCCCAGTATCATTTCACGGGTATTCAGTTGCTGTCCACGACACGTACGCACGCTCGCACACACACACATACGCGCACACGCACACATCATGATGATTAAAGAGATATTCTCAGATAAAAAAAAAACTGCCTATAATATAATCCACAGAGATTCCATCATTAGTATGATCTTGCGCCATACTTCGCTAATATTATATATACATACTTATATGTGCATTTATAAGGGTTATGTAAGATAGAAAAAAGGCTTACCCTGCACTTGAAGAGTTTAATTTTGTTACGTCAAGGGAGACTCAGAGAGAAAGAAGCTAAGATAGATAGATAGATAGATAGATAGATAGATAGATAGATAGATAACGATCAGACAGAAATAGATAGATAGATAGATAGATAGATAGATAGATAGACAGAGAGATAGATAGATAGATAGATATCTGCGTGTGAAAAATATTCGTCTATAGATAGGGAGAAATGATGCATATTCATGTTTTTTTTTTGTTTTGTTTTTTCTTTAACTCGCATATGAAAGACATAATTTCCATCTCCGGTCAGCTAGTGTCATTTCGCTGGTATTCAATTGCCCTCTTCGAAAAAACAATTAAAACTGTGAAAGCGAAATTATTTCAAAGATGTCAAAGCACTATTTACATTTTAATATGTATGTATGCATGTATGTGTGGAGGGTTGGTGTGTACGTGCGTGTGTGTTTGTGTTGGCGACTTTTCTTTTCTGCCGCTTCTGTTGCTTGCATCTCAGACAAGTTCATGACATTCCAATATCCCAAGAAAACAATGTAACCATTGGAGTTATCCGCATATCATTACGTAAAACTCTCTAATTTCTTCTTGCTGTCAAGAGATAATCAATAATGTCATAGAATTTAAATAAATGGAAATGAAAAAAAAAAATAAATAAACATAATTATTGTTCAAGTCTTGAAGATTATTTTTAAACTACTTATTTCCAT
>OZ010590.1:21622919-21655419 GCA_963932145.1 Acanthosepion lycidas | reverse complement strand
ACCTTAGAATTTTCACACTATCAATCTTGTGTAAATCTGGCGAGACTATATTTCCTTGTCGTATACTTCTTTCTGTATCTGTCTACTTGCTCAATTCCTTTTTTATCCGTATCCCAGCTGATTCCTCCCGAAATAATAAGAGAAAGAGTAAAGCATTATTTAAGAGAGAGAGAGAGAGAGAATGAGAGAATAATATAAGAGCATGAATTACGAAGATAATGATTAAAATTACATTTAAGTTTTTGTATATCAAAGCGTTTTGTAAAGCAAGAGGCTGGACGAGCGTTGTATATGTGAGAAGTGCGCGAAATAAAATCTTCGAGCATAAGCCCTTACAAATTCAATTGTTATCAAATTCGAACCGCACTTAAACTAGTAAAGTCAGATTACAAACGAGAATGCTCATCAGAACAGTTGTCATATTTATAGAAAATGGACAAGGAAGTTATGTCATGGCGGTGAGAAAGTGAGTGATTTCGAATGCCAGGTCAGGACCGATAACACTGTAAATTCTCCTTTTACATTTTATCAAGAATCTCTAAAGACATAGCAGAAGCGCCAAACCAAATATTACAGCAATATCCAATGCATGGACGAATAGCAGACTTGTAAATTCTTAATATAGATTCTGTAGAAAAAAAAAGTTGAATGACACAGTCAACCCAATTTCTTAGCTATAGTAATTCGGATTATTAGCTGGTTTATGTGGCTCATTAAGTTGATTATTCCTTTGGAACTCTTATTTAATTTCACCTAGGGTTGATCATAAATATAGCGTGTATGAGACCACTTTATCCAGTAATATTCTCAATTGCTGTTTTAATTTCTTGTACTAATTGAAGTATCAACAATAATCCACATGCTCGATTTTTCACTGAAACAATGACAATATTCAGAGTGAAAATATTACTCTTGGCAGTTATCTTGTATGGCGAATGTAGAATTCTCCGAGTTTCGTCCTGTCATTTGTAGTTCGAACGAAAGTTATTGTACGTGGCAATTGACAGGCATAAATTGAAAAAATGACCATTTAGTATTAAGATAAATTTTTTTGCAAAGGACATGTTTCAATTTGAGCCTGATGATTGCCCTATACATGAAACTATAATTGTAGTATATTATTATGCATATTATTACAAGTATAATTCTTAGCTCTTTTACTTTACACAGAACAATAATGTATTACCACCAGTACACACAGTGCACTATTGAATATATATATATATATATATATATATATATATATATATATATATATATATATATATATTATAGTTTATTTGGCTCATTAGGATGATTTTTTCTTGGGAACTCTTATTTAAGTGCACCTAGGGTTGATCATAAATATAGCGTTTATGCTCCACTTTATCCAGTAACATACTGAATTGCGGTTTTATTTTCTTGTACTAAGTGAAATATCAACTATAATCCCCATGCTCGATTTGTCACTGAAACGATGACAATATTCAAAGTGAAAATATTACTCTTGGCAGTTATCTGTATGGCGAATGTAGAATTCTCTGAGTTTCGTCCTATCATTTGTTGTTCGAACGAAAGTTATTGGTCGAAAGTCTTGCGGTCCGTTCAATGCAATCAAACCGAGGACGGACAGTTCAAGGCATTAGAAGTCTCAAACTAGTCGCGTCTCAAAGTCTGCTAATATTGTATTGTTATTAACTTTGTATTGCCGATGGTCGTTACTTGAGCAACTGATGCGATCTCCTTGGAGCAAAATTTGGATTTCCCGTTGACATTTCTTAATTAATGACATCTGTTAATTACAGTAGCGTCAAAGAAACTAATTAAACGCCCATATAAACACACACGCACACACACACACAAACACATATATATATATATACATATATATATATATAGTGCACTTCGATGCTTGTAATGGTTAACAAGCTTGTCTTGCTTGATCAATCACGACTGCCTAGTTCGAACGTTCCTCACTGGGTGACCCATACGTGTGTGGCACATGTGCAACATGTAAGCTACTCTTAGAAAATCACAACACATACACAGAAACACATATATATATATATATATATATATATATATATATATATGTTTCTGTGTGTGTGTGTCGTGTATTCTCTCGTCAATGTTGACCCGCGCCTACTGGGGGACCCTTTTACAACGTATAAGGGTCAGGCCCATCAGTTCCTAAGACAGCCAGACAGCCTGCACATATTATATTATAGTGGTGAATATATATATATATATATATATATATATATATATATATATATATATATATATATATATATATATATATATATAAACCTAGTGAGCCAGGATCTATCTACCAAGGTTTCACCTAAAAGATCCGCTAAGTGAAACTTCGTTAAGTAGACACTCATAATTTGCTATACTTAGTGTATTGAGGACTTTTACTTTTTTTTTTTTTAACTTCCTCGATTGCTGTTTTTTTTTTTCTTTTTTGGCTAGGCATTAAGGTGTCGAGTGATTTTTTCAGCCAAAACGAATTTTGTTTTAGTTCTTTTTTTTTTACTGCTTTTTCTCTGATACTAGTTTGTTTAAATATATATTTTATTTGCAAATTGTACTATCCTTTGCTTTTTTTTCTCAGCAGTCGAGTAAATTTATTAAAATAATATATATATATATATATATATATATATATATATATATATATATATATATATATATATATATATATATATATATGTTAAAAGTGCGTGTATATAAATATAAATAAATATATATATATATGTATAATTACTTATATATTATATCCGCGGTACTTATTAAAAAGCGCTCAATATGAGAGATAGAGCTAACATATATATATATAGATAGATAGATAGATAGATAGATAGATAGATAGATAGATAGATAGATATATATATATGTGTGTGTATGTGAGTTTATAAAGGGACACAAACACAGGGGCTCATACACGCACAAAACTATCACACACAAACACACAAACACAAATGTATATATATATGTTTGTGTGTGTATATTGTGACAAAATATAACCAAACATAAGCACTTGATTCATACATAGTTATTAAAATAATACATAATATATATATATATATATATATATATATATATATATATATATATATATATAGAGAGAGAGAGAGAGAAAGAGAGAGAGAGAGGTGGAAATAAGCAGCATGATCAATGTGTGTGTGCGTGTGAGAGTCTGCGCATATGTAGTTAAGTAATTTATTGAACTTGCTGAATTTTGTTTAATTTTATTCATTTTTTTTTTTAATGTTGTCCTCTGTTCGGATCATTTACTTCATACCGGGTGAATTTTACTCTCGTGACCATTCAGTCTAATAAGCGATTATACAATATTTTTCTGTCTGTTGATAGGGATAAGTCTCTATGTGTAAATATTCTTTCTTTGATGGTTTTAGCAAGATTCTTTTTTCAAGCTCTTCCTTTTACTTTACGTATTTGTGCTCAGTCCTCGATTAGCAACCAAGTTTCATCATTTTATTGCTGAAATTGCTAGATATAAACGCAAGGTCTATGCTAGCAGTTTCTTCTCTGGCACTTCCATCTTAAGGGACTGTCTTCCGGCTTCTTGCTTTCCAGTCAACGTTGATCTTCAAAAACGTATATGCAATGTCAATCGTCATATTCTGTTTCCTTACTTCCTCTTCGTTTACTGGTTTCTCACATTATTAATATTATGTGTACTCAGATTCTTTTACAGTCAGTTACTCCTTGCGTCTTAGTAGTTTTATCGCCTTGCTTGGAACGAAATTATTTAAAAAAAAACTTTGGTTACTTTGAAATGGACTAAGCCTCTCTGTTATAATATAACAGATAATCTTTGACTAGTCTTACCGTCCTGGGTTGACGATAAACTACATACGCTTCCTGGGTAAGTCGTTAAATTACGTCCAACAGCAAGGCCTCTGATTAGGGGGTATTGAGGAGCGTGGAACCACCTCGTAATTGTTGGTGTTCCCAGGTCCATCCTGACCCCGGGGTTGCAGCACCTGTTAGGGTCTCAGCTATGGGTAAATAGTTAACCCCCAAACTGGGGTTAAAACATTATGAAAAGGTAAATATAGGTTTCCATACCAGAAACAAATTATTGCCATCAATACATTTTTGAAAAAAAAAAAAAACATTACAACCTATAGATTTTTTGAAAAATTACCATCGAAAGAAAAATTATTATCAGAAATAGATATTTGAAGGCAAATATATTACCAGAAATAGATTTTTGGAAAAAATATTACCAATAATGAATATTTTGTCGGCATTAAATAACCCACTGAGTTTGATATGCCGTAAAACAAACCAAAGCAAAACAAAGCTAACTAAATTGACTGGCCTTAATAAAATCATGAGAAGAAAATTAATTCCTAATAAAAAGTGAAGAATTTTGTTGATAAGTTTAAATACAGGAGTGATTTTTTTTATTGTAAAAAAGAAGATTGTACTCTGCAATATTACACAGGATTGGATAGAAATAAATTGACTTCATGACTTTCTAAAGGATTTTTTTTTTTTGAAAAGAGGAACGCATAGACGAATCAGCAGTTCCACTTGCCGTTTCCACGTCTTGCCCCCGATAACGTCTACTTTACACACGCATTATGTAAAATTATTTCCCTTCTTCTGTTTTTACCAATATCTTTTCTTCTGATGTTGTTCTTCAATCTTCTGTAATTTTTGTATAAATATTCAGCAATATCTATTGCTTATAAATATAGTCTTTTTTTTTCTAATGTTTATTTTTTTTTAAATCTTATTGGTAATCGTTTGCATTCTCTTACTCAGACTCTTCTTTTCACTACTCTTTTCTTTATTTTCAGCTCATATTCTTCTTTTGATTGTTCTAAATTTCTTTTCGTTTTATTTTCACTTTTCATCGTATCTTTTACTTGCTCTAAATCTTACATATATTGCCTTCTATCTTCTGTTTGCTTTTTAAATGCCTGTTGTTATTTTATCGCCTTCCTCTCAAGCCCCTTCATGAACAACTTTTTAATCACCATCATCTTCGTTGACCCCTTCACCCTAACCCTAACCCTCATCTTCATTTCATGACGGTTTCATTTTATTTTATTTACCTTCTCAGACACTCGTGTCATTCTATTTTGGGGTTCGAGCGAAGAATAAACGAAGTGAAATAAAAACAAATAAAGAAAAAAAAAATTGATTAAAAGAAACCAGAAAAGAAAAGACAAAAAAAAAAATAATGAAATTAAAACCGAGATCAAGGTGGAATGAACCAATCATGAAGATACATTTCTTGGACTTCTTTATTCTTGTACCTTATTTTCTCGGTTAATTTTCTTTTCTCTGTTTTCCTCGATGTTTCCTCGAATTGAGAAAAAAAATGGAACCGGAATAGAAGTGAGGTACAGAAAAAAAGAAAATGAATTGAACCTGAAAACGTGGGAATCCATTTTTCTTTATCACCCAACTGAGAACCGATGCCTGAGAATAAGCATATTGCACAATTTTTTTTTACACTCGTGCATATGCATATATATATATATATATATATATATATATATATATATATATATATATATATATATATATGTATATGTATGTATGTATATATGTATATTCATATATATATATATATATATATATATATATATATATACATATGTATACACATATATATATATGTATATATGTATGTATATATATTGTATCTTTGTGTGTATATATGTGAGTGAACGCATGAAAGTGGGTGTGTAATTGTAAATATATGTAGTGTTTCATTGCTCTAAGCTCGGAAATTTATATTGACATAACTGAATACACATAAAAACATATACGCACAATTAATATATACACACAATTATTGATCTCTTTTTTTCATGATTGTTTCTGTGTATATATATATATATATATATATATATATATATATATATATATATATATATATATATATATAATTATATGTATATTTGCACTATATACACTATAGTTACTTACCATATATATATATATATATATATATATATAAACTATATTATGTATGTACTAATCATTGTATATATATATATATATATATATATATATATATATATATATATATATATATATATATAGTACATATATCGAGAATATATATATATATATATCATTTATATACTATTTTATATATATATATATATATACTATATATACAGTATATACTATCTCTCTCTTTCTCTCACTATATATATATATATATATATATCGTATATAAACTATATTATGTATGTAATAATCATTGTATATATATATATATATATATATATATATATATAGTACATATATCGAGAATATATATATATATCATTTATATACTATTTATATATATATATATATATATATATATATATACTATATATACAATATATACTCTCTCTCACTATATATATATATATATATATATATATATATATATATATATATATATATATATATATATATATATATATATATGTTGAAGATTTCATCCCGAGCAATGCAATGATATATCAATGTCAATTTGACAGATATGAGCCGCTTCTTTTTTTTCATTCGGTTTATTTTTTGAGAATTGTTGTCGGTGTGTTTTTGAGACCACCAGTTGGAAACTAAATAAAGGTGAACTGACCTAAAGTATATGCCTCTGGCAATAAGTCTTGGTAAACTTGACCCCGACAGGACATGTCAAAGTCAACAGGGACAATGCCAAACTCCGATGATCCTTACTAACAAGATTGTGTAAATTGTTTGCAGAATATGTATTGTGTTGTATATTAGTAAAGACTAACCTTACAAAGCGTTACAAAGGATAGGATGCTGATTTCCTGGATGGTAGAAAAACAGAGAATACCAACTGGATGTCTAAATTCTTCACTTTGCCATTCTTAAGGGTACGTTATTTGCCATTGTGTCGAATTATTGTCAATGTTTATCGTAATTTACAAACATCTTGACAAGCGGAATTGACAACGTTCTTAATAAACCGTATGATAAAGAAAAAGAACTAAGAAAATTATATATATATATATATATGTGTTCTCTTTTTTTTTCTTTTAAAAGAACACTTCACAACACTGATAACTTTATTACCTCCCCTGAAGCGGTAATCATATCGACCACATGGTACCAAACTCACTTCACAATTAAAAATGTTAACATTCAGATGGACACAATGATATACTCTTCGAAAATAATAATCACTGCATTTTTTTGTCTTAATAAACAACACCCTGGCGATGACATTGTGCTACTGCCGAAAGTAACCGGAATAAAACAATATGTATCAACAAGGTAATTTTCTTTCTTCTTTTAATAATGTCTTTAAGAGCATATCCTTGAATATGAAAGTATTCTATTGAAAATAACTAGACAAAACTTGTCTAAGTTTTTAGTTCATACATTTATCTGTTGTGTGGTTTGGGGGAGTTATCAAATGTATGCGGTAAGCTTTTTTAGTACCAACTGTAGGTCAATATGTTTAACCAGGTTCTTTGCGTCTGCACAGTCTCATGTTGACTGCTGACCTGAGATGGAACAAATACATTGAGTCCATTGCTTCGTCCACCGCGAGGAAATTTGGCTCTCGGTGCCGCTCCAGGAAGTTTTTCCCCCAGAATCGATACTTCAAATATAAAAATCAACCATTCGCACTTGCATGGAGTCTTGCTGCCATATATGGCCTGGTGCACCTTCTGTTTACCTCTGAGTTCTTGACAAGATACAGAGGCAGATATGTCATATAATTGGCCCTGATATGGCATCTCGTCTGCAGTTGCTCTTTCACAGACGCGCCGTCGCCTCTCTCTCTGTCTTTTCTACATATACTTTCATGGTAATTGTTCCGAGGAGCTGCATTCGCTGGTTCCCATACTCCATGAATTCAAGCGCCCTACGAGGCTAGCATCCCGCTCTTACCCTTTCACTGTCGAAACTATTAAATGTAGCTGTCTCTTCTACTCCAATAGCTTCATACCTCGCACCTCTCGCCTGTGGAACACCATTCCCTATTCCAGTTTCTCTGAGAGCTATAATATCCAACTATTTAAATGTAATGTCAATCCACATCTCCTGTTACCTTGATCTATCCACTATCCCTCTCCCCATCCTTTCTTCTATCATTCCTATCTGCTCTCTCTCCAAATCTTCTGCTTAAAGAAAAAATCAAATAAACAAAACCTAAAGACGGCTATTGGCAACTTAAATGAAAGTTTCATTTTATGCAAGGAGAACATGCTAACAAGGTGAAGAAATGCTTTAAATGCCTTCTCTATGGCTCAGAAAAAGAATGCTAGCGAAAATATAAAAAAAAATGTACTTAAAAGTCCAGCAGATCAATTTTGCAGAAAACTGTTTTTCCTGTGTGACAGAGAGGCATCTTCTCTTCACAGTGACTAACCGCAAAACTGTCTCTGAACAGCGTACGCTTCACACTGACAGTTAAAGGAGACATGACTGACCAAACACAAAGCATAGTAATTTGGGAAGTGGAAAGAAAATGAAACCTGGGCTTCCTTTTCTTAAGCAGTGTCTTCTTTAGCAGATACAAGACCATTTCGACGGACATCTGAAATCAACTTACAAGCATTGGTACATTGCAATTGTTTTTTGTTGTACAAATGTAAATACATTGCTCTTTTTTTACTTATTTCTTATATTTTTGGTTATTTATTATATTAACTGAGACCACAGAAAATTACGACGTCTACTATACAATTTTGTTTTAAGTGTTTCACACCAAGCAAGGCGGGAAGCCACTAGCAGGCAAGGGTTACAAAGTTGGAGCGAGAGCAAATACGAGTGACAGAGGAAAGGATGAAGAGAAGGATAGGGGATAGATCAAGGGATCTGGAGACATCGATTGGCATTACATTTAAATAGTTGGAGATTATAGTTATCAGGGAAACAGGAAAAGGGGAGGGAGTTCCAAGGCGAGAAGTGCAAGATATGAAGCTATTGAAGTAGAAGAGACGGCTACATTTAACAGTTTCGACAGTGAAAGGGTGAGAGCAGGAACTCGTAGAACGCTTAAATTCATCAAGTCTGGGAACCAGCGAAAGCAGCTCCTCGGAGCAGTTACCATGAAAGTATGTGTAAAAAAGACAGAGGGAGGTGACGGCACGACTGTGAGAGAGCGACTGCAAACGAGATGCCAGATCAGGGCCAATTAGATTGCATATCCGTCTCTGGATTTTGTCAAGAACCTTGAGACAAACAGAAGGGGCCCCAGATTATATATGGCAGCAATACCCCATGCAAGGGCGAATGGTGGATTTGTAAATTTAAAGGATCGATTCCAGCGAGAAAAAATTCCTAGCGCGGCGCAGGACGCCAACTTTCTTTGCGTTGGACGAAGCTATTGACTCAATGCATTTGTTCCATCTCAGGTCAGCAGTCAATGTGAGACCGAGCAGTCGCAAAGAGGTGCTCTCGTGTAGTTGAGCGTCAGACATTCTAAAGGTGGGTGGCAGTGGAGAGTAATTAGCGGTGCTTCGTGTTTTCTTGGGAAGTATCGAATATTGAAAAGAAGGAAATCGGCGGGATGTTTTTCTTTCCCTTTTTTTAAGCCTAAAAAATTGAAAAGGTGAAGATGGCAATTTTTAAGAAAAATGGGATGGCATCAACCAGAACGAAAAAAAAAAACAATACCAAGAAAAAAACACACGAAAGAAAGAAAATCAAAGAATTGATTGACAAGTTATTTTAGCGCGAATGTCCAGGAACATGATTGTCAACCTCGAAGTATTTAAAAGAAAAAATTCTGAAGGAAAAAAAATTAAGTAAAGTACATCTAATAAATAAATAAACACCTCAGCTCGAAAGAGTATGAGACAGAAGGAAATGAGGAAGATCAAAACAAAAAATATCAGCTGTGTGAATGCATGAAAAGAAACGCTGGAAACTTGACGGATGTCAGCGGGAAAAAAGAAATAAACGAAGTGGATTTTCGCAAAAAATAAGATAAGAGCCTAGCAGATAAAAAATAACATTTTAGGAAAAATGAATTCTTATTGAACACTCGCAACCATATATATATATATATATATATATATATATATATATATAAATGACTCAAACACTAATATCCCATTGTTATAATTTATTACATTGGAATCTTAATGACGATCTAATTCATCAGACCTACAAGTTCGAAAAGAAATCGGAAAATATAACTCCGTGTATAGATTTATAAAAAAAAAACTCGATCCTGGACATTAAGTTCTACCTGGATTCTATCCTCTTGAATATATATATATATATATATATATATATATATATATATATATATATATATATATATATATATATATATATATATATATATAATAATTTTATCATATAGACAAAACAATTTTACTCACCTCAAAGATGCAACTTCGTTTCAGAGCATTTCAACTGCACTTCGACGGGTGAGAATCTGGATTAATACTGTGAAAGTTGGAATTTGTCTATTACTTTCGTTCTCATCCTTCGGAGATATATATATATATATATATATATATATATATATATATATATATATATATACATATATATATATAATATTACTGGGAAATATACACATACATATGCAATCATATATCTAAAATATATAAATACATATAGATACATACACACACATCCATATATATATATATATATATGTATAAAAAATAATTCCAACAGGATAGAATCCAGGTAGAACTCAATGTCCAGGACATAGTAAGGTTATAATAAAAAGCCTTAAACACTAATATTACATGATCATAATTTTTTCATTGGAATCGTAAATACGATCCAATTCATCAGACCTACAAATTCAAGAAGAAAACAGAAAAAACATCTCCGTTAATAAAATATAAAATTTAATGAGTGGTATGTATGAGAGTGTGGGACGAAAGTTAGAGTAAATAAAAGCTATAGGAAGGGGTAACAGATGAGAGAATAGGAAGGTCTAAAGATGAAGGGCGGGGATGAAAATTTAACAGAGAGAAGTTTTAAAGAGGGGAGCCGAAGACGGTTTAAGTGAGAGAAATCTGAATATTCTCGGATATTTAATACATTATAGATGTAACCGGAAAGGATACATTTTGTGGTGACATACACACACAATAGACGATCTAATCTTAAAGATCAGAATAAGAGCGGGAGAGAGGAAAAGAAAAGAAAAATGGGTGGGGGAGAGAGATGGGGCGGGGGGAACTAAAACTGAAAGGCATTTACTGAAAGGGTCCCTGTGTAATTAAGAAAATTTGACAAAATTAATATCAACTGCAGGTTACAAATCAAATATAAACATATAAAAAATAAATATAACGATTATCTAAACTAGCAAGGACCTATATTTCTATATTCAAAAACACATACGTATACACACATTCACAACATCATATTTACATTTACACGTACATACATACATATAGGCGTGTAAACACATACCCATACATAGCCATACATATACATATATTTATCTATCTATGTATCTAGCTATGTATCTATCTATGTATCTATCTATATATATATATATATATATATATATATATATATATATATATATATATACATACATATACACATACACCCATACACATCCACTCCTACATATATATATATACATTTATACCCATATATACATACGGACGTACACATACGTGCACATAAACCTATATACATAAAACCTTACACATCTCCATACAATTACATACACACACCCATCTAAACAAATAAACAATGCATCCCTCTATCTATCCGTCTAACTATACATACATATACACCCATATACAGATATATATATATGTATACATACATACCTAAACATACACACACATATATAAACACATCTACATACACATCTACCTACATATACATACATCCATATACGTATATATATATATATATATATATATATATATATATATATATATATATATATATATATATATATACACACATACAGACACATGTACGCACATATATATATCTATATATAAATCAAAATGTAAAATTTAAAATTTTGTCTCAAAATCAAAAAATTAATTAAAAAATTAAAAAAAATAGTAAAAAAAAATTGGGGGACCATATCCATCATATATACATTTAACATATAAAAATATACGGGTGGAATTAAATTAATTTATACTTCAAGAACATTGAAGAAGACTTATGTTTACGTATATACCTAGGTATATAAATATTATAACACTATCTGATTTTGCATATCGGTTATTAGGGAAAACTTCTACCTATTAGGTTGGTGCAAAATAATGTTGTTTTCTCACATAGTAATATATGTGAGAAAACGACATTATTCTTGCACCAACCTAATACATACCCACTTACATATATATCACCCCATGAGTAAAGATTAACAAAAAATAAATAAATAAATTTAATTAAATTAAATATATAGCGCATTACATAAACGTACACAATGATACATATAGGTAATCATAATAGGTATTTCATTAAAATGTCATGCTCGATGTTATTGAACCAAGATGCATCTGACATAAGTGACAACACGTTATAAAACCGTGTTTATATTTGAATCTTTGCTTATATCTACATTTAGAAAATATCTCACTGCGAAGATTTAGCAACTCATCTTGATTCTTATCTTTAATAATAAATTTTTTTCCGCCATGCACAGATCACACCGATCACACCGATCACGAAAGTTATTGGGGGTTCTAGCTCTTGATAAGTATCTCCATTCGAAAAGTGGGATTAGTCCCTTATCCACAGTATCCCAGTAGTGTTTGGATAAGGAAGTTTGATTATATATATATATATATATATATATATATATATATATATATATATATATGTGGGGGGGGGACAAAAATCAGTGGTAAGAAATTAAAGTGAATCCTAGTAATGTAAAAAATTAAAACTGATCCAGAGAAGTTATTTGGACACATATTCGAAAGTTATGGGGAAAAAATGCAATGAGACACATGTTTTCTGCATAAACCCAACAAACATTCCCACAACAAATGAAAGAAAACTCGACTTTACCATTACTAGATATCATGCTACACCACATTGACCGCATCTTAAAATTTAGTGTCCACAGAAAATCAACTAATAAAAATGATCTCATAAATTTCTATTCCCATCATAACAACAAAATACTGGAATAATCATCGGATTTTACTTAAGAGCACTCAGAATTTGCAGCCCTTAGTATTTACTTGAAGAGTAGAAATATATTGAAAATGTTTACATGCTCCTTCAATACCCTAATTCATATTCAACGCGAAACAAAAGGCTCATAAAATATTTCATATAGAAAATCTGTCCATCCTGACAAACCCAACGAATCAAAATTATATTGTTCTACCCACTAATTCTGTTACATCTACAATTTTAAAGATTTTATCTAAATTCAACATATTATTTGTCACAACCACATAAAAACAACAAAATACTTATTCAATAAAAAATAAAACAACAAGCTAAAGGATGAATTTACTCTATTGACATTAATGATTAACAGAAAGAATACATCGGAGAAACGTCAAGAAATTTAAATAAAACGTTATTTGGATAAAAAAAGAGATAATTTACAAAACAACACATTAGTCGCATTAATTGCTCACCGTAACAAGACTAGGGACACTCTTAATATAACAATGCTACTCTAAGTAAAAGAGAAAACAATTTACTAAGACAAAAATGTTTAGAAAGTGCTTTAGTCGCTAGATCATACACCTAAAATTTCCGTTCGATAAAAGATCGGCCATATTGGCGTAAACTCGTAAGAACAGGTTTACGCCAATATGGCTGATCTTTTATTGTCACAATGTGGGATATTTGATGTATTAAAGTGTTGGAAACAAAAACAAAATGAATCTAAATGAAATTGAAGAGATTATATACGTAACACACACACACACGCGCACATACACGTACGCGCACATGCACGTACGCGCACACGCACAAACACACACACACACACACACTCACACACACACACACACACACACACACATATATATATATATATATATATTAAAGAAAATCATACCACTTTAAGGCTACATTATAATAATTTATTTCACCAGAGCCCTTTTAAGGGACGCTGGATCATCAGATAACACTTCTAAAAAATTAAACGAAAGATGAAATGAGAATTCACACTTTTGAAGGGTAAACTTAATACTACCCTTCCAAAGTCTGAATTTTCATTTCATCTTTCGTTTCATTTTTTGGATGTGTTATCTGATGATCCAGCGTCCCTTAAAAGGGCTCTGGTGAAATAAATTATTATAATGGAACCTTAAAGTGGTCTGTTTTTCTTTAAATTATTAGCTCTGGATTTACATTGAGCTCTCAGGATTTCATCCTCCTTGCAGAGCGAATTAATATCTTAATAAGATAAGAACGCTAACCGCAACACTACTGCGGTTTCGACCGCCAAGCTCTCGTCAGTGTTCAGCGAATCAATCAGAGGCAATGCAGACAGGAACTTAAATGCCTTCATTCGAAACCGGAAGTGATGCGCAGAGTTGTAGTGGAAATAAATTTATATATTTTTTTTTAAATTTAAAATTCCCAGCGGCTATCATTCACGCGCGTGTGCAGTCGCATCAACGTGAACAAAATTAGTCCGCTGATATCCTATAGAACAAAACACGTCACACGAAGACTTTTTGCCATTTTGTCATACATCTTTTCCCCCAAAATTGTTTCTGATATATAAAAATGTATAGATCGTTATCATATATATGCATGTGAAGTTCATGAGATAAATTGGAAAATTTATTAATGACGTTGTTCGACCTGTTTTATTTATTTATATCAGACGCATTAAGTGCTATTGGACTTATAACAGATAGTTTTAGGTACAAGTATACATAAAAATAAAAAAAAAATTATAATTTGTCATTGCGACCACATGTGTGTGTATATGTATACGTATGCTCAAATATATATGAGTGGGCATTTATATGTCTACATGTATATACAAAAAAAGGACCTAATATACTTATATACGTCGGTGGTTGTGTATGTATGTACACGTATATTCAGGTACGTATATGTAAAAAGAAAAAACTCTCTCGTTTCGGTAGATTGGTTTAAAATCTTGAGTCTGGACATTGGAGGTGATAAGCTATCTAATTTAATTTGATTTATGTTTGCGACTTATCCTCAGAGATCCCGTTGTGTTTTTCTCTCACATACAGATTGATTTCCTTTCATTCTAAAGGGTGGAAAACAACGAAATACGTCGTTAATACATTTTTCAGTCGATCTTCTTTCGCACACTGTAATGCATTTTATTAACATTCATATATGTGCGTTAGTAATATATATATATATATATATATATATATATATATATCATAATTGTTTTTTTTTAATATATTATCATCGCAACAGCGAAATGTCCATGTTTCAAGACTGAAACTTCAATTCAAATTGAAACTTCAGTCATAAAAATTAAACTTCAAATACAACGTCCCGTTCCATTATCAATTGATGCTAAAAATTACTTTAAAAAAAACAATTATAATAATATGCTCTACTGCTTTATCAAGCACTGAATATTATTGAATAAATATAAAGGCTAAGTCCTCCGAATTAAAGATCTCTTTATTGTTTCCTATTATTTTAATATATATTCATGTGTAGTGTTCTTATGCATATAAGCGTATCCTATTTCTAATTTGTCTATGCGAGATTCGGGTGATTAAATCTGTTTTCCGGACACAATCAGCACATTGTGGTCGTGTCCGCAGTTAAGATGACGGGATTAGTGGAGTAATGGATTGAGGAATCGGAGAACTGAGTTCAAATTCCAGTCGAATCAATTACATTCACTTGGGAGAGGAGTGAAACCTCTTCTTCTCCCTCCAGCTATGTGTAAATAGCAGAACAGACTGGGTTCTCTAACCTTGGATGGCAACTTGTCCAGGAGAAGGGTGACTCTGAATTCAAAACCTGCCA
The DNA here is from genome assembly GCA_963932145.1 of Acanthosepion lycidas. NCBI lineage: Eukaryota > Metazoa > Mollusca > Cephalopoda > Sepiida > Sepiidae > Acanthosepion > Acanthosepion lycidas. Next base: position 21,639,513 of record OZ010590.1, on the reverse strand, counting down.
AAGGTTGTTTAAGGACCCTGTGGCACGTGCACCAATTCTCTGTATTCGGACCTTCAAAAAGTGAGGATGGTTCTGCACAAAACCTTCACCACTATAATCAAATCTCATGTGCTGGCGACGGGCTGCCAGTTTCCTACGAACTGATTTGCTTGGCCGTCATACGTCATATGATAAATATATATATGATATAAATATATATATATATATGTGTGTGTGTGTGTGAGTGTGTATGTGTGTGCGTGTGTGTAAGAGGGAACACTGAAATCATAGCTTTGTAGCGACAGCGTTTCTTGCTTGTGACGCAATCTTTAGACCAGTGTGTTGGTTGGTAAATCGAATATTTTGATATGCTGGTTAATGTGGCAGTATGGGTATTAACAGCCTGTAGTTCCGGTTTATTCTGTTATCTTAATCGTTATTGAATATGCGAAAGAAATTATGTTTTAAATTATGCAAAAGCTATTGTATAAAAATAATTATGGCCCCGAATGGGATTATTTAATAGTTCTTGTCTGCTGTTATTTGTTAATATTTAACTAATTATTTGTATTGTATTTTCTATTCATTCACCTATTAATTCAGTTGATTATCCATAATATAGAGCACTTTTCGCCATAAATATAACAGTATTTATAATTATATATTTCTCATAGACGACCTCAAGTAGCACTCATACATACGATACGTTGCTAAGGATGTATGTAGGTAAAATGATCAGCTACGTGTATAATAACAGATGAATAAATAATATATCTAATAATAAATATGCATTTTTCCTCACCTGCACAACGCAATACTCAGGTGCTGATTAGAGTTTTCAATCAACAACTGAAGATTGGGTTGTGCCTGAAAGTCAAAACTGTGTTATCAATGGCGATATATATATATATATATATATATATATATATATATATATATATATATATATATATATATATATGTTGTGGATCCGAGATGAATTCGGTCTCCAAGGAATGACAAACGTAATAATTAAATATAAGAAATAAAATCTATTTACACAATCATACAAAGAGTAATACTGTTAGTAAGTCCAGGAACGTGGTTAGTAGCAAATACAGATAGATATATACAGTCTCGAAGTAGGACTCCCTTAGAGTCTACGTGCTTGTAACTGACCTACAAGAGGTTACTTCACACTATCTCCGTTCGTATATTCTCTCACTCTCCGTATTTCCCTCACTATCCGATTACCGACTATCGGCTACTCTCACTGACTGTAACTCTGGGTGTTTAACGACAGCAGTCCAGGTACACTTGGTAGAGTCATGAAAAAAGGGTATATATATATATATATTATAATTGTCTTTTTTAGATATGATTCCTTCGCTACATAAGAGTTCTGATGTTTCAAACACCAGAGCCGAAAACGTCAATATAATTATTAAAATTAAATTGAGTTAAAGCGAAAAATTAGCAATCTTAAATTAGAATTCCTCAATTTTCGCTTGAGGATGAAGGAATCATATTTTTTTAAATAATTATAATTCAATCTCTACTTATGTATGGAACACTGTTTTTTTTTTTTAAATAAAAACAAAAATACTTTAGAACACCGGATTATTTACCTAACGTTTTTACCTTTCCTATTTTTCTACATATCCGCATATATATATATATATATATATATATATATATATATATGTATGTAATGTGACCCTAATGGCTAATTTGCTTTTTAGATCAACTTTGTTAAATCTGATGTCCAGACCTGTAACTTCTTCTTTACCCAAGTATTCTATATATATATATATATATATATATATATATATATATAGTCATCCACAGACAGACTGTTTCACGGTACCACAGCTCATCATTTGTGGTAGGCATTCAATTTCCTCAAGCCAGGAGCGAAACACGGCTGATTTGACAGCAGGCAGAGAATTTTCACCTGAGCTATCCGCGCAAGAATGTGAATTTTTACGTACTTATTTTAAATAAACACGTGAATGACACAGAGTGCTCGATTCACAGAAGAGCTCTGCATTATAATTAAGCTTTCTGTATAAATATCCACTTACACATATATCGAATACTTGGGTAGAGAAGAAGTTACGGGCCTGGACATCAGATTTAAGAAAGTTCACCAAAAAAGCAAATTAGACATTGCGTTCACTTTAACATGAATGCCGTTTGGAAATGCATCAATTGATTTCATCTTTTGCAGATAAAGAGAATACTGAGTCGGCAACCAATCTAAGATAATAAATATTCCGAATTAAAAAAAAAACGTGAAGAAATCAATGGGAGATCAAGTAGATTACACTTCCCATGAAATTATGGTAAAGGCACAAACAATAAAAAGAGTGAGAGTCATAATTACCTTCGGGTTAATGGGAAATGCCATTATATATACATGCATATATATATATATATATATATATATATATATATATATTGGTCAAGCAACCTTCAAGTGCACGTGACTTGTCAATTAGCGTTCCTATGCATATAAGTGTATCATATTTCTAATTTGTCTATGCGGGCTTCGGGTGATTATAAATATATATATATATATATATATATATATATATATATATATATATATGTGTGTGTGTGTGTGTGTGTGTGTGTGTGTGTGTGTGCTTCTAGTAGGCAATATTTTTGTTTAAAGGTAATGTGTTTATGACTATATTTATATATATATATATATATATATATATATATATATATAGTCATCTGCAGACAGACTGTTTCGCTGTATGACATCTCATCAGTGTGTGTGTGCATGAAATCAACATGTATACTACCTCTAAATAAAAATATTGTCTACTTGAAACACACACGCACACACACACGAACACACACACATACATATATATATATATATATATATATATATATATATGTATATATATATATATATATATATATATATATATATATATATATATATATATATGTATCCTTGTGCAGGTATGCAGAAAATAGAAAAGAACACGTTGGGTGCATAATCCGGGGTTCCTTAGTATTTTTGTTTTTATTTTTAAGAAGACAGTGCGATCTGTATATTAAACACCAACTTAAATAAACAAATAAATAAATAGATAATCAGATAGACAATAATAAAAGACAATTCTCCAGATACATAACGACTGTAGGCGCGCCATAAAAATATCCTTCACTGGGAACCAACTAAAGGATGACCGTAAACATTAGCCTTGAAATAGATACCCTACCCAACCTTAGCAAAACCTCTCAGAGGATGATGAAACTACTGATAAGAATTAACTCCCTGACCACTTAAAGAAGGAAAATAGTCTAGCCACTCCCACAATAACAAATTCTGTAACGGACCGGGCATAAAAAAAAAAAAAAATAAAAAAATACACGTAAACCGAGAGATAGCTTATTCCTAAAATTTCGCTTGAAGATGAAACGGGACTAAACACCACAATCCAACTTAATTTTATTAATTATTTGGATGATTTCGGCTCTCGTTTTTGAAACATGAGAACTCTTATGTAGCGAAGGAATCATATTTTTAAACAAAAAATATTATTATAATATATATATATATATATATATATATATATATATATATATATATATATATATAAAATCAGCCGAATCCCGCAGAGACAAATTAGAAGTATGATACACTTATATGCATAGGAAGGCTACTTGACAAGTCACATGCACTTGAAAGCTGCTTAACCAATAAAAATCAAAAAACGCAAAAATAAAAATTTCAATTTTTTTTTCCATATTTGGTTTTCTCATGAAACTTTAATAGAAGTGAAACATGCTAGATTTATAAACGTTACCTATTTGTTCTTGAACCTATCGTTCTGCCGGAGTCCATTCCATATTGTATCTGCAATGATACCAATTCATATATATATATATATATATATATATATATATATATATATATATATATATATATATATATATATATGTGAAAAGTGTGTGCATATAAATATAAATAAATATATATATATGTGTATAATTATTTATATATTATATGCGCGGTACTTATTAGAGAGCCCTCAATATCAGAAATAGAGATAACATATATGGTTGGATAGATGTGAGCTTGTGACCCTGGGTTTCACGATCGCTAAAGCGTGAAACCCAGGGTCACAAGCTCACATCTATCCAACCATATATATATATATATATATATATATATATATAGAGAGAGAGAGAGAGAGAGAGATATGGGAGTGTATCACGCATTATATTCCTAACAGACAACCATGAAAAGAACAAAAAATCTCAACAGCAACCCTCTTGAAAACAGCTAAAATTACTGCTGAAAGCGCTTAGAATAATGACATTATGGACACTTTTACACCATCTTACCCTATCCAAACGCATAACATGTTAGAATATATATATATATATATATATATATATATATATATATATATATATATATATATATATATATATATGTGTGTGTGTGTGTGAAAAAGTCTAGTAAAATATTTTTTTTCTTTTGTTAGATTGCCTTCACTTAAAAATTAATAGAGGTCTAATTTGATATATTCTATGTTCCATATTTGGTCAGCTGCATCTTTTATTCCACCAATGAAGCGCAAATCTCAAGTAGCCAATGGTCTCAGGAATCTACCATGACATTTTTGTTAGTATTGCTATACTTATTCGTTTTTTTTTTTTTAAATATTCTCCTTGGTACCTATCCATTCTGTTTGTAGATCAAGTGTTAGCAAATCTTATCAATTCTTATGCCTTCTTCGCTCTATTGTTTCCGTTAAAAATACTGTCGCTCGAATGGTTTTATTTCTGCTTCATTGTCTTTCTTTTTTCCGCCTACTAATTTTCTTAACATTATTGTTGTTTAAATGGCAACAGCGGTCTTTTTTTTTTAATTAAAACTGCATTAATTAACATTCAAAAAACGGAAATGTCTTCTGAGAATGGATGTATATTCTTCAAATAATGTCTCGGAATTAGAAGATATGGGTCAATGAACAAAGAATGTTGGGAAGAGATTTTTTGACTAAATCTTCCGGCAGATTTTGTGGATAGGGATGGAAGATGAAGTGGGTTTACTGCGAAGAAAATGAATATAAAATAAAGGAAGGTCTAGAAAATGATGATCAAATAAGAAACATCAAAAAATCTGTCAAATAAGAAAGAATATTATTAAAGAACTGACAATAATTGCCGAGAAAACATGAAAAAAAGGAAAGAAAAAAACAACTGGAAGGAAGATAAAACAAATGAAGATCAAAAACAGATAACATGAAAAAGAAAATGAATATTTCCCGGAAAGAAAAGATTAATAAAAAGAAAGAAAAAGAAAATAAAAGAATGCATGGAAATAGAAAAATGAAAAGAAAATGGTAAAGAGAGAAAATATAAAAGAATGAAAGAAAGAAAGAGAAATAAATTCTCAATGAAGAAAGAAAGAAAGAAAGAAAGAAAGAAAGAAAAGACGAGAGAGCCAAAGAGACAAACAAGAAAGAACATTAAAGGAAAAATTAAAGGAACAAAGTGATAAAAAACGAAAAAAAATGACAACAAATCTACATGAAAGAAACATTAAAGAAAGAAAGAAAGAAAGAAAGAAAAAAAGAAATAAAGAAAGAAGGAAAAAGACAAACAAGAAAGAACGTTAAAGGAAAAATTAAAGGAACAAAGTGATAAAAAACAACAACAAAAGTACAACAAAGAAATAAAAGTACATGAAAGAAAGCAAGAAAGAATGAAAAAAATCTACGAATAAATTAGACTAATAAATATGAAGAATGAAGAAATTTATATAGTAAAAATAATAGCAACGAAGAGCGATCAAATGTTATGAAGAAAAAGAAGAAAAACAAATAAATAAACAGATAAGGAAAGAAACGAGAAACAAATGAAAGAAAGAAAAATGACAGTAAAAAGAAAGAAACTAAAACGAAAATAACAAATCTACAGGAAAAAAAACGATAATCAAAAAAAGAAAGAAAAAGAGAAATAAAGATACAGATGCAATGAAGAAAACAAAGAATTAAAGAAGAAATTCGAAGAAAGAATAAAACAATAATAACTGTAAAGAATGAAGAAAAGTAGAAAAAACGAAAAGAAATCCAATTGTATTAGGTTGGTGCAAAAATAATGTCGTTTTCTCACATATGTTTTTATGTCAAAAAACGACATTATTTTGCACCAACCTAATATTGACATAGGAAAAATCAAAGAGATATAAAGAAAAGAAAGAAAGAAAAACGAACAAGAAAAGAACAAAGAAAGAAAAGATAAACAAATAATTAAAAAAAGATATAAAGAAACGAAAAAGAAAAATTAAACACGCATGAAAGAAAGAGTCGGCAAAAAAAAAGAAAGAAACAAACAAACAAACAAACAAACAAAAAATAGAAAAATGAAAATATGTAATGGGTAATATCGGAGCGAGGTAAAAACGATTAATAGGAAGAATAAAAGAAATTCGGTAAAGAGAAGAAAAAAAAAACTGGCAAAATTCATCATCAAAGAAGAAAAATGGAAGAAAGAAAAAGAGGTTATGAAAAGTGTTGTTAAAAAAATAAAGAAAAATAGTTTGAATATTAGGTTGGTGCAAAAATAATGTCGTTTTCTCACATTTGTTTTTATGTGAAAAAACGACATTATTTTTGCACCAACCTTATAAAAAGATAAAAGGACAAAGAAATTAAAACAAAGAAAGACGTAAAGATTGACTGAGATAAAAGCGAATAAATACAGAAAGGAAAAGTGAGAAAGATAAAGAGAGTAACTTACAAGCGAAAGAGAGAAAGAAACAAGGAAAGAAAGAAAGAAGCAAAAAAAAAAAAGGAGGAATGAAAGAAAGAATCAAAAATATCAATGAATGAAAGAAGTAAGATAAGTTAAGGAATGAAAAATAACGACAAAACAAAAAAGTAAAATGAATGTAAGAAAAAAAAGAATAAATTTGAAAGAGAAAAGAAAAAAATGGGAAATATCACAAAATGAGAATGAGAAGCTAACTCTGATTTTGAGTCCCAAAGAATGAATGAAAAAACTGATTTCCATAAAGAATTTATGAGAGAATAAGTTAAAACAAAACGAAAGTGAAAAAAAAAAAAAAAATATATATATAAAAAGAAATAAAAGAAACACGAAACGACAGCGAAAAGAAATAATTTTTTGAAATCTGACAAATTTTTCCGGAATAATATCGACTGAAACCACGAAAAAAAAAAAAAAAAAATCTCCGTGCCTCAAAATTCTACCGAACAAAAAAACAATAATAGAATAAGACGAAAAAAAGCTTTCCATTTGGGGATGCTCCTTGAAATTGGTTGGCAGACGTCGTGCGGCGATTTAGGGTAAGCGCGGGGAATGAATAGAGACGTGGCACGCGCAGGATGCGCCTCTGATGACAGATTTTAATTACTTTGACTTCGAGGCCCGGATGTAAAACCTGGTGATCTCGGATGACCGTAGACGATACACGAAACCGTAATCCACTCTTTCCCATTCGGCGCACAATTTTTCGCCACGATGCACATATAAATATTCCTCATGCATATAACAACAACAACAACAATAATATTATTAATAATAATAATTATTATTATTATTATTATTATTATTATTATTCCTAGTAGTAGTAGTAGTAATAGTATTAGTATTGTTATTATTATTATTATTATTATTATTAATAATAATAATAATAATAATATCTTGATTCATTCTAGTTTCAAATTGTTTCGCTTTTAGTAGTTCATTTTCAATAAATGTAATAGATTCATTGCATTTAAGATCTATGAAATAAGTACATTAAAAGATGCATTCTCTCGGATAATTAATTACGTCAAAAATTATCAAATATATGAAATACGAAGATACGAAACTTTTCCGTTGACTTTTAAACTGAACAGATATGGTAAATAAAATATAATATAGCTTAGCCCTCTGTTATTTTGTAAATTAGTATTGGGTAGGTGCATAATTATCAGGCGTTTTTAAATTTTTTTTATTATGAAAGAAAGAATCATAACAATTCAACAATATCATTTTAAAATGTTTATTCCGGACCGCATGATTATCGACACACGTTTTTATAATCTGAAAATAAAATAATATTTTTATTTAAAAAAAAACAAAAAAAACAGAAATTTTTATTAAGAAATAACTCGCCTAGAAAAACGCCTGATAATTATGCACCAAACCAATATGTGTGTTACAGCCTGCTACTGTCTCGAATAAATAAAGGCCCATTCCTTTTTGATTGCGAGGAAAATAATGCATATATAATAGGCGAAATGATAATGCTCTCATGTGTTTAATGTCTTTATCAGTGAAATGGAAAACATCATTAATATAGAATATTTTAATTTGTACCTTGTTAGTTCTTTAAATAATGACCTGAGTTCATGCTTTTGATTATTATTGCAATAATTTATTATAGATTTTAAGTTCGAATATTTCGAGATACATTAAAATACGCAGATATTTTATACTTGAGAAAATCTCAATCTAATCTTCATATTAAGAATTATGATTCCTCAGAAAATACAAACAGTTAAACTGTGGAATTTCCATACATAATTCTTCTTCTTCTTCTTCTTCTTCTTCTTCTTCTTATTCTTCTTCTTCTTCTTCTTCTTCTATATTCCGTGTTCCTTTCAGGACTTTGGTGATCATGGCTCACCAAAATTTCCTCTTCTTTACAGCTCTTCATAAATGTTATCCTTCTGTTGTCTCTTCTAAGCTCAGTTCCGCCATCCATTTACACAAGCTCACACGGTAGTTTACGCATTGTTATCTTCTGTCCCTCTTGCCTTCACGTGAATATTACATTTTCCAAACCCTCTTTCCTCATTAGTATATTTCACTATCTTTTTCTGATGTTAAGTATAAGTACTCCTCTTTTTCATTTGTCTCTAAAACTTCGTTGTTTCTCACATGTACGGTCAATGTTATTTACAGCATCCTTTATGTAAAATCGCATTGATGTTGTTTCAAGTCACTATGAGGAGTGTGTTCCGAATTCACGTAACAGTTCAGTACTCTTTGTACCTAACGAAATTTTATTGTTTCGTAATCCGTTGGTTTCGAGGGCATCTTTCGTTATCCGAATGCGACTTTGGATTTCGCACTTTCCGTTTCTCTGTTAAAACACTTCCCAGATAGTTAAGTATTTGCACTTCTTTGATTTTGGTATCGCCTATTTGTAATGTGCATGTTGTGTTGTCGCTTTTGCTAACGACCATGCATTCAGTCTTCTTGCAATCGATGTTTTGTCTTTTTTGCTAACTTTGTTTCACTAACTTCTGCTGGAGTTCTTGTAGTTTCCTTTCTATCTGTTATCAACACATTGTCATCAAAAACTTCATTTAATATTTATGTATATCCTTTTATATGGTTAGAACCATGGGACCTAGGTTCGAATCTCACCATGGTCGTTTTGTCAGTTGTCACTTTCGTAATGCTCGTCGATGTCAGATGCCTTCGATATCACTCGATATTGCTCGATAATATAGTGATCCGAATAGAGAAAGAGACTGGAGTAGCGGTCCGTGTAGTAATAGAGGATAAACTAGAGTAGCGGTCCGTATAGTCATAGAGGATAGACTAGAGTAGCGGTCCGTATAGTATGGACTTGAAATGCAAATTGGTATAGTAATAGAGGATTGACTAGAAATAGAGATCATTCAGCCATCACGCGACTTCCTACATCCTATAGTCACATGGTCTACTTAATTCAGTAATGAGATCGCCTTTGTTTTCTCACCGGCGATCGATTTTCAAACCCAACAGTCCAATAAAACAATCAGGAATAAGACTGATGTTATCGGACTGGAATGGCGATCCCAGCGAGCGACCCCTTTGGAAAGTGCCTTGTGAGTTAAATTGGGGAGACAGAATACTTGGGGACCGTCAATAGCTGCGCTAGCACGAAGTTACAAGTCATCGTGGCCTTAAGCGTGTTGGCCTTGTTCAAATTGTTGATCACGCTAGATAGATAACACGCTCTTTTCCCCAGAAACTATAGCTAAGGTCTGCTCAGGATAGTTGCAGTATAAAACACCGGTGGACTCTGTGGGTGTTGAATAATTATTGCGTCTGAAATAGGGATTGTCTAGCTGCCCTAGTAGGCAGATATCCTCGAATACATGTGGCCAGCCATACTATAATATATCCTGTTATAAATATTTGACACGATATTAACTTCCATGTCGTAACTATAGACTATTCAGTGTAAATTTTATTTCTTTTCGCAAACGAATTTGTGACATCCATCTCGTAATAATTGAAGAATACTTTTATTTCATAATTATGTTATCTTCAGCGCCTATAGGGACTTAAATTCAAACCAGACCTCAAGCTGAATTCGTACATACGATCCATCGCGTAAGAGGCTGCGAAAATGGTCGGTTTCTGTTAATGCTCCAGGAAGTACCTGCCAACTCATGATATCCTTCACCTTTACAAGAGAAAGATCAAACCGAAAATGGAGTACTGTTCTTATATATGGCTATGAACTGTCCAGTGTTCATTTTCCATTTTGAATAGAGTCTAAATGTGACTACGCGTCCTTGACGCTTAGAAATGTGTTTCCACACTACAATCCTGTTCCCACAGACGAAACTTCGCAAGTCTCTCTATCGCTCTTTCCATAGAGTGTTCACACGATCTACATTCCTTAGTTCTTTCAGCTTCACGGCTAAGACCAGCCATGCCACGCACGCTGTAGCAAACCACCCACATTTAATTCATATTCCATTCGTGAGATGTAAGTTCCTTTCGAGCAGATTCTTCACGAGAACCGCTGGTTTGTGGAACAGACTTCTAAGAGGATCGTTTTGGGATCACTACAGTCATAAGCTGTCCAAGTTTAAGGTTAGCAGTTATTTTCCATATATATTCCCATAAACTGTGATTTTTACTGTATAACTTGAGTGGCTCTCGGTCCTTATACAGGGTGAATATCATTGTAAAATAAAAAAAGCATGTATGTCTGAAATCTGTACATTTTACTGGCTAATATGAATAAAGTTTTTCTCTAAAACAGCTTGTAAAAGTTTAAGCAATCAATGTAAATGTTGTACAATGAACATTATTTTAGTGATCAGGAATTTAGCTGAGTATTACTAGCAGAATATGTTATCTTTATATGTCATGACTTTCTAGGAATTTTGCAATCCTCGTTCTTTACATTTGAATCGGGTGTCTATTGAATGGTATGTAAATAATGTCTCCTAAAATGCATCCTGTGAATCATCACGAAATTTAAAGAAATGAATAGTAAACAAAAAAAAGAACCCTAAATTGAATAACATACTTAGTGACTTTGTATACCCCGGGAACCTTCGTGATCCAAAATTCTGCCATGGAAAATGACATCTTATTTTATTGTTTTTAAATGAATGTTACTTACTCAAAGAAAGTTCTACTCAGCTTCTCCCCAACAAATGCGTCAGCGTTTCCCTGAATATTTGACCTCTTCCCGTCAAACATTATCTATTCCCCGAATCCCATATGTTTCTCTTTCTCCCATCTCTTTCATTCATAACACACACCTAATCGCATCGAAAAAAACTAAGACTTTATTTTTTTGATTGTCATCTTATACCAATTTGTCTTGTCCACAAAAGTGAACTGGGAATTTAATATATATATATATATATATATATATATATATATATATATATATATATATATATAAGTTTGTGTGTGTGTTAAAAACATAGTTTTAAATTATGGCATATTTATGGCTAAAATTGCCCAATATCATACAGCGTATGCAAATGTAAAGTGGACACTGAATCAAAATGAAGCAGCGACAGTTTTTTCATGCTTGAAAGCAGTAATTTGGCTATATACATACATACATATATATACACGTTTCATTAAAAATCACTGAAAGTTAATTCGTCAGTATTTCCCTGAATTTTTTACCTCTTCTCGCCAAAATTTATCTATCCCTCTCATTCTCATATATGTCTCTTCCTCCCATCTCTTTCATTCATAACACACACTTAGATATCCAGTGCGATTTCGAATGTAAAGCTCTAACTTGAGTGGTTCTTGAGCCTTCTATTATGTCAAATTTAGTATTCAAAAAGAAGAATGTAGAAATTTACAAGTTTTTACACGGGCCACTAGCTCCCATTATAGATTTTACGTCAAAAAGATAGAAAGCTTTGTATAGAAAACAGCGAACATCTTCATCTTTACGAAGATGCCAGTGTAATTCATTTGTAATGATAATAAAGAATGTGGCCACTAGAAAATGGCCGGAAACTACATGCAAACTGCCGTAGAAGCATGAAGAAATCGATTATTTCCACTATCGATGAGAATTGGGAAAGGCAACGTCGGTCTTGGCCTTTTTACCAACTTGGAGCATGTGCATGTAAATTTTGGTGCAAATCCGCCAAAAATTGCGGCCGTGCATTCGTTACATACACACACGCAGACATCCTGCCTTTATATATATATATATATATATATATATATATATATCAGGAACAGATGAAAGAAATATGACAAAGTGGAAAATGTTTTCGTGTGATGCGTTTCTCGGTTAGGACATGATCGAAAATAACAAAACGTGCCACACGAATATTTTTTGACACTTTCTTAGTTCCTACCATATATATATATATATATATATATATATATATATATATATATATATATATATATATGTGTGTGTGTGTGTGTGTGTGTGTGTATGTATGTATGTATGAATGTATTTCTTAAAAAACTATGATCCCAATATACATGATACTTAATTGCACCAGTATTGCTGTAAACAGATATTTTTTTTAAAATTCAAATTACGTAACAGTTAGTCTAATCTCATCTCCTGAAGATTGCATTTTGCATGAAACTCCGAGGCGAGCTAATGCTGAAGGATAATATTTATATTTATTAATATATATTTAATAGCTCTGTTGTATAACATCGAGCACTGTTTTATTAATACCTGCACTTTATTCTTAATGTTCAATTAATATATATATATATATATATATATATAGTGAAAATTCATTGTTAATTTTACTGTATAAATGTATTGAGAGTTTTGTAGAAAAGGAGAGACAGTGCTGAGGAATTACATGAAACGTGACCGACAGAAGATGACGATTATGTATTCAATTTATTGTCAAATATAGTCTGGCATAGGTACGTGGGCAGATGAAAACCCGACTCCAAAAACACACACACATGCAAACAGTAATTATGACGAACCGCCAAAGCTCGAACAAATTCATCAAAAAAAAACAAAAACAAAAACAAAAAAAAAAAAAATATAACAAATAAAGATCGCCTAAAGTGTGTTTACTTCATTCTTTAAACACTGCGTCTTTATTGTTCTAGCTTCTCTTCCTTCCGTTGTTGCCGATAACTAGGTTAGGGGTGTCCTTGTCTTTCACTGGCGTGCAGGCGTGACTCCAGAGCAGTGGAAATGGGTCGGTTAGATCTGGGTAAGGTGAGTAGGAACGGGAGATTGTTGTGGGACAATGAGGAAGAGGTTTGACTTTCGGCACCGCCCCACATCTTAACCAGACGCAGTCAGGCAGAAGATGGAAAACTGACAGACTTGGCCAGATTGAGAGGGGTGGAGCATTTAGAAATGGGACACAAACTTGGTGCTGTGCGTTGGAGTAGAGGAGGTTAGGTTTAAGCTTTTATTTGCGTTTGTACGGAGAAGAGAAGACGTAAGTGCCAGTCACACAGCGTATTCAGAGAGAAATGGATAACGACCACACACACACACACACACACACACACACACACACACACACACACACATAGTAGGGGGTGCAGAAAATTTGTCGAGCCAGCCAACTTAAATAAGTTCAAATAAGCAAACACCACAATTACATTACAAATCTCTTCTTGTTCAGAGCAAGTCTTCAGAATACGTCTTACATTACATATATATATATATATATATATATATATATATATATATATATATATATATGAATATGAATAATGTAAAAAGGAAAATATAAATCTACGCGTTTCGTATTTGAGGGATTTTTGAAGGCAAGTATGCGTTGATAATTTCCCTCTGAGGATGAAATGCGTTGGCTAAGATAAGTTTTTCTTTTGTCTTTATTCATTTTGTCTTTTTACAGATATACTCTATTTAAAAATTTTCACGCACACGCACATAGATAGATAGATAGATAGATAGATAGACAGATAGATAGATGCACATGTCAGAAAAATTTGGTAATAAACGCTTCGACTTTAACTTTTTTGATCGTGTTCCCTAAACACTATGTAATTTAATCTTATTTCGTTTTAGAATTGATTTAATGACGTTTTAGTCCGTCTTGTGTCACGAACCTACTCGTAAAACATTTCCTGAGCATTTTTACACCTTCGTTTTTCGTAGCAAATCTCAGGTTATTTTTCTTTGAGATTTTTAGTATTCTTCCGAGACCTGTGGTTAAAGATTTATTCTACGTTAATATAAGATCGCGCCTTTTCGCCATATTCTTCGTTGGTCCGAAGAAATCCGGAGCGTACAACGGAGGAAACGTTGTAGTAAATATGGCGACGAAGATTAGGACAATAGTACGAATACTGTAAATAGTGTACATAATGACTCATCTCAGAAATATAGACCGATACAAAAAATATATATTGAGCCACAAAAGATAGGAGGAAGTGAACAGCCATAATCGACTACGTCCTGAATGGACACGGCACAGAAGATATAACTGGCCGATGAAAGAAATAGGAGAGGTAGAAAATCAACATAAGTAATAATCAGTTATGCTTTATATACGCTTATGCGATCATGTATCTTTCGATACATGACTGGCGAGGCAGAATTTTTTTTTTTTTACCTCAGTCTATATTAGTAGGCCTTTTGACAAAATGGAAGCAGGATGAGAAAGAAGTTAAAAATCGGAATTTTCGGGCATTTAACGACAGGAGAAAATTATAGACCCATATACACCCTTGACATAATCTTGACTACAAATTTCACTCACTTACTAAGACAACGTAACCTGTTAAAAATACCAGTGCCAAGTTTGTGAAAATATTAGCCTGGTGCAAAAATAATGTCGTTTTTGACGTTCAACTTCAAAGATCATAACTCCTTTCATAATAAACTTTATTAATCGAAATAAAAACCATTAGAATCGACACATTTTTGCCAACGAAAAACAAGTTTATTTATCCCATTAGCATAGAAATCCGGAGTTCTGGAAGTGATGAAGTGATTGAAGGCCGATCATCTCGGCTTTTGAAGCATTTTTCGCGCAAAAAGTTGTCGAGATGCTTGAAAAAGTGATAATCGGTGGGCGAGAGGTCCGGTGAATATGGCGGATGAGGCAGAGTCTCGTAGCCCAGTTAGTTCAGCTTCTGCAGGTTCACTTGAGCAACATGCGGGCGAGCGTTGTCATGGAGAAGAATTGGTCCCTGCATATTGACCAATCTCGTGCACATACGTTGGAGCTTCTGGTGCATTTCGTCAATTTGTCGGCAGTACTTCTCCGCCGTAATCGTTTCGCCCGGATTCAAGAAGATGTGATGGATGAGACCGGCCGCAGACCACCAAACAGTCACCATAACCTTTTTTTGGTGCAATTTCGGCTTCGGGAAGTGTTGTGGAGCTTCTCCGGGATCCAATCACTGTGCCGAACGTCGCCGGTCGTCGTAGAGGATCCACTTCTCATCACACGTCACAATCCTCTCGAGAAATGGGTCGTTTTTGTTGCGCAGAAGGAGCGTAGAAGACACCTCAAAACGACGATTTTTTTGATTATCGTTCAATTCATGCGGCACCCATTTATCCAACTTTTTTGACTTCCCTATTTGCTTTAAATGGCGAACGACTGTTGAGTGGTCGACCTCGAGTTCAACAGCAACTTCTCGTGTGCTTTTGCGAGGATCGGCTTCAATTAAGGCTTTCAAATGTTCATTATCAACCGCAGTCGGCCGGCCGCGACCGTCTTCATCTTCGAGGCTCTCGTCACCATTGCGAAATTTCTTGAACCACCCTTGTGCCACACGTTCGTTAGTGGTTCCTGGACCAAACGCATCATTGATATCACGAGCTGTCTCGGCAGCTTTTCGGTCTAGTTTGAACTGGAACAAGAAAATCGTGCGGATTTGAATTTTGTCCATGCTGTCGAAAAGCCTGCAAAAAAATGAATGAAGAGATTGAGAACGGTAACGAATAACACGATTCGATAGAGCGAAAAACGCGCTTCAAAATGATATATAACATGGCTATATATATCAATGAATTAATTTAGAAATCATATATAAATGTAACATATGTGAGAAAACGACATTTTTTTTGCACCAACCTAATATTATCAGCGACAGTATTTATACACTACCTGGAATGCAGACATTAACGAAACATCTTCCCTTGACTTTTGACACTTCAAATGTAATGTATTTAATTTTTTTGCCACAAATACATAACAGGGAATTATATCGTTTAAACAGGTACGGAATTCCGTCTTCGGGTTAATAAACATAAAATATCATCAAAGTCAACAACATCAGTTTCACTGTAGCTACACATTTCAACCAACTGGACCATAGCATTGGTAAAGTTAAACGCTTCGTTATAGCCTCAAAAGTCCGAGGTAAATTACATTTTTAAAATAAATAAGACAAAACC
>OZ010590.1:21580419-21617919 GCA_963932145.1 Acanthosepion lycidas | reverse complement strand
AAAAATATACGGAAAAAAACAAACAAAAATCCTTATATGCAATTAACATTAAAACAGCTTAATTGCATATAAGGATTTTTGTTTGTTTTTTCCGTATATTTTTCTTCATATTAACATATGTAGACAAGTTTCGAAACATAGTCATTTCTGTGTCCCGATGGAATCATATTTTAAAAAAAGAATAATTATAATTTTAAGCTCTACGTCTGTATAGAGCACTGTTTTTAAAATAAAAAAAAAACAAGAATACTAAACAACTTTGGCTCATCAATCTGACTGTTCTTTCCTATTATATCACAGACACACACACACACATATATATATATATATATATATACATATATATTATTAGGTTGGTGCAAAAATAATGTCGGTTTTTGACGTATTTCTTAACGTCAAAAACCGACATTATTTACGTTTGCCTGTAACTGTCTAGGGTTTCAGTTCTCGGTAGTGGATGCGCACTGCTGATGAGCTCCAAATATAGGACGAAACGGCCGTTCAGTGCTTTCTACATTCTGTTGAGGTTTCTTCTAGACTCGATAAATTAATTATCTCAAATTATTATTATTATCTCCTTAATTTATATATACATAATTTTTAGTGTGTCTGTGTGCATGAGAGAGAGCGTACGAAGCAGTAACACAGTTACAAATATATGACCAAATACAATACTTTTGAAGGATAAACAACTTTAACAACATTTTTGTGTTATCGAAAATTGTTTATAGTGTGTACGAATAAAATATATTCATAATGGAAAGATAAGATCATAATATCATCAAATGTATTTTTGTGTATGTGTTTGTGTCTATGTGTGCGCGTTTGTGAACACATACGTGTGGCACCATTCAACGAGGCAGAAAGGGAAAAGAGGGAGAGGAAGAAAAGGAGAGGCTAAGAACCGAATCGTGAGTGATAAGCAAGAACACACACACAGCTAAGAGACAATGGATAAAGGGATATTTTGATAAGTAACAAATGGCGAAAGAGTGTCATTACAATGACAGGGAAATTCTGAGTAAAAAGAAAGGGAAAGAAGGAAAGAATCAGATATGTTTTGGCATCGGCTGTGTTATCTAAAGGATATGAAAACAAACTATTGGTACGGGAAGACATCTTATTATCAACTACAGGCCGGCTGGCCAGAGAAGGAGAGAAAAATTCAAATGAAAATATTATTTCGTTAAGTGACGAAAAACAGACCACTAAAAAAAGGACTTGGACAGATATGAAAAATTAAAAAAAAAACACCCACGAGCATCCTTGGCCTGCGATAATAAAGTTTTGTTATCAGGAATTTGTACTGAGGGAAAATGAGGGTGTTTTTCTTTCTTTCTTCGAGGCGACAGACGGACTGGAACTTTGGAGATGTTCCTTTTTGAGACCGTGTCGAGAAGACCACACATTCTGATAATTAGCGATAAAATACATGACGTAAACCACGTGTAGAACAAGAGTTATGACCGCCATTGTCATATTGTCCCGTTCGCGGCTGGAGAAATGATAAACCATTAAGGGGAAGAAAAGGGAAGAGATAATTTTTTTTTTAAGCAAGATATTTTTTTCTCTTCCTGAAACAAAGCCGCAGATTAGTCCACGCCCGACTAAGACATCATTGGTCGAGTGGTGATCACGTGATGCACGAGGGAGGCTGTTGCCGCCCAACTGGAGGATGAGTAAGAGAGGTTGCCACGAGGATGTGGGGAGGGCAGTTCACGCCCCTCTGAAGTATGATGAGAAGGTGGGAGTGAGGAAAGGTTCCCAAAAATGGAAAAAGGTGGAAATTCCTAACCAGAGAGGTGGATATGAATTTAGAATTATCGAGGAACCCCCCCAGCGCCGACAAACTCACCCCGGTTTTGGTCGGCGCCCATATAAGCGGGGCCGCAACGAGCAGAAATGAGTCGAGACCCAGCAATTCCCAGAGTCAGTCTCCGGTTGAGGCAAGCCTCGCAGATAGCTGACCAGGATTCACGCACATTTTACAGACCCATTTCTTCAAACCAAAGAACAATTATTTTGAAGAGCGACTTAGATCCAGATCACCAAAATAAGTTTTTCTTTCGACTTTCGTCCAAAGACCCACCGAAACACCAGTTTCTTGGAGAGCAGACAGCTTGAAGTGTTAAAACTTGCCTAGCGGAAAACGACGTGTCACAATCCATAGAACGGGTCGGGAGATAGATGCAGTCCTATGTATCGAACAACTAGACATAAAGTTTGTTACCTTTTTCTTTGATACTTTGAACTTTTGAGTTTTCATTTTATTGCCTTTTATGCGTATTTTTGTGGTATCACCCCCGTTGGACTCGGTTTGCAGTACGGCCCCGATGACTGATTGATTTCTTCTGCCTAGATCAATTCACAACGTGGGTAGGCAGACTGGGAATCAAAGTAGGACGTCACAGTTGGTGCCGTTGTAGACTGGGATACAACGA
Source organism: Acanthosepion lycidas (assembly GCA_963932145.1). Taxonomy (NCBI): domain Eukaryota; kingdom Metazoa; phylum Mollusca; class Cephalopoda; order Sepiida; family Sepiidae; genus Acanthosepion; species Acanthosepion lycidas. Next base: position 21,615,478 of record OZ010590.1, on the reverse strand, counting down.
CACGGTTGGCGCTGCGACCAGGGGACGACGTCACATACGCGTGCAAACATTTGTTGGCACATTTGAGAGACACGGCAATTATTTTTTTGTTTATTTTAACAACCCTTTCATTGCCATATAGCAAAACTAAAAGGTCCTTGTTGACTAGTTTTCACTGCATTCTAACTTATATTTCAAATGCAAACACATATTTAATAATCTCTTCCTTTTTTCAATTTTCCTTCCACTTTTTTTTAATAATTTTATTCAGTTTTTATTATTCTTTTCGTTGACACTTTTGTATCCTTTTCAATTTTCATCATTTCTCACATTTTGCCTTTGATCCCCATTTTTGCTGAAGGACTTTTTAAGCATTCATTCTCCGCCATTTTATTACCTGGTTTCTTTCCTTTTTTTTTTCTATTTTTTTTTTCTTATCTTTTTATATCTTTTCTCAGAATGAGAAAAGATATAAAAAGATAAGAAAAAAAGTTTTCATTCGTCTGCAAAAATCCTCATTTATTTGTGCTAATTATAATTCAAATTGAATAATAGACAGACGTGTATTTTATATTACTTATTCTTTAAACGTTTAATTTAAACATTTATTTGATACATACTGTATTTCAAGACATATGAATCCTTCACGATCCCCTACGTAAAATGGCTCAAAAATATCTCTCGGATAGTTACGTAGCGGAGCTTTCATTTTAGGCTAATGTTTATCCATACACTGTAGGCAACCAGTATTAGAGCCTCTCCTACATCCATAAACTTTAGACTATGCCGAGCCTTCTTATGTCTATTTTTGTTTCTAAAGTCTGCACATTTTAAAGCCGCAAGTGCAACTTACTTTCCTTACAATGGCGAGATCAGCTCAGTGTCTTTGTTATGACACAGTCGAGCAGCTCGAATAAATAATACACAAACAAAAAGATTCTCACTGTGAAGAAAAGAGAGAAAATCAAAACAAAATGCGGAATGGTGTGTATATATATATATATATATATATATATATATATATATATATATATATATGTATGTATATATATATATATATATATATAAAACAGAAGTTACTTCAACATAGGAATAGATTATTTCAAGCTTGTCTGTACGGAGCTATCATCAGCACCATTGTGTCTGTCTAGAAACAATGCTTCGAGACAGACACTTACGGGCTGATGATAGCTGCGTATAGACCAGCTTGAAATAAACTATTTCCATGTTGAGGTAATTTAGTTTTTTGCGGTAAAAAAAAATACATATGCTTTGTTATAACAAAGATGTTATACATCGAGCTTTCTGTGGTTCAGTTTAATAATACAACTGGGCTCCGTCCGGATAATATATCAACGGGTCTATTACCTGTACTATATATATATATATATATATATATATATATATATATATATATATATATATATATATATATATATATATATATATATATATATATATATACTCTTCGGTCTGACTCAAGTGGGTTATGTATATTTGAATGAGTATCACCATCGGAATTAGGAATAGCTGTGCTATATTGAGTTTAGTTATTTTCCTATTTGTCAGCAAGGCCTGCTGGACCAAATATATGACGCTTGTTTTGTATCGTAACGGACTGGGTTCGATTCTCGGTCGTGGATGCGCATTGCTGATGAGTCCCAAAAAGGACGAAATGGCCGTCCATTGTATTCTGTTGAGTTTTGTTTTTCTCGACTCGATGAATTATTATGTGAAATTAATTAAATATATAGTCACACATGAGAAAAACTCTTAATAATATGCGTTAAAATATACTCTCCTTTCAGAGAGCATGATCAAATATTACTAATATAACATTATTCTGAACATGAATTAAAGTCATAGTCATATATAGTCACACATGAGAAAAACTCTTAATAATATGCGTTAAAATATACTCTCCTTTCAGAGAGCATGATCAAATATTACTAATATAACATTATTCTGAACATGAATTAAAGGATCTGTTTTCAAAGATTATTAGGTAATAAATTGATCCCTCAAATTATTACATTTTCATCTTGTGTGCTGATGTGCAGGTGGCGTAATCTATATTGGTTCGGAACCGGAGAGCCGAGTTCTAATTACAGTCGGATTCATTACATTCAATCTTTTTAAACATTTCACCAAAAACAAAGAAGGTGAAAGAAAATCGGAAGACGTTAACGAAAGGAAAATAAAAGAACAGGGTTCTAGGAGAAATAAAATGGTGATTAGCGTTTCATTTATATTTTTGAAGGTCGTAGGTGGCCGGGAAGAACGAAATCTAAAAAAGTTCCACAGGCGGGAAGTGCGAGAAAATAAACAAGTAGAATAGAATTTACGTTTATCTCTATAATAAAGTCAACTATACAGTTACTTATAGTAATAAAAAAAAGCCATTGAAGTAGGTGGCATGCAGTTCGAACAATTTCTGTAATTAACTTACTATTGTTTTCCATTTATTGTTATTAACCGGAATTAACCAGAACCATTTTCATAATACATTTCTGAACTGTTAATTAATTGCTTTGTATTAATTGTTACTGTAAGTAACCGTATACTGACATTATTGCCACCCTATATATATATATATATATATATATATATATATATATATATATATATATATATATATATATATAATTATTTTAAAAAATATGATTACTTTGCTACATAAGAGTTCTCATGATTCAAAAAGAAAAGCCAAAATCTCAATATAATTATTGACATTAAATTGAATTTAATTCTATATTAAATAGAATTAAATAATAATATTCAGTAATAATATTGACATTTTCGTTTCTTGTATCTGAAACATGAGAACTCTTATGTAGCGAAGGAATCATATTTTTTAAAAAAAATAATTATAATTTAAGCTCTATTTCTATATGGAGCACAAAAATACTAAAGAACCACGGATTATTTACGTAACGTGTTCTTCCCTATTATATATATATATATATATATATATATATATATATATATATATATATATATATATATATATATATATAGTTGTTGTTGTTGTTGTTGTTATTATTATTATTATTATTATTATTATTATTATTATTATATATTTGTGTGTATGTTTTTATTGTATTTTTTTAAATGAGGTTCACCCTGTCTAATACTCTCAAGCGTCTCCAGCTAGAGGGTTACAAGTGCATGTAGGATTAATGGAGAGCGGCTGGGATTGCGGAATCTGAGAGTCGAGTTCGAATTCCAGTCGAATCCGTTACATTCACTTACGAGCTAATAACCTTAAGAAAGGTATGAATCCGCTCCTCTCCCCAAAACTATGGATAAATTAGTAGGACAGATCGGTTTCTAAAGCCTTGGATGACAACTAGCCTACTAGAAAGAAATGGTAACCTTCTGTGGGAAAAATCTGCCTCGTCAGTCATGTATCGAAAGATACATAATCGCCTAAGCGTGTATCACGCAAGACAGATGATTGACTCACTGAGTATATATAAGCGTAGTAAGTATGGATAGAACCCATTATTCAGTCGTAATTGAACTAGCTAGACAAGCTTGTTAACCATTTTACGATGTCGAGTTGCCTGTACTTGTAAATGTATGTGTGAATGAGAAATAGAGAATGTGTCTGTATACAGGCGAGATATTGAGTATGAAAGAGTGGCGCATTATTTTCACCTCAAGTTGTGAATGTTCGAACCCAGATTAAATGGTAGTTTTTAGATGCTGATTTTCAAGACATACATTTGCAATATTTGCTGACTACCTTATTTCTCCTTGTATTGGAATAACCTTCTCTTTTCTTTTCTTTTTGTTTTGGACTTTCTTTCTTACTTTCTTTCTTTCTTTCTTTGATTCCACTATTTGCTTATTTTCTTTTTCTTCTTCCCTTCCGAAATTTTATTTCCTTCTTTATTTTACTTCGTCTTTGATATTTATTTCTTTATTTAATTATTGGTCACTTCCAATATTTTCTTTATTTATTTTTTCGATTTCGTCTCTTTCTTTCTTACTTCTTCGGTTTCGATATTTTCTTTCTTTCTTTCTTTCTTTCTTTCTTCTTCGCTTACAATATTTTCTTTCTTTCTTCTTTGCTTCCCATATTTTCTTTCTTTCTATTTCGCAGCCGATTTTTTTCTTTCTTTCCTTCTTTCTTTCTTCTTTTAATTTCTTTTTTTTTTCGCATCAGATATTTTCTTTCTTTTTGTATTCTATTATATTTTTTGTTAAGTTTTCTCGAAACCTTTCTCTCTCTATCTCTATTTCTTAGTTGTTCTCCATTATCTCTATATGTACCGTCTTTCTCTACTTCCTGACCTCTTTTCCTTTCTTTCCTCTTTCTTTCTTTCTTTCTTTCTTTCTTTCTTCTGTTTCTCTTTTTACCCTATCCGTCTCTTCCTTTCACCTTTGTTTGTCTTTCTGTTATTACATATCAAACGTGTCTTCGTTCACCCCAGATGTTCATTACTGATTTCCATTCAGCGATTCGACCAGTTCCCTCCCCACTAAATAACACCGCCCTTTTCCATACTCCCTAGCATAGCCCGAGTCCCACCCCATCAATCTTACTCGCCATCCACGACTTGCACAGCCCCTAAAGAATCTAAGTCAATTGTTTGCTGCCTCTCTAATGACAGCTTAGCCACTTTTGGTTTGGGGCTTTTGAAATCTGATAACGTCAAGATTTCCGATCTAGAATCATTGTTTTTCGCTTTTACTATCCTCTTCATTCGTTCATTCATTCGTGCTTTCTTTCTTTGTCTGTTTTTTGTTTTTTTTTCGTCTCTGTCGTTCAATTTCTACTTTTGTCAAAGTTTTTCAATTAAATTCAATCCTACGTCTTAGTTTTTTGTTTTTTTTTTCTTTATTCTCGATATGTTCTATTAATATTTTTCTTTCGTAGATTTCATCCTTCCCACAATTCTTTGCAAATTTCACACATTACTGGGTGCCGGTACTCATTTATTTGTCTATCTGTCTTTCTTTCTTTCTTTCTTTCTTTCTTTCTTTCTTCTTTTAATTCTATCTTTCTTCAGACAAATAAAACTTTTCTTCCTTTCATTTATTCGTTCATTCTTTCTTTCATATTCGCTTCCGATATTTTCTTTCTTTCTATTTCGCTCCCAATTCTTTCTTTTTTACTTTCTTTCTTTATTTCTTTCTTTCTTCTTCGCATCAGATATTTTTTTTCTTTTTCTTTTCTTTTTTTCTTTCTTTCTTTCTTCGATTCCAATACTTTCTTATTTTATTTATTTCTTCTTCCCTTCCGAAATTTTCCTTCTTTTTTTCTGCTTCCTCTTTCATATTTCTTTATTTAATTAATGGTCACTTCCAATATTGTCTTTCTTTATTTTTTCGATTCCGACTATTTCTTTCTTCTTCGCTTTCGATATTTTCTTTCTTTCTTTCTTTCTTCTTCGCTTAAAATAATTTCTTTCTTTCTTTCTTCTTTGCTTCCGATATGTTTTCTATTTCACTCCCGATTTCTTTCTTTCTTTCTTTCTTTCTTTCTTCTTCGCTTACAATAATTTCTTTCTTTTTTCTTTGCTTCCGATATTTTTTTCTATTTCACTCCCGATTTCTTTCTTTCTTTCTTTCTTTCTTTTTTTCTTTCTTTCTTTCATTTTTCTTCGCATCAGATATTATTTCTTTTTCTTTTCTTTTTTCTTTCTTTCTTTCTTTCTTTCTTTCTTTCTTTCTTTCTTCGATTCCAGTATTTTCTTATGTTATTTATTTGTTCTTCCCTTCCAAATTTTTTTTCCTTCTTTATCTCTACTTCATCCTTGATATTTCTTTCATTATTTATTTATTCTTCGCTTCCGGTATTTCTTTGATAATTTATTTATTTATTGGTCAACACTTTCTTTCTTTATTTTTTTCGATTTCGACTCCATCTTTCTTACGTCTTCGCTTTCGATATTTTCATTTTTTGTTTGCTTGTTTGTTTGTTTGTTTGTTTGTTTGTTTGTTGCTTTCTTTCTTTCTTTCTTTCTTTCTTTCTTTCTTTGCTTTCGATATTTTCTTTTTTTCCTTTGTCTCCCGCTTCCGATATTTTCTTTCTTAATTTCTTTCTTTCATTCTTTCTTTCTTTCTTTCTTCTCCGCCTCCGATATTTTCTTTCTTTCTTTCTTTCTTTCTTTCTTTCTTTCTTTCTTTCTTTCTTTGCTTTCGATATTTTCTTTTTTTCCTTTGTTTCCCGCTTCCGATATTTTCTTTCTTAATTTCTTTCTTTCTTTCTTTCTTCTCCGCCTCCGATATTTTCTTTCTTTCTTTCTTTCTTTCTTTCTTTCTTTCTTTCTTTGCTTTCGATATTTTCTTTTTTTCCTTTGTTTCCCGCTTCCGATATTTTCTTTCTTAATTTCTTTCTTTCTTTCTTTCTTTCTTCTCCGCCTCCGATATTTTCTTTCTTTCTTTCTTTCTTTCTTTCTTTCTTTCTTTCTTTCTTTCTTCCTTTCTTTCTTTGCTTTCGATATTTTCTTTTTTTCCTTTGTTTCCCGCTTCCGATATTTTCTTTCTAAATTTCTTTCTTTCTTTCTTACTTTCTTTCTTTCTTCTCCGCCTCCGATATTTTCTTTCTTTCTTTCTTTCTTTCTTTCTTTCTTTCTTTGCTTTCGATATTTTCTTTTTTTCCTTTGTTTCCCGCTTCCGATATTTTCTTTCTTTCTTTCTTTCTTTCTTTCTTTCTTTCTTTCTTTCTTTCTTTCTTTCTTCTCCGCCTCCGATATTTTCTTTCTTTCTTTCTTTCTTTCTTTTTTTCTTTCTTTCTTTCTTTCTTTCTTTGCTTTCGATATTTTCTTTTTTTCCTTTGTTTCCCGCTTCCGATATTTTCTTTCTTAATTTCTTTCTTTCTTTCTTTCTTTCTTTCTTCTCCCCCTCCGATATTTTCTTTCTTTCTTTCTTTCTTTCTTTCTTTCTTTCTTTCTTTCTTTCTTTGCTTTCGATATTTTCTTTTTTTCCTTTGTTTCCCGCTTCCGATATTTTTTTTCTTAATTTCTTTCTTTCTTTCTTTCTTTCTTTCTTTCTTACTTTCTTTCTTTCTTTCTTTCTTCTCCGCCTCCGATATTTTCTTTCTTTCTTTCTTTCTTTCTTTCTTTCTTTCTTTGCTTTCGATATTTTCTTTTTTTCCTTTGTTTCCCGCTTCCGATATTTTCTTTCTTAATTTCTTTCTTTCTTTCTTTCTTTCTTTCTTTCTTTCTTCTCCGCCTCCGATATTTTCTTTCTTTCTTTCTTTCTTTCTTTCTTTCTTCTCCGCTTCTGATATTTTCTTTCTTTCTTTCTTCTCCGCCTTCGATATTTTCTTTCTTTCTTTCTTTCTTTTCCGCTTTCGATATTTTCTTTCTTTCATCGGAAACAAAGAAGAAAGAAAGAAAGTTAGAAAGAAACGTCGGATTCGAAGAAATAGATATAACACTATATTCGACTATTTTTCACTCAATTTTACTTCAATACAGAAATGTTGGCAATCCGTCATTCTCTTCGCTTCTTTTAATTTCTAAGCAGTTTCTTTTGTTTCTTATTTGAAATTACTATTAGGTTGGTGCAAAAATAATGACGTGATAAAAATACGTCAAAAAACGACATTATTACGTCACTATTTTTGCACCAACCTAATATAATACTTTCCCCTGTCCGTCGTTATCATTTCTTTCTTTCTTTCTTTCTTTCTTTCTTTCTTGCTTGCTTGTTTTCTTTCTTGCTTGCTTGCTTTCTTTCACATATTTCTACTTCCTACTTTTTTCTCGTACAAATTTGAAGAATCGTTTTTTTCTTTATTTCGTTTTTTATCCAATCTTGAATTTGTCTTTCCCTGACCATTTTTCTTTCAAATATTCTTAAAAGTGACCTTCTATATTTTTTTCTCTTTTTCACTCTCTCTTTCCCTATATTTCAAACGTTTTATATGTTTTATCGGAATTTATTCTTTTTTCATTCTGTTTTTCATCATAGTTCTTTTACTTCAGTCTTCACTAGAGAATAAATGAGAAAACCTCATTTTAAACTTTATCTCTTCCTTTTCTTGTTCCAATCTTTCTTTTTGCTTCTTCTTTTCTTTCTTTCCTCTGTTCCTTCTTTTTCTTTCTTTCCTTGTTTCTTTCTTTTTTTCGTTGTTTCTTTCTTTCTTCCTTCCTTTCTTTCTTTCTTTCTTTCTTTCTTACCACTACTTTCGCTTGCTAGTTGTGTGTAGTGCTTAAAATTCAGATTCTTTCAATCCTCAACCCTACAGATTGTCGATTGGATTTCCTTCTTGTTTTATTTTCTTTCTTTCTTTCTTTCTTTCTTTCTTTCTTTCTTTCTTTCTTTCTTGCTACTGTTTTCTCCTATTACGGTTAAATATGTCTAGTGTTTAACATTTACTGTTTCAATATTTTTTTCTCTCTTTCCATCACATTCCCTTTTTCCTCACTGTATTTAATCCTGTACTGTAGAGATTTTCGACTCGCTTTCCTTCTTTCTGTTGTTTATTTCTTTCTTTCTTTCTTTCTTTCTTTCTTTCTTAGCACTGCTTTGGCTTCCTACGCTTAAATGTCTGCTGATTAAAATTCACTTTCTTTCAATCTTTCTTGCTCTCCTTATATCACCTTCCCTTTTTCTTCGCTATATTGAATCCTCTACACTACAGATTCTCGATTCGCTTTCCTTCTTGCTTTATTTTCTTTCTTTCTTTCTTTCTTTATCTTTCTTTCTTCCTTCCTTTCTTTCTTTCTTACAACTGATTTCTCTTGCTAAGGTTAAATATGTCTAGTGTTTAACATTTACTTTTTCAATCTTTCTTTCTCTCTTTCCATCACCTTCTCTCTTTCCGCGCTGTATTTTATCCTGTACTCGAAAGATTTTCGACTCGCTTTCTTTTTCTCTTTCTTTCTTTCTATCTTTCTTTCTCTCTTTCTTTCTTTCTTTCTTTCTTTCTTTTCTCTCATTCTGTCTGTCTGCCTTTCTTTCTTTCTTTCTTTCTTTTCTATCATTTCTTACCACTGCCTTCGCTTGCTACGCTTAAATGTGTCTAGTGCTTAATATTCACGTTCTTTCAATCTTTCTTCCTCTCTTTCTATCATCTTACCTTTTTTCGCTATATGAATCCTCTACCCTACAGATTCTCGATTCGCTTTCCTTCTTCCTTTATTTTCTTTCTTTCTTTCTCTCTATCTTTTCTTTCTTTCTTTCTTTCTTTCTTTCTTTCTTTCTTTCTTTCTTTCTTTCTTTCTTTCTTACAACTGATTTCTCTTGCTAGGGTTAAATATGTCTTGTGTTTAACATGTACCATTTTCAATATTTCTTTCTCTATTTCCATCACCTTCTCTTTTTCCTCACTGTATTTAATGCTGAACTTTAGAGATTTTCGACTCGCTTTCGTTCTATCTATCTATCTATCTATCTATCTTTCTTTCTTTCTTTTTTTTTTCTTTTCACTGTTTTGTTCTTCCCTCTTTCTTTCTATCCATTCACTCTTATTTCCCATTAAATACTCTTTCATCTTGAGTTTTTTTCTTTCACTGACCCTCTCAAATTTCTTCTTCACTCATTCTGGCTCACCTCGTTCCTACCCTTCTTTCTATATCTATTTCCAAAATATAATTGCTTTTTTTCTTTTCCTTTTTTGCTTCTTTTTCATATTCTCAAACTAATAGCTCTTTCACTTTTAACCAACGGCATGTACGCCTTTTCTTACATCTTCTCCGACACAATTTCTCTCACTTTCTAATCACCCCCACCAACACTACCACTGACAGTCATTACTAAAGAACATACACATAGATTTTCGGATTGGGTGGGGTGCAATGTAGCTTAACAGATTTAGAAAACCCACATAACAGACCAGAAGTGATTCTATACAATCGGAAGTCGAATCGACAATACTAAAATCCAAAAATTAATCGAATTTCTAAAGACTTAAACGATCATTTGATCTGACAAAATCTGGCTCTATTTGATGACCTCTGAGGTTGGCATTGTTATAGGGACGGGGTGAATTAGGGGATCCTTAGGAACGGGGTCCATAAGCATTGCAACTGTTGGGTAGGGATGGGGTCCTTTTCTCATATTTATTTATCAGCTTTATTTTTATTTATTCATTTATTTGGGCGAGTTAGGAGGTGAGGAAAGCAATTTTCTGCGGATTGATTACCTAGGGCATCCGAGCTGTCCAACCAGAGCGGGCAAAAAAAAGGCAAGATAAAAAAAAAGATAAAAAAACTATTTCCCCTGGAAGAAGATAGATAAGCAATAGCTTGTGAATCATTAATTCATTGTAAAACGAAAGGGAGTAAAAAAACTTAGAAATGAAATCTATTGCAATAATAACAATAATCTATAAATTAATACGCTTCTACCTACCTATAGATGGCATGTGTCATGATAAACGTATTAAACCCAGACTGTGTTGAGCGTACGAGAGTGAAACTGAAACAAAGTGAGACATAGATAATAAACCGAGAGAGAGACAGACACAGAGAGAGAGAGAGAGAGAGCGAGAGAGAGGAGAAAGAAAGAAACATAGGGCGAAAAAGAAAGAAGAAGAAATAGAGGGGTTGAATGTGGCTCATTCTAGATGAAGGCAGTTGTTTGTAACAAGGGGTTAAATCCTATTTCGTGACCTTTTGAGGAAAAATATCACCCCTGAACTGTAGCTGACCTTTAGAAATTAAAATCTTTCTATAATAATTATAATCATTTTGTAATTTAATAAAAAAAGAACTGATGTTCTTGTAATCAAAAATCCTATTAAACGCAGACTGTGTTGAGCGTCCGAAAGAAAAAAAATATGACACGATAATGCTATTAAAGCCAGACTGTGCTGAGCGTCCGAGAGAGAAATAGAAATAAAAACAGAGAAATAGAGAGAGAATAGAACAGAAAGAGAGGGATAGAGAAAGAAAAGTGCAACACAGAGATGGAAAAGAATAAGAGAGGTACATAGGAGGTAAAACAAAAACAAAGGAAGTGAGGGGAAGGAGAGAGAGAAAGAGACCTAGAGAGATAAAAAGAAAAAAAGCGCCCCAGAGAAAACCTGGGTTATCTTAGATAAAAGCAGGTACTTGTAGTAAGTAGTTAAATCTTTTTGTTTTATGACGTAACGATCTGTTAAAGACTTTTGTCTATGCGAGATTCGGATGATATATATATATATATATATATATATATATATATATATATATATATGTGTGTGTGTGTGTGTGTGTGTGTGTGTGTTTATGTATGTATAATTTAAAGATAAGCAGACCACTTTAAGGCTCCATTAGTTATAATTTATTTCACCAGGGAATTTTATTTTTCCCTGGTTCTTCAGACTTCACTTTCAAAGGTGACACGAAAAATGCATTTAAAATTTACACTTTTGACAGGCAGTATTAAGCTTCTTTAAGTTGACATAAGCTTAATACTGCCCGTCAAAAATGTAAATATTAAATTCATTTTTCGTTTCACCTTTGAAAGTGAAATCTGAAAATCCAGAGAAAAATAAAATTCTCTGGTGAAATAGTTTATAACTAATGGAGGCTTTAAGCGGTCTATTTTTCTTTAAATTAAATTATTCGTTCTGACTTAACATTGAGCTCTCAGGATTTCATTGTCCTTGGGATTATCCATACGGATTACCAAGATTTACGTTACTGCTCGAGTGGAACTTGCTTCTCACTGATTGAATATTGAGGAAATATGAGTGGTTTGATACTACATAAGTGACATGCGGTGTTCTTGCCATGAAGGTTTGCCTTGGTAGAATCCGAACACTTTTGTTGAAGTAGCAGTAGAGCAGCGAGAGGCTTGGGGTTGAAGGCTGGAGAACAATTCTTCACCCGCTAGGTCTCCTAGACGCTTTTGAACTCTATCAAGGGTGGAGAGTGAGGTTTTATCAGCTCCTGTCCAGATATGACAGCAGTACTCCATTATTGGCCTGATCTGGCTCTTCTAAAGTCAGAGGAAAGCAGAAGGTGCCAGATACTTACTAGAGCGATACAGGGGGAGCATTTTAGGGCATTCTTAGCAACGGATAGTATGGACAATTTCCACTTGAGGTCAGGTGCAAGTTTGAGGCCCAACAGTCATTCGAGGCACATCTTGATTAGTGGTTGTTCAGGGTTTAGATAGGCGATGATGGGGCGTAACTAGCTCCCTGCTTATGTTTATAAATAATATATAAATATAGACAATCTTCGAGTAACAAAATAAAATTTAAAATCATCAAATACGTTATTTTGAATATTCTATAATTAAAATATATATTGAGTCAGTTATGTGCCATGCAGGTAGATTTTTTTTTTCGTAGTAGGTTTCAATTTCATTCTTCGTTAAAGTTGCCCACCAAGGCTGTAGAACCCGTTTTGCCCTGCTATTTACTCATAGCTGTGGGGTGGGGGAGAGAAGAAGAGGATTCATACCTTTTCCAAGAGTAAAAGCATGTAAGTGAAAGTAAAGGATTCGATTGGAATTCCAACTCGGCTCTCCGATTCCTTTCCATTGTTCCACAGTAGATATTTACTCACCCCCGCATGAGGACAGTTTGTGACAAGGTCGGTTTAATGTGGAGATCCCGAGCGCGTACACCCGGGAAAGAATCATAAATTCCCCGAGCCCTCACAACCGTAGGTTTCGCTGTCCGCGGCACTTCTCAGTATAATTTTTTTCAGTTGCGACTCTGTCCTTTGACGGAGTCACCCCTGAGTGCACTCTGGCCAAAGACAGAGACGCAACTGAGAGATGATAAGTAGATGTGTACCTACTCAAAAAGAGTAAGTTACACTCCATTGTTCCACAGTATGTGCCTAAATTCATATGGCATATTTATCATAAAAATAAATCCTCAAGAATTTAGCAACTTTAACTGGCTAAGTCTCCTAAAATCATAAACACCCTACCCCGTATTCTCGTAACAACGTCCTAATCTACAGTGTCTTAACATTTCCTTGAATTTCTATCCTGCACAATATCTATTTCATTTTTTTTATAAAACAGTTTCAAGTGCACAAACTATGATGGGCACGACTCCTAAATCCTTATTTGTATAATAAATGCTAATATCAATGAGTCACTGTGTCACAATTTTTCAATTAAAGGGACACAACTCTCTAACTTTCAATAACACATGTTGCAAAAATTTCTGATTCCCAATTTTCATTACTGCAATTGCTTTCGGGGATTTTTATGTGAATCTTTGCAACGATTTTTTTTTGTTCGATAACAATATTTATAACTTGGATATGAATTTGAGAATAATTGAAATTAATTGCAAAATCCAGCGAAAGTCACCCAGGAAAGCAAAAATAATCGCTTGTACGTAAAGTAAGGACGTACGCACATCAAATTATCTTTAAATTAAGTGGCGGGAAGAAGAATTAGTGTTGATCTTTTTAAAGGAGGTCTTAAATATTAATGCAATACTTAAATGCAGCGATCAATTTTAAGTTTTTCTGTAATTTATTATTTATCCGTATGCATTATGCCTCTCAAAACGAAATCCCCGACTACAGAGGACCAGATTTCAATGAAAAGAACCAAGGCTGCAGCGAGGAAAAGAAAGCCTCGTGCAAATGAAAACCAAGATCAAACGACAGCCAGATCTTCCAATTCTGAGAATATGCAAAGACATAGGGACTCTCAAAGACCCAATCAAGGGCTCCCCGTAGGAGCTAGCTTAAATGACTCCCGATAGGGATGTTTTTAAGCTAGTTTTTATATAATTGTTAATTATTGAAATATGTAAGATGATGCGAAAGAAGGGCCTGGAGAATAGTGAACTATGCTTATGCCGTGTATTCGAGCATGCCGACAAATAGAATCAGCACACATCAGAAATGCTTTTGAAATTAAAAAAAAATTACTAAACATTCGTTATGACAATTCACAAATTGATCAAAAACATGAAATTTAAAAGAACTGGTTTAATCACATTAAATAAAGGAATTGGCGAAACCTGATCGTGGAAATGATTCTATCAGCGGTGTAATTCATATTTATTTTTATTTTTTTCATTTTTTTTTTTTTTAAGCGTTTCACCCCAAACAAATCCCTTCTTCTGGCTCTTCTTCGCTTCCTTCTTTAGGAGACTTTGTAAGTTCTTTTCCGTATCTGCTTAACATTTTCGAATACGTTTGAAACACCAAATTAACAGAATGAAACCGTCTCCGTTGACCAGTAGTTGTCAACCCTAAGTGTGCCGCAAATTATTGTCACGGCATACATATATTTGTTTGCGTGGAAGCAGTAAGGTTACAGCATTAGTATTTGAATAAATTAATAAGTACTTATCTTTTTTCAAATAATTCTTTTTCACTATTTTTCGATCATGTTATTTTAGATATTCTCGGAGGATAATATAAGATAAATATTCCTTTTGTCTTTATTAATATTGTCCTTTTAAGGATATACTATTGCAGAAATTTTTACTCATTTGAACATATAATGATCTGAGACTTGCAATAAAAAGCAACAGAAATTAAGATGAAACTAATACCAGTCAAAAAATATAATTACCGTCATTTTCGGGCTTGGAAGACGCACCCTAATATTGGAAAGAAAATTCTAAGAAAAAAAAATAATTCTCATACAACACATTCTCCATGCGTTACTTACATACTGGCGCCACGTATTGTTTACATTAAACCCTCGACCGATTTTGTTTTTATGGCAAATAAAGATCAAGAAGGCTCCCGCCGCTGCTAGTAAACACATCATGTTTAAGTTTGTGGCTCGGCTCCTGGAAGCCTTATAGTCTTGGAAATACTTGTAAAGGCTAAGTACTGAGGTTACAACATATAAAGGCCCGATTAGATAAATAGCTAACATTATAGTGTAATGACTCAACATATAAATCAACATCCCTATCAGATAAGTCAATTAAGTGACCGTCCAATCTTACTTGATCCTGGTGTGACACTATTTAGGTTGCTAGAAAGAACGAAGAAGAAAAAAAGAAAGAAAAAGGAGAGAATTAAATTTAGGTAATAAGAAGCCATCACGAAAAGGACACTGAACGATGTTATTTTTTTTTTTCAAACAAATGAAAGTGGTAAAGATTTTATTCTCATTAGTAAGGTCGCGGATGTGTCGGATTTAATTTGATTTATGACGGCGCACCAAGTATGGCAATGGTGAAAATTTCAGGTTGCTCAAAGGACATACGAAGCAGAAACTCGGAGATAATATTAATTAGGTCATGCACTGGGTCGGTGAAAAAATGTCCGCTGGACCACCATGAAGAAAAAATTAAGCCTTTGACTATCTGCAGAATATCATTGAGAGGGGCATCTGTTTTGTGTCGGAGCTGGCTATGATAAAAACAATATTTTATCGAAACGAATAATTGGCTCTAGCGTCCAGATTGCCAGATGACCACCCACTTGATAATTGGCGAAAATCTCGTTGACGAATTCAATTATGAAATTCGGTTAAGATAAGAGTCTAAGGACTTGTTGTCGGGCAGAAGAAAGGAAAGAAAGAAAAGAAAAGAAAAAGGAAGATAATTTTTTTTCTTTGAGCAAGATTTTTTAAATCGAGGCAAGTCTGGCCACACCCACACTGCTGGGCGCCTATTGGCTGAATGCTGGCATGAGGGTTAGGCGAAGGTAATCATGTGAAGTAGGAGGAGAGGCCTGTTGACACCCCTGAAGGGATCGGTATGAGATGCCACTGTGAGAGACAGGGCAAACACGTTGACACCCTCTGAGGGCATGGTGAGATACCAGTATGAGAACAGAAGAAAGTGAGAGGACGAAAGACTTACAAAAATGGAAAATAATAAATTTTCCTGACCGAAAACAAAGAAGTGGATTGTGGATTTAGAATTATCAAGGAACCTCAAACCCCGACAAGCCCACCCTGGTTTTGGTCGGCGTCCATATAAGCAGAGTCGCAACGAGTTGAGTAGTAGTTGAAGACCGACAGGCAAGCAGTTGCAGTGAGCTGAGAGCTCTGAGGACCCGCCTCGCAAAAAGCTGACAAAGATTGCACGCAATTCTCGACCTCAACTTCTAACCAAGAACAATTTATTTTTGAAGAACGACTTAGACTGACAACACCAAAACAAGTTTTACGAATATCGCTTGAAGATACACCAAAACTAGTTTCTTACAAGAACAAATTAAGATGTTAAGACTCGTCTAACAAACAAAAAGTGTCACGAATCCATATAAGCGGGTTGGGAGAAAGACGCTGTCTTGTATTCAGCAACCAGATATAAAATATTGTTATCCTTTTTTTAATACATTTGAACTTTTCGAGTTATTACTTTATTTTCTTTTGCATATACTTGTGTGGTATTACCCTTGTTCGAACTCGACTTGCATTACGGCCCGGCGACTGATTGATTTCGTCTACCTAAGATCAAATCACAACGTGAGTAGGTTAGACTAGAAATCAAAACAGTTACTTCGGTAACCAGACGTTGGAGACTAGCTGGGAACGACAAAGCTGATACCGAATCTAACCAGATTTCCATCCGAATCAGCAAAAGGTTAGAACGTCACATTTGGTGCCACGACCAATACCAAGCCAGTTGGTCGTCACAGGAAAGGACAGCACGATGGACGCGGCCAGGCTGACGTCACATTTGGCGCAGCGACACCAGGGGACGTCACACTGGGCGTTCAGTTACATTCGTCCTGGAAGAAGCACATTTTTCACCGTATGATTTTATGAAAAAGAGCGTCTTGTAATCCTGAAAATACGGTAATAATAATATACAATACTTAATTTTAGAAATAAATACTAATAATTATGAATGTTTCATATTGAAACTTCAGATAATATCATGATAATAATCTGATAGCTTCAGTAAAAATCATTCACATCTATGGTACCTAGACTTTATGAAAATAAGCACAGTATTAGATTGCCGAATTCAGATCAAGTTGAATTTGTCTCATTTATTTTTTCTATCTGTCTCTCTCTTTCCTTCTTTCTGTGCTCCCATTTCTTAAACGTAGAAACCCAAACTTCAAAGACTCCTCTAACTTACATTTTCACAAGTAAATCCACTGCTAAATCATCAGAGATTTCGGGCGACCTCTGCTGCGGAAGGCATCTTTAAAAGTGACAAAATTACTTATGGTAATGAATGCTCCTCAATAATGAAGAAGAGACTTGAAGCAAGAAAAATGTGATTCAACAGAAGGATGCTGATGATACCGAACATGTGAACAACGACGAAGTTTTAGAGAAAATGGAAACAAAAAGGACACGACTGACATTTCTAGGGCCCATAATGAGGAAAGAGTGCTTGGAAAATCTGATACTCACAGAACAGATTGAAAATAAAATGGAAACAGGAAAACAAAACATAACCTACTTAATGAGCTTGAGTAAATGGATGGCGAAGAAAGGTTTAGGAGAATTTTAAAAAAAGAAAAAAATTTATTAAGAGCTATGAAGGACAGGAAATTGTGGAGATCCGTGTTCGCCTTGAAGGGCCACGACAGAAGGAAGAAGAAAACTATATTGGTTTCTAGGTTTCATCATGTCACAGTTGAAATGTAATGTTTAACCGTAAGTTCTATGCTAACAGGTTCTTCTATCGCACTTCTCGCTTGTGGAACTCTCTCCCTGCTTCTTGTTTCCCAGTTCATTTTTATCTTTAGAAATTTAAATGTAATGTCTATAGTTATATTTTGTCTTCTTAATTCTTTTATTGTTACCTTGCCTTAATAGGTATTTTTCGCATATTCTCTAAGAATTAGTAACCGCTTGAAGCATAGTGGCTTTATTGATAAGCTCAGGATGAAAAGATTAAAAGAAATATAAATAAATATATAAAATAAAATGGAAAATGAAAGTGAAAAAATACCAATCAGAAAATTAATAATTGATAATAGTTCATTTTGGAAGATCATGTTCACAAAATTAATTTAAATTCAGTCACATATATATATATATATATATATATATATATATATATATATATATATATATATATGACATTTCTAATCCCAATTTGATTTGTTATATATATTACTTCTGGTTACTGTGGCAGTAACATGTGATTAAACGTAACAGAAATTATAATATATTACTAAAATATCTAATAAAGAATGGATATATTAGCTCGTAAATTTGACTAATAATGCAAAACTACTTCAGATGTATATGTCATTCAAGTGAGAACATGGTCGAAAACGGTAAAATTGAGAGAAACATGGTAAATTACTAAGGGTATTGTTGACAAGGAATAACCATCGTTTTGTCTGCCAACGGGCGATATCAGATGACAGTGAGAAAATTTATTTGTACCATTCGATGAGTGATTGTCTCCCTTGAAAGTAAACAGTCGTAATATAGGTTTTTATCGGAGCTCAAACAATGCCGGTGGCTCAAAATACCCAAACACATCAGCTACAAAGCAAACCTCTGAGAGGATTAATTACGTGCTTCAAAAAGTAACTTTGACAAAGAAATCTTTCTCTAAAATGTGATTGCATTTTTAGTATTTATTTATGTATTTTTATTTTGTATGCTAGATTTACATCCTCCTTTAGGGAATAAAAATCAGTCGACAGGTCTCAAAAAAAAAAAAGTAAATAAATGAAACCACACACACAAGCAAACAGAATGTTTCGAGACAGCACTCTCAAAAACCAAACCGTTACACATGGATTCGAAAAGAAATGCTTGGGGGTCATGGCTTGGGTTCGAGGTTGCACCGCGTCCTCTGCTTCCTCTAATTAACATGGTTGCCGTGTCAAGGGGCAGGGGAAAAAATTACAAGATGTCTTCCCAGTCATCACACGAAATGTGCTATCTTTTCTTCATTTTTTTTTTCCGGCCTGGCCGATTCCAACAGACCTCGTTGGCACTCAGCTTGCAAACAGCGGAATCGGCCCGCCCTTGGCTGTCATCTCTAATTGAAGCCGTCACAGCGTTTCTCATAACGAAGATCGGTCTGGTCTCGAACACGAAGCGAAGTGGGGAAGTCGCTATTTTATGGTCGATTATGGAAAGGTCATTCTTGATGCCTGGTTCGTTTACAACATGGCGGATTTGAACAGAATCGACATTTTTCTTCGTTAACACAGGCACATACATACTCACAATTCACTCATGAAAATAGAATAAACACATATATCCAGGTACAAATGCATGAACGAAACACCATAGGATATTCAACGTAATTAGACAAATGAAATGAGAAAGCACAAACAATATGATTGCAGCTATCAACCTATATATAGATCAAAATTAGCATGTATATATACAAATAGAAATTATAATTAATACAATTATAATTAATACAATTATACTATTTAATAAGTTAGTATTATGAAATAAAACTTGTGGCCTGTTTCATTCTGCACACGAAATTTTAGTTTTGATTTGGTTTGTTTTAACTCATATCAACCTCAATGGGTTATTTAATGCCGACAAAAATTTTACTGCTGTTAAAGTATTTTTTTCAAAAACTGTATTGCTGGTTGTAATTTTTTTCAAAAATGTATAATTATTCTTTTAAATGTATTGCTGGTAATAATTTTTTCTTCAAGAATTTATTACTGGTAATATATTTTTACAAAGTATTTCTTGTATTAAAACCTATTTTTACACTTTTAGAGTGTCTTAATCCCAGTTTGACGGTTAACTATTTTCCGAAAGCTAGGATCCTAACAGGTGCTACCACCCCGGGGTCAGGGTGGACCTGGGAACAACAGCAATAAAGATGTGGTTCAAAGCTCTTCAAAACCTCCTGATCAGAGGCCTTGGTGTCGGACGTAGTTTTTCGTCATACGCAGGACGGACGAAATTTTAATGGGTTTTTTTTATTTAATATAATTTAAATGTATTATATATGAAACGTTCGATATTTCTGAAAATAAAGTATTTATAGTACACTATATAATTAGTTAAGATAAAATATATATATAATTAGTTAAGATAATATGAAATGTTAACTTTGCTGTAACGACATCGTGTTTAATGATGATTACACCCATAGGTCAGGAGGGATTGTTTGTAAGAAAACAGGGAGATAATAGAACATTTAATTTGTTATTAAATAAACACGTTCGCGCGCAAGCACACACGCACGCACGCATATACATATATATATATATATATATATATATATATATATATATATATATATATATATATATATATATAATATTATCAAAATATTTTTATTATAATAGGTTACAATAAAAGTATTTTACATCGTTACACAAAAACTTTCATGTTTCGGAACTGTTCTTCTTCGTGCGATGGTAGATAACATACAATGAAAATGATTTATATGGAAAATCTGAAAACAAATCATTAACTCTTTAGAAATTTATAAATATTTCAAAAGAGGTAAAGAATTGTTTTAAAATTTTCCAAAGAAAACATCTGTATCATGTGTTATTAATGTTCAAAAATAATTTAAAAAATCTGTAACTGGCTTAAAAACGAATTTAAATATTAGAGGCAAAAAAGAATGAAAAACGGAAGAAAATAAACAAAGGGTGAAATAATCAGTGAAAGGACAAAATCGGAAGTGTAAGAGGAGAAAGAAGAAGGTATGGAGAGGGTTGTAAGATAATTTATCTTTAAGGCCACTTTTTCGACTGCCTCATCGTACAGTTCTTTGTTTTTATTAAATACATATTTATTAGACGAAAGTTTACAAATTCTGAGGTCTACAGTGAGGGATATCTGCTTCAAAACTACATCGATGCTATTTGGAAGCAGAATGTGTAAACTTCCATCTAATAAATTAATAAATTATCTTACGTGAACCCTGCTAGTATTAGGTTGGTGCAAAAATAATGACGTAATAATGTCGTTTTTTGACGTATAACGTCAAAAAACGACATTATTACGTCATTATTTTTACAACAACCTAATAACACTAGGTGCATTAGATGACATGCAAGCATAGAAATAGAAAAAGAAATATATTATGGTTCGCCCCCTTCTATAGGTTATCCAAAATTAGCATGGGTCAAGATTTTAAAGATTATAAATGAACATTTCCATAATAACCACCCCCTAACGAGAATCATCAATAGGAAAACTATCAAGATGTTATTCCTGTACAAATAATAAGTAAATAATTATAGATTCTCACAACAAAGGTATTTATATAAATGATATGGTATCAATAATATACCTAGTATGGATCCTTCATGTAATTGTAGAACTTTGTCCAGTTGAAGAAAATGTAGAGACTCGATTGCGATCTACCAGGCAACCATTTACCCCAGAGAGAACAAGATCAACCACCATATTTACATTGGAGTTCTGCGAGTGTATGGAAGCAACGACTATATACACATAGGTACTCATTTTCCAACTCTAAACTAAAATTCCAAACTGCCCTTTCCATAAAACAATTTCGGAATTAAAGGAGAAAAATCTGAAGCCACAAATTGACTGGAAAATCATAGGTTTCGCCGACACTCGTAGTAATTTTAAAGGTAGATGTAGTCCGTGTCTACAAGAGAAAATTAAAATAATTAAATTCGATAATCAAAATATACTTTTAAACTAAAGGAAAAAATTAATTTCCAAATGTCGTCATCGTAGTAAATTTAAACAGATTTAGAATATTACTGTACTTGCATGAACTGTTATCACTTTACATATGTACTATTACTTCTACCCCACCTCTTTCTTATCATATAACTTTATTAAATTTTTATTTACTCACCCATTACTATAAATTTTTATCTTCTATTCACAATCACTGTCACTGCTATGATAACTATCACTATTATTATTATTATTATTATTATTATTATTATTATTATTATTATTATTCCTATATTTTTCTTACTATAATGTTTCGTTATCTTTTTATTTATCATTTATTGTTTTTTTATTTGTCTTTAAGATTTATTTTATTTTTAATTGAAAATTTTTACTAATCATTATTACTCTATAAACATATCTTATTTAGTGATGATATTAGCCTTTTCTTCTTGGACATTTTTGCTTTTTTATCTATTTTATCTATATTTTTCTCTCTTTGTAATCTTTTTAGTAATATACTGTTTCCTGTTCATATTTTATCCCTATTTGTAAAAGTTATTTAAATGTTTCTTCATATGGGACTTTTCTTTTCTTTGCATATTCTGTAAGAAGATATATATATATATATATATATATATATATATATATATATATATATATATATATATATATATATATGTAAAATGACAATTGGAAAAAAGATCTTAGATTTTGCCGACGCGTTTCGTCTTCCGACTTTTTCAAGGCAAAAATGAAATCGAAATGTTCTTGTTGTTATAGTTACAAAGTCGGAAGACGAAACGCGTCGGCAAAATCTACGATCTTTTTTCCAATTGTCATTTTATTTATACCAATCTGTCTTGTCCACAGAATTAATCTGGGAATTTATCTATATATATATATGTATGTATGTATGTATGTATGTATTATTATCTTTTACTCATCCCTATTTGTTCATATATTATATAACCATATAGTATTATTATATATGTAATATTTAATGATAATATAAAAGTTGTACAATATTATAATATTATGCTTTAAGAATATACTCAAAAAATAATCATAATACTATTAGTTATAGTTATGTATTAATACATAATCATAAAATATATTAAATGTAATATTTAGAACAATAATTTTAATTAAATAATATTTTTGGTGTGTTGATATAATTGATAGCATAATAGTATTATTTAATTAAATGTTTGGGTACCGATTTAATATTTTAATATATAGTTTTAATATGCTGTGTTGATGTGTGACATACTAATATATAGTCTATTATTTGGTGCAATGACGTATCAATTAATAATTCCTACTAATAATATTTAATGAGGTATTTATATTTTATTTAGTATTATTTTATATAACAATATTTAATGATTTTAATAATTTTATTTATTTTTTAATATATTATATTTAATAATATTTATTTTTATTGATATTATTTAATGGTATAATAATATTGTTCTTTTATAATAATATAATAATTTGTATAATATAATAATTATATACTATTTATATTTAATTGTAATTTCATTTTTTTTTCTTTTATTGCTTCCTCTCTTTAATTATTAATTATCAGATAATACTTATTAATTTTAATTATGATTTGTAATTTTCTGGCAGTATTTAACCTGACTCTAATATTTTTCTTAATCTATTTATACACACTAATTTATACACATAATTTTATTGTAGATTTTAAATTTAAGACCTTTCCCCAACACAAAGATATCCTCAACTCTCCTTCCATTAATAATTTACACCATTTTATTTATTTTATATTTAAACCTCTTTTTTTATTCTTTTAATTTTAAATTAATAGTTCATTCATTATATAACCCCAAATTAATGTCATAAGGTTAATATACGGGTTTACAATTTATAAAACTTCTTCCTTTTAAGACAAATACCTTCCACCCTTCTCTGACTCCTGTCTTGAGCCATTCATCTGACTAAAACATTGAAATGGATAAGTTCTGTATTAGTTTTTTGACTGATTTTTATTCATGTATTTATTTATTTACTTTAGATTTCACAATTAAATTTCTATTTCTGACACGAACTCAGTTCATACCGGGATTGATAAGAGAGATGACCGATATCTTAGTCGGCCGAAATTGGCTATACCCCATATGAGGTGATTTGGGATTTTATTGTACATCAATTAATTTTGTTGTTCATTATATATATATATATATATATATATATATATATATATATATATATATATATATCTTATATCTGGATTTCTCTTATATCCGAGTTTGGTCTATTTTGTTTAGGTAAGTATGTGAACAATTTCGGACCAGATAAAATCTCTCTTATATACGGGTTTTTTATATCCGGGTCTCTTATATCCGGGTAAGACTGTATATATATATATATATATATATATATATATATATATATATATATATATATGCCTGTTTCAAAAACATTTTTGCTATGGGTGTTTGAAGATCAGATGTATGCATTATGGATGGTTCTTACATATGATAGGCTGTTCCGAATAGATATGTAAATAACAAATAAAAAAAATGAATATTGAATTAACTTTCAGTTTTAAAAATATCTGTCTATCTATAGAAGGTACGCATCCGTTTATCTCGTGAGATGAAGGAAGCGCCCTGTTTTGTCAAAATTTAGTAATTTTGGGAGTAAGACTGGAGTGACCTCTCCAGAGCGAATGCCAGGTCGATGACATATAGGGACTTTGAGCTGTCCAGAATACATGGCCTCCTTCTCAGCCATACCGAAAAGATCTAAAGAATCTTTCTCTCTTTTCTACTCTCTTTCTCTCTCCCTCTCCCTCTCTCCCTCTCTCTCTCTCTCTCTCTCTCTATATATATATATATATATATATATATATATATATATATATAGATAGATAGATAGATAGATATATAGATATAGATATATATATAGATAGATATAGATATATATATAATATAATATAAAAGGCTCAAACATTAATATTCCATGGTTATAATTTATTACATTGGAATCATAATGACGATCAAATTCATCAGACCCGTGAATTTATAGGTTTGAGGAATTGGATCGTGATTACAATTCTAATGTAATAAATTATAACCAATGAAACAGTATTGTTAGACCTGACGATTGCGTCTAGCATGAAACAGCCTGTCGCCTGTTGACTTCAATATTCACTTTTACATATCTCTCTCTCTCTCTCTCTCTCTTTCTCTCTTTATATATATATATATATATATATTTGTGATTTAGGCAGGACATTCCTTTTTTGGTATGTCATATTAAATAAATTGCGAACATTGTATCTGTTTACTTTTATCATCATATATGGAAAAATATTCGGGAATCAGAAAGGACTATGATAAAAATAAGCAGACATAATGTATGCAATTTATTCAATCATATATATATATATATATATATATATATATATATATATATATATGAACCAATGGCAGAAATTCAGTTCACGAAACCAACAACCTCCAAAAAGACCATCCCTTGAACATTCCTATCCTAACTTGCGTTGGCTGCGGACGTATTCTTATATCTAACATAGCATTCATTTCTTACAGAAGGAAATGTCTATGAGTACCCCAATACTTGACAATGAATTACGCCAGCGATATATATATATATATATATATATATATATATATATATATATATATATATATATTAGTGATTTAGGCAGCACATTCCTTTTTTGGTATGTCATATTAAATAAATTACGAACATTGTATCTGTTTACTTTTATCATCATATATGGAAAAATATTCGGGAATCTGAAAGGACTATGATAAAAATAAGCAGACATAATGTATGTAATTTATTCAATCATATATATATATATGTGTGTGCGTGTGTGTGTGTGCACTGTTTTATACCCTAACGTAAAGAAAGACATGTTATTTTCGCTTAAACGCTATTTTAGATGCATATTCATATTTGAGTAAATGCTCTGTTTATTCAATTAAACAGTATTTTTATTTAATTAGATTCACCTGCTGGGATATTCAAGATATCTTGTCAGAAAATCCCTCGGCATTACTTCGGCCATTATTTCAGGGTGCTAACTGTAATTAAATAAAAAAGATACTGTTTAATTGAATAAATATTTCATTTACTCGAATATGAGTATCCGTCTAAAATAACATTTAAGCAAAACAAATTAAAATATGTCGGATTTAATACATTTCATAAAATAAAAATGTCTTTGTTTACTTTAGGGTGCAAAACCTGTCGTTGTTTGTGGAATCGACAGAGAATGTGAAATCAAAAGCATTGTTTCAAGTTATATTTAACTGGAGGTCCTACGTAGCCTAATCGGTTAAGTACCGCAGATCTAATGACATAAGAGATGCAGCTCCCAGAGGACCCATATTTTTTAACAAGATTTTTCGAATATTCAGGCCGATAAATATAGTTACATAAAAAAAAAATATTATTAATTAATATGAATATCCTCTAAAATAACTTTTTCGCAAAACAAGTTCATATATATATATATATATATATATATATATATATATATATATATATATATATATATTATGACAAATTGGAAAAAAAGATCCATGGATCAAAGTAAACCTGGGAACGACAGCAATAAAGAAGTGTTTCCATCCACGCTCCTCAAAACCTCCAATCTCCCGATTAGAGGCCTTGTTACCCGGTGTAATCTATCCAGGACTATACACATCAAGCACTATTCTATTGGCACAAGCTCTCTGCATCACGCTATACACACACACACACACACATACGTATATATATATATATATATATATATATATATATATATATATATATATATTAAGACATGTTTCTTTGTATAGTTTAGACATGTTCTGTATACTTAACTGTATTAACGTTAAGATCCTTTCAAGTGTTTGATGTCTTTTACTAAAGG
Organism: Acanthosepion lycidas; assembly: GCA_963932145.1. Classification (NCBI taxonomy): domain Eukaryota; kingdom Metazoa; phylum Mollusca; class Cephalopoda; order Sepiida; family Sepiidae; genus Acanthosepion; species Acanthosepion lycidas. The sequence continues at coordinate 21,589,173 of OZ010590.1, read as the reverse complement.
ACGGGAGAAAATCACAAAACATACATATTTGTTTTATTTCCAAGTACATTCGACATATCCATGATGCCATGTTGAAAGGACATTATCGAAAATACGTAGACAGAACATATGTAAACTATGCAACGAAACATGTCTTAATGAAGACATGCAGCAGTATATATATAATATATATATATATATATATATATATATATATATATATATATATATATATATATATATTACAGATAATGAATCTGTTAGTATATCAACCAAGTTGATCCTCATAGTCTAAAATATTAAAACTGATCCACAAAAAGAACTCAATATATTTATTATAGCAGAGCATATAAGTTACATAACAGTGAAATCCAAAATTACCTCAAGAGTACATTCTATTTTAACTAACGCCGAATGCGTTAGCCTTATCCAACTCAGAGGGTGTACTGAGATACAATATATATATATATATATATATATATATATATATATATATATATATATATATATATATATATATGGTATTTTACTTGAGAAGTCGTTTGAAACGTCTTTCATGTCCTAAAGAGAATAATCATGCAGTCATTAATTTTTCCCATTCTTCAAAGGTTTCAAAAATGCGAAATTAATGGAATACACCCACACAGGTTCTCTGGTTGTTAATCCAATAGGAAGCCGTAATAAAAGAGATATGCATGAGAACTGAAGTCAATGTAAAAATAAATTCACTGAGAAGCAATAAACGTATTGTAAGGTATTTTATTATGGAGTCCGTAGAGATCAATTAACAACAAAAACGTATGAGTATTATATATTGTCATGGAGTTAATATGGTTATGTAATAAAATAATGTAATAATAAAGTAATTTATTCCGGAATACAGGAAATCCTTTTTTGCATTTTGTTTGCATAACAAGACATGAAACATAGAAAACTTTATTTGTAATAGGCTTAGATATTATAGCCTGCAACATGCACAAAAATTGTTTCTCTAAATATAAGGAAATTACTTCAAGTAGAACTCGTATATACGATTCATTGCTAAAGATGCAGGGAAAATAGTCGGCTTCTTGTACCACTTCAGTAAATAGCTAGCACGTCATGCTATCCGATATATTTACAAGACCTACATTTGGCCGAGAATGGAGTACTATTTTCGTATTTTGGCGGGAGCTAACTTTCCAATCATCGATAGAGTTCAAAAACGTTTCCAAGTCCTTGTGGGTGACAGATCATTTTCCACTCTTCAAACTCTCACTCAGAGCAGTGAGAGACTTACTACATGTAAGTCTCTCACTGCTCTGTCACTACATTCATTGGTTCCACAGTTCTAAAGTTAACGGCGAGGACCCATGCCACTTATATCGTAGCCAACAACCTACATTCACCTTCGTATGCATTCGGGCAAAAGTAATTTCTTCACGAACAGCTTCTTCACGCGAACCACTGCTCGATCACTACAATATTAACCTGTTCAAGTCTAGTGTTAACCGTTATCTTCCCCTTCTATCCATATAAACCACCTCCTAATGTAACCCTCTACCTCTGGAGTCTCCCGGGGCTTGAACATGGTGAAAGAAAATATACGACTCTGTTACTACACACAAACACACACACCCACTCACACGCACACACGCACGCACACACACACACACACATATTATGAAATGGACGAAGTCCGACAATTATTTTAATATATTTATTGTTATACGTTATTTATATAGATACTAACATTTAAGTAAATGCTCCGTTTATAATAAACAGTATTAACAATCATTGAAAATTTGTACTTTAAACGCAGCAATTTGACCTGATTGTTCAGACGCTTCCTTCGTAGCTAAATGGTATAACACATCAGGCTGCATAACGCTTCCATGTAAGATACAGGTTCGATTCCTGTCAGAGGGAAAAAAGACCAGCTCTAGTTAATCGAAAAGAGGTGATGTTTCATCAGGACAATGCGCGACCCCACACAGCAAGAATCACGTCACAAAATATCGAAGAACTTGGTTGGGAGAAAATTCCTCATCCACCTTATTTTCCCAATCTTGCTCCTTCAGACTACCATTTGTTTCGTAGCCTACATAATCATTTAGAAGAAATAGCTTTTGTAATAGAGGAAGAGGGTAAAACTGACATTTGTGAGTTCTTCAAATCATAGCCAAAAGAATTTTACAGTAATGGAATTAGTAAGCTTGTTAATAGATGGAAGAATATCATAGATAATCAGGGAAAATACATTTTTGATTCAATCTGTAATTAAATGTAACATTTGGTCACTTGTCTTCTTTATTCAAAATTCGGACAGAACTTATGGGATGGCCGGATATATATATATATATATATATATATATATATATATATATATATATATATATATATATATATATATACTTATTTCTGTTTATCTATATAAACAAGGATGTGCATTGTTATCAGTTCACTTTAAACTAGCCGATAATGCCAATATAAATGCCAGTGCTACAGCTAGAGATACGGATTGATAAGACTTTAGTATGAATCGAAGACTCGATCCTAAACAGGAAACAATTGATAAACCTTTAATGCTGTTCAAAATATTGGAGAGGAGTTTGAACTGGATGATAGGGGAACCTGTCTACTTCTATTCGGCATCGTCTCTTGTACGGATAGCAGCTATGCAGCAGATGATAAAGGCCGACCAAAGAAACGGTCCAAAACGCAATAAACGCGAACCATCCTCCGCTGGTGAAAGATCAAAGGATTTTATAGGAGTGTGCTTTGCTTTACCATTTTCAACCGGATCTCTGCAAACTTTGAAGAAATTAGGCGTAACAAAAATAAATATCAACATCCAAAGAGAACATAACCAGAGTGCATATTTGGCCTTGTTCTTATTGATACCCTTTCAGCATTGTTTTGCGGAGTCACCGATGGACCCACTGTTGAATTACAGGACGAAATCTCCTTCAGAATTGAAGAACTACAATCATAAAACTCAGAACCATACATAAATTTTGTTCTTCCTTTCTTTCCAAATGCACTTTGCTGGAAAGACCAAATCGTCGTCGGAATTATCTCTCCTATCCAAGAATTTAATTTTTTTCCTTACTGATGGAGTCTGTTATGATGATGGTTTTGATGACTAATTAGACCAGGAGTGGGACAAATTTTCACTGCAAGGGCCACATTCAAAAGTTCACAATTTTATTGGGCCGTATAGTATATTAACCCAAAATAATTAATATTTAAATAGACAAAGAAGCTTTTTAAAGAAAAAAATGGAATTAATTTTCATTAAATAATATTTTAAAGTACTTTAGATGATTCACATAAAACGCATTTATTTGAAAGATAAAGTAACTCAGTTTAAAGTAATTTAAAGAAAAAATATGAATAAATATTTTTAAGTTGAAGATTTACATGAAACACATTTGAAAGACAGAATAACCTTGTTTTAAGAAAAAATGTTTGTATTAATTAATATTATAAAGTAGAACACATTTATTTGAAAACAAATTAACCCTGCGTAAAGAAATAAAAAAACAACTTCTGACTAAATATTTTAAAGTAGAAACTTCAAATAAAACAAATATAATGTAACTAAATTTAAAGAAAAAAGATTAATTTAGATTTTAAAGGAGAAAATTCACACGAAACAAACAGATTTGTTTGAGAACAAAGTAATTCATTTTAAAGAAAAAATATTGATATTTTGAAGTAGTAACTTCAAATGAAATAGATTTATTTGAAAAACAAATTCAGCAAAAGAAGGATCTCAATGACTCAATAAGAATAATGTATCTGACTGCAGTCATTTGCGAGTTTGTTAAAATTAGACATCAATGTACTTGTAACAATTATTTGGCCTGGCTTGGAAACATTCTCTATTCAAATTTACTAACATTTGGTGGGTCGCAGGAATTCTTTTAGCGGGTAGCATATGGCCCGCGGGCCGTAATTTGCCCAACCCTGAATTAGACCAATTTTTTTCCTGGAAGACTCGATGACATTGAGTGCATGGTAATGTTGGTGGAGAATGTGATTGGTTTTGTAGAATATTTATTCCTTGTCGATTGATTTCTTCCTTTACTCTTCTGGTAACTTAACGGTTTCTGGTTCCGATGGTGATGGTAAACTGCCCGTCACAACCTTGTGTTTCAATCGATTTAGGCTCAACTCCAATATCTTTTAATGTTGTTCTGAGATAGCCCTTCTATCTTTGAAGAGGGCAAATTCGTCGTCTTTTCCCTGAAGTTAGCTCGCTGAATAAGACTTGACGTGGAAACCTTGTCTCATCCATTCTTTCTACATATCCTGATCATCGAAGACGATGCTTAGCCCAGATATCACTCCACGAAATAAATACTAGCATTTAATGTTATAAAACAGATATTTGAAACTGAAATTCCCATGGTGCATTTGTGCTAGGAATATAAGTGTATCCTAAAAGTTTTGCAAATGACAAGTAATATTTTTATTTTGAAATCATTGACTGGTATTAAGAAACTCTAGTATATGACATAAAAAAACAGATATTCGAAGCTGAACTTCCCATGGTGACACGGGGGAGTAATGGATAGCGGCTCGGATTGAGAAATCAGAGAGCCGAGTTCGAATTCCAGTCAGATCCATTGCACTCACTTACGTGCTAATGCTCTTGGGTGAGGTATGAATCCTCTTATTCTCCCGCCCAGCTATAGCAGGACACATTGGGTTCTATAACATTAGTCTACTGAAGAAAGCAATGGCAACCTACTGCGGGGAAAATCTGCCTGGTCAGTTATGTATCGAATGATTTATGATCGCCTAAGCGTGTATCACGTATGACTCATAACTGAGTATAAACTATGAATCTACTATATGTATATAATTGTATCATGGGAAAAACAGAGAAGTCTGTGAACCTGATATTATTGACTTTCTCATTTACTATATACTGTTTATTTTTTCCTGTTATATTTTTTCAAGATCCGTTCTTTCAAAAGACAGCAACAGAAAGCTCCTTCTCATCTTCACGTTTTAATTTTCGCGCGTCTTTCGCCAGTCATTAAAAAAAATGTCGGCATTATTCTTTCCAGCACATGATGACACACTTAAAAATTGCGAAAACTGATGTTGCATAGATCAGTTACCGTGACTATCTGACAGGTTTAATTGGGCTTCCCAAGTCAATGCTAATCTGACTGAACAAAATACGATATGCTGGCTGGAGCAGTGACGAGGGAATCTTTGGCAACCATATTCCATCAAATCCGTATTGCAGATTCCTACAGATTGGGAAAATCGCCATTTAAAAATGCTGATATTTCCATGCAGTAGACATTTAAGAACCAAATGATGATATTGTATGCCACACATGGACAACAAAATGTCATGAATCCACGATACAAAGATTCCCAATACATGATTACTCTTTCGATACGTAACAAACACCGTCAAACAGATCTGTATTCCCTGATTCCTTGACACAATTCCTTTGATGTGTGATTAAAACTCTCCGTTTCGGGGTCAAGTTAAAATTTCTTCTGTCCGATAAAAGATGAACAGAAGCAGATAATAAAAAGAAAGGGTAGAATGCATTTAAGAAGAGAAATACCCGAAATGAAAGCACGATAAATAATCAACATGTCGCAAATGATAAAGTTAAGCATTCTAACCGGTCTGCAACCCACAGTAATACACTCTTCTTTCGTATTTTTCGTACATTTTTATTTTTTATATGTGTTGAACTTGACGACTTCTAAAGGGTGTTCCGATAACTTGCACTGGTTTTAAATGTGATTTAAATTTAAGTGTCTAATGTTATTTTTCTGCTTCTTTCACATTTAAAAACTTAAGTGTTTGGCAGTTCAACCAGGGTAAGATTAACAATAAAACAACGTGTTAAAATTATCGAAGCCTATTATGAAAATGGACGTCCAAAGAGAAATGCAATGAGAAGTTCCCAGGTCGCACCATCTCTCGAAACAGTCAACTGGCCACCACGATCGTGCGAATTGACGCTTTTAGATTTCTTCCTTTGGGGTAGTCTCAAAAGTAAGGTCTATGCTATGAACCCAACAACACTTCGACAGCTGAGGGATGAGAAAATAAGTTATATTGGTGAGATCGAGGAACAAATATGCAGAGATGTCATCAAATATTTTGACCATCAAGTGAAGGGGGGCCGCCGAAGACTGCCGAACATTTGGGTGATATTAATTTTCACACGTTATTGCCTTGACTTAAATAACATGATCCAGTAGAGAAATAAATAAATTTTCACCAATAATACTGATTTATTTAATCCTGACTTTGATCCGTGTTAACGAAACACCCAAGGATGTTCCAATAACTTTAAGCGATTTTAAGCGTCTAAAAGTTTTTTTTCTTTTTCTTTCAGATTTGGTGGACATTTGGGTGATATTGTTTTTCACACATATGTGCCGTCACTTAAATAACATGATCCAATAGAGAAATAAATGAATGATCACCAATAACACTAATTTATTTACTGCTGATTTTGATCCGTTTTAATGAAACACCCTTAACATAAAAAGAAAATATCTCTCAATCTCAAAGAACTGTACTGAGTAACATAAACCACATCACATGAATTTCAACAGCAGCAACGACTGAAATGGATAACACATTTAACTTGAAGAGAAAATAACGACATAATCAAGACGTACTACACTATTTCAAAGAAAAGGTTAGGAAGGAATCCCACCAATTATAGCTGAAAAGCGCGATAAATGATACTGGCCTTAAGAAACCTATATAAATTGTATACATTTCAATCAAGTATAGTAGTAGCTAAAAGGTCAACGAATAGCAAGTATAGACTTACAAGAAAACGGCTAATATTACAATTGCTGTTATATCTCTTGCATCAAATTTTATATATGGTATTATATCATTTGCAAATGGTATTTTATTTCTTGCATGTATGGTTTTATATTTCTTGTATATATTCATATCGTATATTTGTATATGTTATATCTATTGCATATCAACTTAACACTCTTGAAGGCTTACAGCCATATTCTGTTAAAACACCGTTTCACGTACGATAGCCGAAGTTAAGCAACGCTGAGCCTTGCCAATAATTAGAAGGGTGAAGCCTTGATAATACCAGGCTGTGTAAGCTTAAGCGTGCTGGTGGTGTCAGTCAGGTTAGCTATATTCACTTATATCGCAAGTAACCTTAGGAGAGGTATGAATGTGCCTCTTCTCTCCAGAGCCATGAGTTAATTAGTAGAACTTGTACCAGGAAATCATTATTATCCCCCAAAAATGTTTTCTGGTTTCAAATAATCTTAAAAAGAATGAAGAAGTCGATGTAGCATATCGTTTTTTAACAGAGGTCTTTCGAAAATACACACAGAAACACACGCATATATATATATATATATATATATATATATATATATATATATATATATATATATATATATATATGAAAATTTACAATAGTGCGTTTTTTTATTAATATGACAATTTGAGAATTTTTTTTGTTTTAGGAGTTTATCAGTCAATGTGGCATGAACTAAATTGTTCAATAAATAGAGTAACGTCTCAGCTGTTATCCCGAAAATTTGCACGTGGGATCAGTTCTTTTAAATCAAATATGTGGTGCAGTTCATTTTACATACAATGAATCATTCATACAAAAAGTAGATTAATAAAGTTAATGATACAAAATGGCGAAATCCTTTCGCAAACAAAATGTAAAAGCAGCATTAAACTACACATCACTCGATGAATGTTATGATCCCTGTTTATAAAAATTATAAACTGCATAAGGTATTTCTTTAATCCGCAAGTACTTTCAACTGTACATTCAGTCATCCTCAGGCATGGAAATTATTTTGTTTTTGGTAAAATTCAGGTAGCATCCGAGACGAAAAAATTAAATGTGAATCGAAATATATATTTTTTTAAAATGTGTTATTGTTAACGGATACAAAGTTTTGGAGCGTGAAGTTACAACGCTAAGGTTGAATTTTTTTTTGAAAATTTAAGAGAGTGTGTTTTTTTTTACTGATAATGACAATTTGAGAATTTTTTGTTGTAGGAGTTTCACCTCCATCCCCGATTCCTGTCGCGCCTCGCAGCTCTTACCTCTTGACAACTGTGATCATGCTGTAGTGTCTGTCAACATCTGCATCTACTCCACCCCCAGCAGAGAAGCTCCTACTAACGGAAGATCTTTCTGTTATCACCGAGCACACAGTGATTCGTTCCGGGATTCGTTCCGGGATTTCCTTCGCGATGTCCCCTGGAATGGTTTTTAAGCTCCCCGTTCATGAAAGCGCTTCCGAGGTCTCCACCTGGGTAAAAGCTGGAATCAAAACTTTCATCCACGCTACGAAATATAAGTTTAAATCGCGCCCCTTGGTTTTCTGCTGTTTGCTCAGCTGTCATTGGCCATAGAAATCACTTCTTCTGCCTGTATCGTAGTGACATATCAGATTGCAACAGACGTCTCTTTGTCTCAGCCCGTAACGTGTGCAAGTGTATCTTTTATATAAAGCAAAGTCACTATTTGCTGATAGAATGAAACAACGTATTGCATCTCGCAAATTCGGCTCCAATGATTATTGGCTTCTCTACAAGAGGGTACTTAGCAACAGCAAACCTTCAATACCACTTGTGTTCAACAAATTTGAGGTCCTGAACTCCACAGCTGATAAGGCTGAGTACTTTGCTCAGAAATTCTCTTCCAAACCAACGCTCGACTCACCCGGTGTACCAACACCCTATTTCCTCACACACACACACACCCCAGAACCGAGGCTCTAATGAGCGAGT
>OZ010590.1:21560419-21575419 GCA_963932145.1 Acanthosepion lycidas | reverse complement strand
TATAAAAAATAAATATAACGATTATCTAATCTAGCAAGGACCTGTATTTTTATGTCAAAAACATACGTATACACACGTACACAATAAGATATACACGTATCTAGCAAGGACCTATATTTTTATGTTCAAAAACACATGCGTATACACACGTACACAATAAGATATACACGTATATACATAAATATAAGAGTGTACCCACATGCACACATATATATATATACCCATGTACACATATATATATACCCATGTACACACATACACACACACACACATATATATATATATATATATATATATATATGTATGTATGTATATTTGTATATTTACCACTAATATATATATATATATATATATATATATATATATATATATATATATATATATATATATATATATGATAAAAGGAATACTGGGTTGTTTTTCTAAACAGTTTTTAACACATGATTAGAAACTTCAAAATGCATATAAATATTGGTTACCGTTTTATTTTCAGTCGAATCCCTCTTTTCCCATGCTCGATGCACAGCGTGGCTAATATCTTATTAACTCAGAAGAAGAACGTTGAAGGAAGGTTGAATTACAGCTGCAAGTGCCCAGTAAGATAATACATGGCTTCACCTCCCCTCAAATTTCTGCCCTATCCTTAAATATCGTGACAAGAATCTTGATACTAGAATGACATGATATTTGAAAAAAATCTTAGATTAGCAATTCTTCCCTACTCCTGGTATTAGAGTCACCTAATACTCGAGGAGGCGGTGTGTAGCACCACCTGACACCGCCTAATCCTCCAAGATAAGACGAAGGCCAAAAGTCCAGCATAAGATTCCAATGATTTTAAGGGTATGGGATCATCCACTTTCATACTGGAATTCTTCTTTTTTTTTCATTTTATCTCTTAATAAATATATCAAAATAATAAAGTTTTTCTTTCTTGCTGGGGTTTTTATCAAAATTAGATTTTTTTTCCATGGTGAAATTTTCAGCCCCAAGCGCAAAATGTTTTATTTCAGAACTGTCCTTGGCATAGACTTGTTACCAAGCAAACCACATACGTATTTTCCTTTTAGGTCTCTATAGAAATAGGTTAAAGTTTCGAAGTTGGAAGACTAATGTTTTAAACATGGGGAATAATAACGATTGGGTTATTCTCTTCTTGATTGGCACGGTGAAAACGGTTGATTTCTGCCACTATCATAAATCGTTGTCTGATAATGTTCCAGTAAGAAAATTTTAATCATTTTAATTATTTTTTCAACTCGGGCGTTGCAGTGTCCATACAATTTTCTTGGGTTCTGTAAGATTTTCTTTCGATGACACCGAGTTAAACTGCATTATGCTTCTCAACCCTTTCAGGTGTTACACGTTATATAATTTGCTATAAAAAATTGTATGAAGAAATCTTATTACCAAGTTATACTCGCAGATTTAACGCAGGATTCGTCTAACAACTGACATTATCCTTACCGCCAAAATACCAAGGTTATCAATTTATTGCAATACTAAATTTAAACACTAAATTTCACTGAAATTAAAATTAACCGACTCCTTGAGAAATAAGAGTTACTACCCCTGTTTTCAATAACAGCATTTTCGCTATTCATTTTTTTTCAAAAATTGTCTTTAGAAACTATAGCACGAAGGAAAATCGAGTCAAAAGTTAATAATGAAAACTTCTTCTGTTTTGTATCGTGTCTTTTCAGGACGTTGGATGTCGTGGTTTTCCAGACCATGTTCTTTTTGTTTTTCACAATCCCTTTCACTCCTTGTTCTGCCATCGAGATACGCACCCATATTTGCTGGGATACTCGTTGCTTTGCTCCGCTTCTCTTTCCTCCAATCCGATTTTATCTATCTATCTATCTATCTATCTATCTATCTATCTATCTATCTATCTATATATATATATATATATATATATATATATATATATATCTTTATTATTTACTTTACAAAGAAATAGTCTAATTTCGTGGTTGATAAGGTTATTAACTAGTGTCTGTTTTGCATTATTGTGTTCTTTAAGGTAAAGAGTAGACTCGAGGATGAATTCTGCTGTGCTCCTTTTAGGAAGTTTTTGTAACTCCTATTTTTGATCCGAGTAAGAATTCACTCTTAAAGGGGAGAAAGACAGATTTCAATATAAGGTATATGAGATAGATATGGTGACTGGTTGAATTCCTTTCTTTCCCTCTCTCATTCACTTTCCCTTTCCCCTCTCCATGTCTATTTCACAAACCTTATATTGACATCTCTTTTTTTTCTTTTCCCTCTCTTCCATTTTTTTTCTTCCTTTCCTGGTGCCTGAATAAATTAATCTCCATTTATTTTGTAAAATTTGGTCTGAATAGATGGACGTCTGCGTCCAAGAAATAACATGTCACCTGAATGGATTTTTAAGGATTCTGTATTTATTATTATATTTCCTTTATTCTTACATGAGGTCTCTTTGGATTTATATCATCCTTGCACGTCGACATAGCTTCTTATGGGATTTCTCTCTGTCAAGGTGCAGAAAATTCGTCCAGCACAGCTGGAGACGAATCGCCAACTGCATTATATCTACCAACTACCTCACTCGGTCAGATGTGGCACAAAGCCTAATTTAATATGGGGTATCCTAGCCCGTAGGCTTGACCAAAATTTCCTGTAGACCCCGTATAAAACGGGGACGGGCAGCTGTTTCCCAAGATGACACTTTTTGGGGCGGTACTTTAACGATTGTAGAAAACAACAAATTCGGAATTTTAAAAAAGTTAATTAAAAGTGAAGACATATAGAACTTACCGATATGATTCAATAGAATATGCTTGAAAGAACATCTGCTGTCGGAATACAGCTTATATAAATCATATAACCCTGTAGTGAACAAGGACACTAACACAACAGAATTTCGTGCTTCTGCAATAAAAAGTTTTTCGTAATATATATATATATAAAAGTGAACATTGAGGCGACAGGCTGTTCTATGCTAGGCGCAATCGTCAGGCCGCCTGACCATTGTGCCTAGCATAAAACAGCCTGTCATTTGAGTGTTGACTTCAATGTTCACATCTATATTTATATTTACATACGCTCTATCTTTGATATTGAACAATTTATCCCATCAATATAGCACACCTTAAAACTATATATATATATATATATATATATATATATATATATATATATATATATATATATATATATATATATATATACACGTATATATATATATATATATATATATATATATATAGGGGTTGGACAAAATAATTGTAACATTTGGAAAATCCACTCCTATATTTCAAAGACCTATTATATTAAGAACTTCAACTAAAACTTCTTAATTGCTGGTTATTTCTATTGTAAATACGTTTATTTATCTAATTTCCTGTCCTTGTCTTATTTATTTTTAGAATTTAGTAAAATTTATGCTAAATGCTTGGCCTCTCCGAGTTCGCAAAAGGGCAAATTGTTGGAGCTCGCATGGCAGAAGCCTCGATCACTTAGGTTGCTGAATTGATTGGTTTTTCAAGAGCTACCATATCAAGAAAACTAATTCAATTCGAGTAGCAATGCAAAACCTCAATCAACCGTAGCAATTCGGGCCGGACTTGCAAACTTACTGACAGGGACTGACGTACATTGAAACGCAATGTGGCAAAAAATCATCGTTCAAATGCGACCAAAGTGACTGCTGAGTTGAATAACCATCTGAATAGTTTAGTTTCTACTAAAACTGTTCACAGTGAGCTCCATAAGGCTGCATATCATGGAAGAGCCGCTGTGAGGAAACCTCTTCTCTCCACTCGCAACATTCAAAAGAGGTTAAGTGGTGCAGAGATCCCAATGCCTGGTCTGCAGACCAATGGAAGCAAGTCATATTCTCAAAAAAGTTCAGTTTTTCTGTGTTGAGGCAGCCCAAAGAATTTTAAAACCCTGACTGCCTTCTTCCAACAGTGAAGCATGGAGGTGGATCAGTGATAGTTTGGGCCGCCATATCATGGAAATGTCTCAGTCCAATAGTTGCCCTGCATGGTGGAATCAGCCTGCAAAGATTACCTGAACATTTTGGGAGATCATGTTCATCCAATGGCCAAGACTTTATTCCCTGATTGTAACTACATCTTCCAAGACGATAATGCTTCAAAACATTCCGCTCGAGTCGTTAAGAATTGTTATGAAGAGCATGAAAGGGAGCTAGAACACATGGAGTGGCCCCCCCAATCTCAAGATATCAATATTATTGAACATTTGTGGTGTATTTTGGAGCAACAAGTTAGGAGCCGCTATCCTCTACCGTCGTGAGATAAAAAGCTGGAGAAGGTTTTAATGGAAGAATGACTGAACATTTCTCTGGACGAAGCTGTATGAGTCCATTGCTAGACGTATTAAAGCTGTCTGTGAGGCTAAAGAGGACCAACTTCAAATTAAATAAATATATATATATATATATATATATATATATATATATATATATATATATATATATATATATATATATATATATATATATATCCGCACCTTTTCATACACACACATATATATATATATATATATATGTGTGTGTGTGTGTGTGTGTGTGTGTGTTTGTGTGTAGATTTATACATGGCGAAATATTACCTTGTTTACTTTATGCATATATATATATATATATATATATATATATATATATATATATATATATATATATGTATGTATGTATATATATATATATATATATATATATATATATATATAACTACCTATGTTTATATATATATATGTGTGTGTACATATGCAAAATATATATACATCACCATTCACGCATAGGCTAGTACACACGAATACACAGATACATACATTTAAACATGCCTATTTCGATGTGTGTGTGTGTGTGTGTGTGTGTGTGTGTGTGTGTGTGTGTGTGTGTGTGTGTGTGTGTGAAAAGGTGCGGATGGCTAGCGGTTCGGATTGAAGAATCGCAGAGCCGGGTTCGAATTCCAGTCGAATCCGTTACATTCACTTACGTGGTAATACCCTTGAGAAAGATGTGAATTTTCTCCCCCAAGTTATGGATAAATAGCAGAACAGACTGGGTTCTATAGACTTGGATCTGTAATCTAGAAAAAGGACAACTGTGAATTCAAAACCTGCAAAGGTTCATTTGGGGACCTTGTGACATACGGTGCAACAGGTCTCTCTATTCGGTTCTTCAAATAGTGTGGTTGGTTCAGCACAAAAACATTCACCACTATAATAAAATGATTGGTGCGGGTGGTCTGGTTGTCAGTTTCTAGGAACTGAGTTGCTTGACTGTCATATGTAGAAATCCTCGAGAGAGTACATGTTAGGACAGATAAAAAAAAAATACGTTCCAAGGGAAATAACTTTTTCCTGTTTCTAAAAGGGTACCTCCCTTTTGCCCCTGTCAAAAACCACGCGAGTCACATGATCAACGCAACTTTTGCTAGTCGGGACGTGACACGAAAAAGCGGGGCAGATTTGGAACATGGCTACCAGACAATAAGGACGATATATATTCTCCTATCTCAACGGGTTGTGACACACAACCCAGTAACTTGGGACCGTGATTTTTACATATCACAATATGTGTTGTAATGTTCTCTTGTCAATAAATGGTATTTCAAGCCAACTGTGAGTAGTAAATCACTCTTTTCTTATCACCTCACCCGTATCTCCATGTGCCACACACACACACATATATTCTTCCTCGGGCCGTGAATCAAAACTCATTCTAGGCATTTCATTCGATAGTTATGAGACTGCAACCCCCACGCGCGTACATAACAACACGCGACGAGGATTTGGACTTCGAAAAAAAAATAAATAAATAATTTATTAACGATTTATTTTGATTTTGTACAGCCAAAACTCAGAACTACAAAAAAAAAGAAGTCTATTTCTGCAGTTCTGAAACACATTTTGTCACAAAAGCAAGAACAATTTGAAAGAGCTCAAATGAATTTAATAACGACATTAACCAAAAATTTCAGTTCCAAGACACCGGTAATTCATCTAATGTCGATCTTTCAAACACAATTTCAGAATTTTCATACGACGCCGAAAACGGCTACACATTTGATTTATGGTTTTCGTAATGGAAAGACAGTTTCCACTACGAATTCCCAAACAAAGATAATGATTGGAAAAAACGTTTACTCATACGGAAGTTAGGTACAAAAGAAAACGAAAGGTTCGTGAATTTTTTTTTGCCCAGACAACCTTCCGATTTGACCCTCACCGAGACTATTACAATTTTAACGGACATTTTCGGAGAACAACAATCTTTGTTCAACGTCCGTTACAACTGTTTCAAACTAGCCAAAAACCAGTCAGATGATTTTGTCACTTACGCCGGACGTGTGAATCACGAGTGTGAGAGGTTTCATCTTGAGACCCTCACAGAGGACCAGTTTAAATGTGTAATATTCATAGCAGGTGTACAATCACCCCACGATTCGGAAATACGTTCTCGACTACTTGTGAAGCTTGAAACAGACACAAAAGTAACAGTCCAGGATTTGACAACAGAATGCAACAGGTTGTTAAATTTAAGAAAAGATACCATGTTGGTTCAACAACAATCCACCTTACCTTCCCAGCCTTCTCAAGTTAGTCACATTCATTCTAATGACAAACCGAAAGAAAAGAAGAAAATTCCACCGTCTGCATGTTGGTCTTGCGGTGACTGGCACTATGCACGCTTTTGTCCCTTACACGCCAAATGGTAGCTCACCTGCCGAATTCTTGATGAATCGAAAAATCCGATTACACATTGACGTCTTACGTCCAAAATCACACAACTTTACAATGTAAATGTCCAAAATGCCATTTGGGTTCGACATTCCAACCAACTGAGACCATTACATCTTCCAGCAGGAATACAACAAGACCCTAGCATTCCTTTGAACATCTTGTTGGACACCTTTGACTTGCCACAGCAAACTCCAGCAACTTCCAGAACACCGAAGCTGAAGCATAGGATTTGAACATCCGGAAGTCAGTTCGCACCCGCCGTCGGGCACAGCACTTGCATGTTGATCCTCACCTGAAGTCGTACAAGCGACAATTTTAAAGGGTAGATGTTAGGATAGATAAAAAAATACGTTCCAAGTGTAATAACTTTTTCCTGTTTCTAAGAGAGTACCTCCCTTTTGCCCCTGTCTAAAACCACGCGAGTCACGTGATCAACGCGTCTTATGCGAGTCAGGATGCGACACGAAAAGCGGGGCAGATTTAGAACATGGCTACCAGACAATAAGGACGATATATATTCTCCTGTCTCAACGGGTTGTGACACACAACCCAGTAACTTGGGACCGTGATTTTTACATACCCCAATATATGTTGTATTGTTTTCCTGTCAATAAATTGTATTTCAAGCCAATCGTGAGTAGTAAATCACTCTTTTCTTATCGCATCACCCGTATCTCCATGTGCCACACACACACACACACACACACACACACTCACACATTCATCCTCGGGCCGTGAATCAAAACTCATTCTAGGCATTTCCTTCGATAGTTATGAGACTGCAACCCCACGCGCGTTCATTACAGTAGAATATAAGTGCAGATTATGGGAATTTGTAAGATAGATAACGGTCGGTACTAGACTTGAATTTAAAATGTTAATGATGCGGGAAGCATTCTCTCAGGAGTTTGTTAGATAGAGGAAAGGTTCTCGGGATGAAGCTGTTTGAAGAAACTGTTTGATTCAAATTTTTGCTTTATCAATCCAATCCGAAGAGAATGATGATTTGATCGGGCGGACCAGGCGTGGCGTATTTTAACTGTCGATATCAGAAATAGTGAAGCATATGAATATAGCTCATCTGAACATTTCTCAGCGGACTGTAGGTTTGATAATAATTCATCGCACACAATGATGCGTAAACAGTTTTGAACTATGTCAATGCGTGAAACCGAGGTTCGGACTGATTCAGGTTAGGTACACACAAACAATCAAAGCTAACCACCCAGACATTGTTATTAGAGACCGCAAAAAAAACTGTGCCTTCTTATTGATATGGCAGTCCCTGCAGACTCCAATGTGTCTTTGTAGATCTTCAAAACACTATCAAAATTCAAGGAACTTGATTGTTTGGGTTTTATGGCATATCAACCACTGTAGGTCATTTAATGCCAAATTAAGTTATATATATATATATTCCGAAAACCTTATCTGAGGCCTTGCTGTTGGATGTAGTTTATCGTCATACTCAGGACGCGAATGTAGTTTATCGCCATACCCAGGACGTGGTTAAGAGCTTGAAAAACTAGGAGTTCACTATTTGCCCATGGCTGGGACCCGAATATGTGCTACCACCCCGGGTCAAGGTACAAGGACCTTGAAATCAATATCTCAAAAATGTGGCACATGGGAACATCAACAAAACCTGTTGTAGCTGGAGCCCTCGGATTGGCCGGAAAAGATTCCTGTGTACTCATTGAAGGGATTCCTGGAAGCTCATGCCTTAAAGAAATAGAAAAAAACGTTCTCTCACGAGTAGAGCTCACACCTTTCGAAGGGCTTTATCTATGTAAAAGATATGTCTGTGTGTGTGTGTTTGCTTTTTTTTTAAATTTAATTCTATTTTCATGAGTGATCTGACTCTTGAACAGATACAGCATGTAAGGACCGTTCTGGAGCAACACAAATAGCCGATCATTTATCCAGCATATATTACAATGAATTGCATGTAATATATATCTAGTCATGTGCGGACTGACGTTTACATCTCACTTTATATAATAAAACGTTGGTTGGAAGAAAATGAAAAGGATTGTAAAAAAGATTGATACGCGGGTATTTAAGTATTTTTGAGTGCATCGGGTTTTTGCAAAAAGAAGAAACAAGTAATTTAAATATGTGAGAAGGTCATCATGTCGAAATGGAAAAAAAAAAATCTCCTAACCCAATATTGGGGGTGATGCCGAAAAATGCGCATTACGAGCAACATACGATAATCAGTTCTTTTATATGTGAATAAAAACGTGTACCACAGGCACTGGAATGGCATTCTCGGTTTGCTGGATTCTCGAAGAGTGCAGTTCGTTCAGAAAAAGGTGGAAAATGGCAGATGGCAGACGGCAAAGATCTAAAAGGAATCGAAAAGGAGTAATTTGAGTCGGCGTACATCCGGCATGTGGAATAGATAAAGATTCGCATATAAGTGATTCTATACCTATATATATATATATATATATATATATATATATATATATATATATATATATATATATATTAAAAAGAAAGAAAGTAATATATCGGCAAGATAAGAAAGCAATCCAAGGAAACCATTTAGTAGTCAATGGTCTGACTTGAACTTTATAGTTCTTCATATATATATATATATATATATATATATATATATATATATATATATATATATATATATATATATATATATACACTTATACATATATATGAGATTATTTATCTATATACGCACATAATATATGTATACATATATATAATATACACATATACATATATATATATACGCGATTATTTATCTATATACACTTACATATATACATATATAAATCTGTGTGTGTTTATGTGTATCTGTGTAAGAACATAGCATTATTATTATTAAATTTATCAAAGTAAACACTATGCATATATATAATATTGTGTAAATATTATCTATGTTTTTACTTATATATTGTGGAGCAGTAGATTATATGTGCATGCATATCCTTGAACCATATATATATCGATTCAATATAGCTACGTGTCTACATAAATAGTTATGCATATATAAATCCCTCTCCGCATAAATATGTGTGTGTATACGTTAGCATGTGTGCTTGATAGAAAGGTATCATCCAAATGCACAATACACACACACACACATATATATATATATGTATATATAATAAAAAGGCTTAAACACTAATATTCCATGGTCTATATATGAACACATGTTTGTCTATATATGTGCATGTGTGTGTGTGTGTGTGTGTAAAAGTGTCATTATATATTAATTTAGGGGGATATAATATTGTTTATATGGAGAGACACACATATATAGAAAGAAATAGCTACGTGACAATGCGACAATTCTATCTTTTCGTTGGCCCAATGACAAGTTCGTGACATGACCCACTTTCTAGGCACTGAACATTTTTCGCAAGCATCGGATTTCGGAGAGGGGATGAAATACTTGATCTGCTGATTTTTTTCAGTACCTCCTTCAGTGGCTACACACAAACACACACACACATGTAAACTTTACCACTTAAGCATTAGTTTATAAATAAAAAATACGCACACAATTGCACATGTGTTTGTGTACGCGCATTTTTATATGTGTTTATGTACGCTTGTGTAAATCTGAATTCGTATCTGCATGCATATATGTGTGTATGTTGGCGCATATCCTTACAAATCCAAACAATAATAAACAAAAGAATTAATTATAAACCTAACCTCTTACAATTCATACTTTAAAAGTACTTAAAGTATGATGCCGCCAAATCAGATACAAAAAGAAATAATAGACAAAGGAAGAGGTATATAAATATTTGCTTTATCATTTAAGCAATAAAAACAATTATTTATTTAAAAATAAAATAGTCTTCTTCTAAATGAAGAAAAAGTAGACAGCTCTAAAATTGAACAACAAAAGGCAACAGTTATAAGAAAAGAGGAAAAACAGAAAAAAGCTCGTAGGAGTATGTTTAAAGTGAAGGAAAAAAAGAAAGAAAGGAGAAATAATCACGACACTCTACACGTAGGCACATCCACGCAGACGGGCTAAAAACACACAGACACTATGAAAGAAATTGCTCCAATGACAAGTCCGTATTTAAAAAAATAATCTAGAAGTATATGCAGTCAATTGTTGATATCCCTGGTGAGTGGCGGTGGAGAGGTCCGTCAACGAATCTTTAGAGTCGGGAGGCTGACGGTAAGATCAATCAGTTAAGTAAGAAAGCTTTTACTTATAGTAATTCTATCCTATATATCCATAAAGTTAGAGAGTTAGCTAGCTATCTGTACTGGGTGTAACAGCAAAATTGTCCAATTGTTAAATTAAGATTTGAATTGTGGCATCATGATTAAAAATATCTTACTGGAATTCTCTGAGGTATTTATGACGCTATTACTTTGAGCAATAAGAATGTTTAATTATTCTCAAGCTTAGCAGAAAATTGTAATGATCATTAACGAAAATGACATGTTCATCATTTATTAATAATATCTATGGATCGGAAGCTCATGAAAGGTTGATTCTCCCTGGATTCGATACTTCAAATATACAAATCAACCATTCGCCCTTGCATGGAGTATTGCTGCAATATATGGTCTGGTGCACCTTCTGTTTACCTCGGAGTTCTTGACAAGATCCAGAGACGGATATGTAATATAATTGGCCCTGATCTGGCATCTGGTCTACAGTTGCTCTCTCACAGACGCGCCGTCGCCTCTCTCTGTCTTTTTTACAAGTACTTTCATGGTAATTGCTCCGATGAGATGCTTTCACTGGTTCCCAGACTTCATGAATTCAGCGCCCTACGAGGCTGACATCCAGCTCTCACCCTTTCACTGTAGAAACTTTTAAATGTAGCCGTCTCTTCTACTCCAATACCTCGCACCTGTCGTATGTGGAACACCCTTCCCTATTACTGTTTCCCTGAGAGCTATAATCTCCAACTATTCAAATGTAATGTCTATCGACATTTCCAGTTACCTTGATCTATCCACTATCCTTCTCCTCATCCTTTCTTCTATCACTCCTATCTGCTCTTGCTCCAAATCTTCTGTAACCCCATGCACCCTAGTGGCTTCACGCCTTGCTCGGGGCGTAATGCTTTAAAAAATGTCCATATATATATATATATATATATATATATATATATATATATATATATATATATATATATATAATTCCAGGATTATTTTTTTTCATCTTATTCACAGTGATCTTCGCCCACTAACCTTCTAACCTTCTGCTTCAAGTCTTTTATCAGTGCCCCTTAGAGAGTCATAGCTGAAACTTCACTCTCAGGTGCCAAACGACTTATGGATTGAGTTGGATCTTTTCTAATTTTAACTTTTAAATTTTACTTTAACGCTAAGCTGAAATGATTATTCCACTTGTTCTTGAGATCATCTAATCCAGTTTTCTACTCTACTGTTCCCTCTTTTTAAAACTTACCCGCCGTCCTCTTGATGCTTTTTGTATGGATTTTGAAGATAGAAACCGGAGTACGAATGATGGTACAATTACTGACGTCGTGAGACATCTTTTTTCTCTCACCATTGCTCAGTTGGGAAGACTGTGGGGCTGACACAAAAACGATTTTAACCTGTTATCCTTTTAACTGAATAACTCAGAGGGATTCTCAGTGTTTCTTACTAAAAATACTATCAAGATAACTAAAAATCTAATCTGAAAACCTGGAAATAAACTTAGAATTAGATTCGTTTTTTTTTTTTTAGATATTGATTAATTGGTGGAATGACAATTAGCTGTAACCAGATTTGGACAAATTTTAATATATATATATATATATATATATATATATATATATATATATATATATATATATATGGAGAGAGAGAGAGTCATCCAAAGATTCGCTAAAAAATTTCAAAAACGTCATGAATATCAGGTTATCGAAAAAAACACTCCGTGATAAAAATGCTTTTTTTCCTCTATTACAAAGAAAAAATAATTAATATCTGTTTTAATTCAGATTATGTAGCCTTTAAATCAGTTAATCTTCCTCAAATGAATTTGCGGAAAATTATATATTATTTTTGAAAGATTATTGAGTAAATAACATTATGCTCTGTTGACAAATTTGTCAATATGGACGATTTTATCGACTGCGAAAAATTCCAATCAACATTATTCAGTTTGAAAGACAGCAAAGTTTGTGTTGCTGATTGGAATCATTATATTTAATCAGCTAATTTGGAATTAATATTAAAATAAAAACTTGAGGAAGAACGATTTTTCATTTTAAAATTGCTTAAATATCGCTTTGTTCGCGGTACTTATATATATATATATATATATATATATATATATATATATATATATATATATATATATATATATGCATCTTCACAATTATATATATATATATATATATATATATATATGCATCTTCACAATTATATATATATATATATATATATATATATATGCATCTTCACAATTAAGCTTTTTATTCAGTTTGTGTTCCTATAAGTGCCTACTTTTAAAGTGTCTAACAGGTTAAGCATTATATTGATGAGCTGTACCTCTGTGTATAAACACTTTATGTCCAGGAGAGAAAAGACGAACACAAGAAAAAATGAATAAAAAGGTTAATATCTGTACCATATCAATCGTCTTTATTGAAACCGGTATAAAAGTGGGGTTGCTGCTCAAATACACAAATATATAGTGTAGTAATGGATAGCAGCTCGGTTTTAGGAATCGGAGAGGCGAGTTCGAATTCCAGTCGAATCGATTACATTCGTTCTAATAACTTTGAGAAAGTTATTAATCCTCCCGCTAGCTATGGGTAAATAGCAGAACTGACTGGGTCCTATATCCTTGGATAGCAACTGGTTTAGAAGTTCGATATCGAAGAAGGCCGAAGCGTACAATGGCCGAAAACGTTGTAATAAATATGGCGACAAAGATGAGGAGAATAATCCGAATAATGTAAATAAAGGTCTGGGTGCTTACGAACTCTTCTGGCTTTTAACACAGTTCAAACACCGGAATTTATTTTTAGTCTTATAGTATTAATTTATTTTATATCTCGTACAAAGGCCCACGGAAGCATATTACCCAACTCTCAAAAGAGCATTTAAAGAACTCTGAGGGATTTTTTTTTTTTTTCGCTTTAGAAACTCTTGTACACAGATTCTCAAACATGAATAATTGGTTTTCTAACATTTCTTAATCATTTCATCCCAAGTAAGACATGAATGCCACTAGCACGCAAACGGTTACAGAGAGTAAAAGTGACAGAAAAAACTGGATGTAGGGGGGGGATTGAGGAACGTTTAAAAGAAGAATAGGATTCAAGTAGATGAATATTGACTAAGCATTTAAATCGCTGAAGATTGTTGTTATCAAGGAAGCAAGTAAAAAGAAAGCTTGATCCACAGGCGAGAAGTGCGAGTGAAGAAATGTTAGAGTAGAAGTGGCTGTTATATTTTACTATTTCAACAGTAAAAAGGTAAGAACTAGATGCCAATCTACTAGCACGCTTAAATTCAACTAGTCGAGGCACCAGTGAAAAAAGCTCTTCAGAACAGTTGCCATGAATATATTTGTAGGAAAGCCAGAGGGATGCCACGTCATATCTGTAAGAAAATGACTGAGTCGACATGCCAAATCAGTGTACAGTTTGCCAACTAGTCTGCTCACCATCAATTGGTATAAATTTAACTTAAGTTACATATGCAACATTAATCGTCATCCTCTGTCTCCTTGAAACCAGGTCTTTTCGTCTCCTCTCAATTTCATTCATTCCCATTAAATACTTGCGTCTTAGTAACTGTATCGCCTTTGCATGGGTCGAAATGATTAAAAATATAAGTAAGAACGTTTTTGTCAGTCAAAATATTACCTCTAAAACAGGGCTTAAAAACAAATAAACGCAGTAATTGCTACTTCGTCTATCGGCACTTAAACACGCTGTGGGTTTAGCACCTGACCTGCCACATCGCTATTAATTTCACTTGCTGACGACCAGAAACAGAGCAAACGGCCCAATTCCTATTAATGAAGAAGTGCCTCTCCCACAGTTAACGTCCTCTGCCTCCAGGTGGGTCGTAGACGAGTCAAACGTTGCTTACTGGGTTTGACGTCTTAATAAGACAGCATGGCCGTCGGGTAAATATCTGTGTGGGCCTTACGTTCATCCGGAAATATTAAACAGTTACCCTGTTAAAATGTCTAGGTGAGGCCAGCTACGAAATGCACCCATACGTAGAAACCTACCGCGCTGATGAGTGTTTGGGGTGGAGGGTCTTCCGTATCCCGGGGATGCA
>OZ010590.1:21555419-21557919 GCA_963932145.1 Acanthosepion lycidas | reverse complement strand
ATATATATATATACATATTGATTTGTGTGCGTGTGATGCTAGTTGTGAATGAAAAAGTCTGATTGAAATGACGTAGTTTCGAAATATATATATATATATATATATATATATATATATCTTCATACACGTTTCATTAAATAATATAAACAAATTTTTTTCGTAACTTCTGATAAGTTTAATAACATTATCGTTGAAAGAAGAAAGAAATTCACAATAGTGATCCATATTTTTTTAATACAATCTAAGCTTTCGGCTTACTTAAACCATTATCAAAGTTGTCAATTACAACATGTTAAACAATATATAAGATATAACATATAGCATATAAGACGCTAGAAGCGAAAACCGCACCTCATCTCATGACGTCACACATGACCACACGACAGTGAATTGTAGAAGTATGAATGGAAAGCCGTTGGTATAAACCAATGGCTTCTGTTAGCAATTATACACATTTATGAATATTTGTAGAGATGCCATAATTGATTTTGTTTAGGTTGGGTTTCAACTATTTGATGTATAATGCTTCAAGGATATTTAGTTTTTGTCTATTGTTTTCATGTCAAAGTATAATAGTGTATGTATATATATATATATATATATATATATTAAAAAGAAGAGAGTAACCGCAAACGTTTTTGGTTATACTGTTTTTTTTTTTTTTTAAATATTATGCTTTATTTTATGCAAAATAAAGCATAATATTTTTTTAAAAAAATCAACATTACAAACAAAAACGTTTGCGGTTTCTCTCTTCTTTTTAATATACACACTTTTCTCTCGTTGGCAATACTATAACCTCTTCCTTTCATATATATATATATATATATATATATATATATATATATATATATATATACTGATCATTCTGCATTTTTCGTATAAACATGCACACACGTGCACGCACAAACGCACACACGTGCACGTACAAATTCACGCACATACATACGCATTCACACACACTGACACACACATATATATGTGTATGTAGAAAAATACAGATATACCCAAGCACATATCTGTAACAGGACAATATATATACAAATAAAAAGAAAACTTACCGTAGCCGACGCTTTTCGTCCTCTGATGAACTTTCTTTATTCATTTTACGATTCACAGCATATTTTTTGTAACTGGGGGGGGGCGGTTTTAGAAAAAAAACTCATGATTTAATTTAACCAAGGATATGTTCTTACAACTAATATGATCATTACGCACAACAAAAAAAATCTCAAAATTTCATAAAAGTAAATGATAAGTGTGTTAGGATATATTTAAAAAAAGATGTTTAAAAGATGTTCTTAAAAGTAATCATTAAAAAAATAATCCCATTCTTTTGTTAATAAGTTGCAAAAGTTTCGTTAAATTCTTAAAGTTATCTTATTTTTGCAAGAATTTCCAAATATGTGTTTTGCTCTTCAAAAAGACGCTAAAAATTCCCATATAAATTTTTGGTACAGCGTCACACCGGAGAAGTTTGATTAAAAAACAAAATATCAAAGATTCTAAAAAAGTTTAAAATAATAATTTTTAAATAAAAAATTCCTTTGATTTTTATGATAAAATTTTGTTTTTATCAAGTCTATATAAATTTTTGTCATGTATGGTTATTTGGAATTTGGAGAATCTTTGGCGATATCTCTTTCTCTCTCCCTCTCTCTCTCTCTCTATCTATCTATATATCTATCTATATATATATATATATGTATATATATATATATGGAATACATAAAATGTTAATGGTCAGAGTTGAATCAGGCCAGGAAACAGTAGTAGTGAAAAGTGCTCAATACACGTGTAAAAAATAAAATATAAAAAAAATACTTGTAGAGCTTTTAACTTTAAAAATCAGGAGATCAGTTGCATCCGCTACCTTGGTTTCATCCTTACGGTATCCTAAGGCGATTTTTATCAAATGAATTCTTAAGGCTTTATTAAAAAAAAATAAAAAATTAAAAAAAATAAAGAATTCTATATTATAAAAAAATTAAACAAACGCTCGGTTTTATTTATTATTTTTTATTCAGCCTCATCTGTGCTTAAGAGGAATTTCCTAATATGAAAGCAAGAACCAGAAATCCGAAGTTTTCAGTCCTTGTTTACATATTAGGACTTTC
This sequence comes from Acanthosepion lycidas, assembly GCA_963932145.1. Classification (NCBI taxonomy): domain Eukaryota; kingdom Metazoa; phylum Mollusca; class Cephalopoda; order Sepiida; family Sepiidae; genus Acanthosepion; species Acanthosepion lycidas. Next base: position 21,555,802 of record OZ010590.1, on the reverse strand, counting down.
CTCATATGCACATATGAGCCTGGATAAAAAAGGGCATTTCAATTAACCACCCTACTTATACATTTATAATGCTCTTCTTCTTCTTCTTCTTCTTCTTCTTCTTCTTCTTCTTCTTTCTATTACATCATTCGTTTGTTTGTTTAATTTAAAAATATAATATAGCGTCCTTTATTTAAAAAAAAAAACGTTAAGAGATCATTTGATAAAAATCACCTGATGAAACTGTAAGTTTGAAAACATTGTAGCGGATTCAACTGAGTACGTACATATATATATATATATATATATATATATATATATATATATATATATATATATATATATATATATATATATATATATACAGGATTATTGAAAAGCAACTCCCTATTTTATGCATGAAT
>OZ010590.1:21512919-21552919 GCA_963932145.1 Acanthosepion lycidas | reverse complement strand
ATAGATAGATAGATAGATTATACTCCCCATGAGACAAATAAAAGAAAAAATGTCAGTCATAATTACCTGCGGTTTAATGGGACATACCATTATACAGGGTGACCCAAAAAAGGGGTAATTTTTGAATGCGTATTGCTGGTCATGAACAAGTGGCAACACTGCGAGACAGTGACCTTGAGCAAGTAAACATTTCGCCATTTAGAATTCATGATAAAATTCACAGTATCTCAGCTGAGATGTTGCAGCAGTCAATGAGGAATCTCAACAGCAGATTTATAGAATGCATTCATACAGGAAGACGCCATCTTCAGGAGGTAATTTTAAAAAATGAAAATTCCATCATTGTTTCTTAAATGGCATGTTTTAAGGTTTCAATTACTGTGAATAAAATATTTTTCTTCCATCACTCTTTGTGTTATTGGATTGTTAAAAGTTCCCCTTTTTTTGGGTCACCCGATATATATATATATATATATATATATATATATATATATATATATATATATATATCCCTCTTTTATACAAGTTTTATCAAAGACCACTGACAAGTTAGTGCGATTCGTACAAGGGGAACAATTATGTCTGAGAAAATCATGGCCAGTCTGGATATAAAATCATTTTACAAAAACGCCGCGCTTTAAATTGCTTAAAAAAGTGTTAAATGATAGTTTGCCAGGCTATTATTTTTAGAAGAAGTGTATCGCTGCTCCAACTTTTAAATAAAATATTACCAGCAATATATTTTTGGAAAAAAAATATTACTGGCAATACATTTAACTATAGCCAAAAAAAAAAAAAAATACCTCAAAAAAATGGGTCAATGAAACCTGATCTAAAAACTGATTTCTTACAAAGAATACATATTCTATTCATACGAACCTATCCTAACAATTTTTGTTGGCATTAAATAACCCATTTGGGGTTGATATGCCGTAAAACACAATAAAGCAAACCAAATCAAAAATGGATCAATGAAACCAGACGCTCGACCAAAATCTACTTTAGAAAAAAAACGTCAATGAAATCTTATCTAAAAACTGATTTCATACACAGAATAAATATTCTGTTCATACGAATCTATAGTAAAAATCTTCGAGTCATTAAATAAGCCATTGTAGTTGATATGCCGTAAAACCAAAGAAACCAAACTGCAGTAGTAATTTCTTTTGATATTTCTTTATTAAATCTTGTAAGTGTTCTTTCAGGTTTCTTTTGATTCTATCAACACAGTGTTATCCGCGTATCTTATATTAAGTTTATGTTTCGCGATTATGAAATTTTTTTAGTTCTCTAAGGGATAATTTCTTTGTAATGATTAAGTCAACCCAGTCTTAAAGCACATTCTCCAGTCCTTTCTGTGGTCATCTTATTTCCGTGAATAAATTCTGATATTTTTTGTAGTATTCTTAGAATCGTTTCGCGGTAGAGATTAAACAGATTCAGTGATAAATAGCATTCCTCTCTTAGTGTTTTACGCTATTGTTCAATCAGCACAAGGCTCAAGAGCCACTCAAGGAGTGGTTTACTGAAAGAAGTTATTGCAAAGTTCTGAACTGGTGGGACTAAGCAATCTAGCACGTCTTTCAAGATTTTATTGGAAAGGAAATGCCTAACCCCCGCACAATGTTCCCAAGAAATACTATGTATGCATTCTCATGTAATGTCCCATTCTATCCCGTGAGAATTACGATTCATTGCTGATTCGATAAGACAGCAAACGACTTGTGCCTTGCTAAGCGTTTTTATAAAATTTGTTTTTTTTTTGTTTTTTTTAGCGGCATATCAACACCTTATGTGACATTTAAAGCCGAAATGTAATTTTCTTGTGATCATTAATAATTTCTTTTACAATTATCTGTTGTTGGTAATATTTTTGCTACGAATATATATTTTTTATATTTGTTACTATAAAAATGTATTTTTATAATTTCATAGTGTTTTGACCAAAGTTTGTGGGTTAATTATTGGCCCATAGTTTGAATCATTATACTTGCTACCACTCTGGCTCAGGGTGGACAACAGCAATTAAGAGGTAGTTCCACGCTCTTCACAACTTCCAATCTCCCGATCCGAGGCATTGATGCCGGGTGTAGTTTGTATTTTGCCGCAACCTGTCCAAAGACAAATGTATACCTCGTCGTTCCGCCTTGACGCGAGAAACCAACTAAAGAATAGAACCCATTATTTTAATTGTATATATTTTCCGGGAGTACGTTTTAAAACCAAATACATTTACCCTTAGGAATTTTCATACTGGTGGAAATTTTTCAAATAATCGTGCTGGTTTAAATAATCGACTCTCCGGAAAGTTTTCGATATTAGAATTCTTTGCAACACGGTGATGCGTGTTGAAATCATCACAGTATTTAGTATTATTGAAATTATCTCTAACATTTTTGTCGAGATTTATAAACTGCATTTTTCATTTAATTCCGCATACCAATCGATAAAATTTGAATGAGCTGATTTTTTAAAAAAATACTTTGAGAAAAACCCTACTTCGCAGTTTTATATTTTTTTTAATTTAATTATATAGGTTTTCACAGTAAACAATCAAGTTTTTTTTTCCTTTTTCACAGGGAGGAAAACATTCTTAGGATTTCTTACTCTTAAGTATTCAACATAAAACTGGTCATACGTATATATGTATTTCTGGAGTCAAATTCCAACTGTTTGAAGCATTTGGTTTGCCATTTGCTTATAGTTCTCATAAGAACGAACTGGAAAATGGATTATTATATATATAAAAACCAAAAGAAAATATATCAAAAACAATATCGCTTTTTTATTAAATTAATATTTGTTATTTTAATTAAATATCTTTTAATATAGTGGGTGTATTTGTATGTTGAATAATAAAACTTAGTAAAACGAAATGGATTTTGTACCCATTACCTGTTTGCAATTTTCCACAAAATTTGGTTTAGATGTGTCAATGTATGGCTATTTTAGAGGATGTCACGGACGGACGGACAGACTAGCGGATGTCACAGAATTTTATATATAGAAGTGTAACGATTGTAGAACAAAAACAACCAACCAACAAGTATCAAACAGGTATCAGAATACCTTGACTCCCCGCTTTGGTTCAATGTGGGATATACTGCGGTAACTTTAATTATTCAAGAACCGGTATAACAGGTGTTATACCACGTTATGCCTGGTCAGGAACACGGCATTCTCCTGGAAGATGAGAACTCAACGATTAGAGCTACAGTTACTACACTCTGATCCAAGACAGGAGACTGATGCTTTGAAACAGTTTAGATTGCCCAAAGCTTTCATCCTAGACAGAAGTAGACACATATACGTAAATGAAGCATTTATTTTTTACCGGTAACAGGATAATGTCATATTTTATCTTCGCTCTTTTCCCAAAAGTTGTATGCCAGTAATAGTCGCCATGAGATAAGTTTCAGCCAAAGTCGACATTATATATATTTTTTTAGGATTAAAAAATAAAAAAAAGTCGTAAACTTTAAGGGTACTATATTTGGTTTGGCTGAGAACTTTTCATTTACGTTTGGGTAGTATTAAAAAGAGATTTCAGCTCCATTCTTTGGCTAGGGTTATGGCCTGTTCGTAACTCGTCAACTGCCTCTCCGTATGCGCCAACAAAAGAAAAAAATAGAGCAAATATTAGTTGACGGATTTTTCTCACTTTCCGCGTCTCTAAATCCGGTAGTTGAACTGGCGAAAGCAAAAAAAAAAGCAAAAAAATGAAAAGTTTTTTTACGAGCCTGGTGTTATTTTGGGGTCTTTTATGCAAAGGTTCATCTTCTGGTTTTGGATGTGACTATAGCCTTTTTTTTTCATTTTGCACACTGTTTTTCCCCCTTTCTTTCTGTTTCAAAACCAATACTTATTTGGCTTTCTCTAATTTATGGCAGCTTACGGCCGTATCGCGTTGAAACACAGGTTCTTGCAAGATCTCCGAAGTTAAGCAACATCAAGAAGAGAGGGTTGACATTTCTAAGGCGCATAATGAGAAAAGAGGGTTTAGAAAATTTAATACTCACAGTAGAAATTGAAGATAAGAGAGACAGAGGAATGCAAGGGCATAACGTACCTGCTGAGCTTGAGTGAATGGATAGGGGAACAGAGTTTTGGAAATATGTCATAAAGGCAAAATTTATTAAAAGCTGCAAAGGACAGAAAATTGTAGAGAGCCATGATCACCAACGTCCTGAAGAAACAAGTCACATAGATGCCAGCATAGTTGTATGAAGTATACATCCAGTCGGTGAATCGAATCAGCTTAAGCTCCACCTGAATTTATATATGTGATTGCTTATATATATATATATATATATATATATATATATATATATATATATATATATATATATATATATAAGCAAACAAATACAGTATGTTTCACTATATCGCAGCTCTTCAGTGGGATTAGACATCCGAATGCCTCAAGCCGGGACAGAAAAAGACAGATCTGATGTCAGTCGGAGTTTCTAAATCTAAGTTATCATCACTCGGCAGAGAGAAATAACTAATTCTAGCGTCCTGTTTTTACGAATGTAGACAAAGAACAGTCAGCCAGAGTGTTCCAATTCATTTTACTGAAGAGATTTGCATATGTCTATTTTTTAATTTTAATTAAAATAATATTCAATCTGGTTTTACATTGAGCTCTCTGGATTACATCCCCTTTGGAATTATCCATACCGATTGCAAAACTTTACATTACCTAACTATATATATATATATATATATATATATATATATATATATATATATATATATATATATATATGAACACACATATTAAAATCTTATTAAAGAAAAATATACCCTGTCTGTCAGAATTCGTACCTATGTTCCCCTGTGACGAGCCATGTTCGTCAGCGTCCTAAAAACATAGAAAGAATAAAAGGATATAATTTATTCGTTTATACCTTGTTGGCTGTTGGCGCATTGTTTTCCTCCTTTCTTTCTGTTTCAAAACCAATACTTGATGCAAAAGACATATAAGAGACAGTAAATTGGCCATAAATGACAACGTCTTTAATGGACACGGCATATAGAATAAGAGTATGCATTACACCACCCGCACATCCAAGCTAACACCACTTGATATTCACAAACATAGATCCCTCTAGGTACTGGTTGTGCTTGAAGTTATTTATTTTCGGTACTCGTATTTGAAATTGATATGGTCAGAAGCCGTTCGGTTGGAAAATTTTACATTAGTTGAGCCCCATATATACTGGTAGAACTTTTTTATTAAAAAAGGAGATAAAAATGCAGAAAAATAAGACGAAGAAACTGACCAATTTCTGAACAGTTTTTTTGTTTGTTTGTTTGTTTGTTTGTTTTTATTTTTCTCTCAACATTCTTTTCGTGTGGAAGCAATTTTTTATCAAAATTTGTTCAAAGCGGCCCTGTCAGAGTTTTGAACTACTTAAGCTCTTTTTAAGTATTTAGACATATATAATTAATACATTTTATTTCTGAATAAATAATAATTCATTATTAATTTATAAATAATTTATAGTCTAATAATTTAATAGAAGCAGATAAATTTGCCTATAGACACAGGTTCAATCTCCACCCCGGTCAGTTGAACAGGAATAGATGTCTATCACTTGTTTCCTGTTTAGGATTGGGTTTTCAGTTCTCTCTAAAGTTTACTTCAACTCTATATTTCAAACATCTCCGATAAAACTCTGAAATGTTATTTACTCTTTTTTTATTCACAATAGAAGTAGATAGGTTCGCTTACCGTCCGGGTCACACTCATCCCGTTTTTTTTTTTAACAGGAATAGAAATTTATCTATTGTTTCCTGTTTAGGATTGGATTTTCCGTTCATTCTAAAGTCTTTTCATTCCCTTTAACTTCCAGTAAACCTTTGCGTCTTAGTGGCATTGGGGCGAATTGATTAAAAATAATGGTACAAATAGTAAAATCTTTATAAATTTAACAAACTTAACAATTTAGATTCTTCCGGAATGTTTGGAAGGGAAATAAGGCCGCTTTATGTTGCAATATTTAAATTCTATTTTTCTTTGCTTTTCTGTGATATTTATTCCACCAATGTAAACAAAATATAGCATTTAAAACCTGAAACATGCATTACAAGAAACGTAATTAGATAATATACAATAATACAATAATACTAAAATAATATAAATAAAATAATGATAAGAATAATAAATAAATAAATAAATAAATAAATAAATAAATAAATAAATAAAGGTGACATCTCATCCACCAATGAAAATCAAACATAGAATTTAAAAATTCAATCATGTATAAGCACAAATACCATAAGATGTACCCTTGACGCCTACACGAAAAGCATCCTGGGTAAGAAGATAAACTACATCTGCGTCCTGGCTAAGACGCTAAACTACATCCAACAGCAAGGCCTCTGATCAGGAGGTTTTGAGGAACGTGGAAACACTTCTTAATTGCTGTTGTTCCAAGGCCCACCATGACTCGGGGTGGTAGCACCTGTTAGGGGTCCCTGCTATGGGAAATTGTTAACCCCCATCCACAAAAACACTATTAAAGTGTAAAAGTATGTTTTCATAACAGTAAAAATCTCGTCAGCATTAAATAACCAATTGAGGTTGATATGACGTAAAACAAATCAAACCAAACCAATATATACTGAGATAGATAGATAGATAGATATGAAGAGACTAAGATAGATAGATATATAGATAGATAGATAGATAAAAATATGACCAGCAATAAAAATTTTGTCAGCATTAAATAACCCATTGGGGTTGGCTTGTCCTTGTAAAGTCTTCTTGTAACGGCATTCACCCGGGGTGGGTTGAGCCGGCTCAAATATTGGAGTTTCGTGGGAATTTCGAATTCACAAGCGGTCCCCAAACCCGCATGTATAGCACATGAGATTTGATTATAGTGGTGAAGGCTTCGTGCAGGACCATCCACACTTTTTGATGGGCCGAATACAGAGACCTGGTGTACTAAGTGCCACGAGGGCCCCTCCGCAGGTTTTGAATTCAGAGTTTTCCTTCTCCTAGACCAGTCGCCATACAAAGCCATAGAACCCAGTCTGTCCTGCTATTTTACTCATTGCTGGAGGGAGAAGAAGAGGATTCCCAAGGGTATTAGCACGAATGTGAATGTAACGGATTCGACTGGAATTCGAACTCGGCTCTCCGATTCCTCAATCCAATCCGCTATCCATTACTCCACCGTTGCATTGAAAACAAAACAGAACCTACACCACAAATGAAATCACAGCAATATAAAGTTTAATTATTTTAACCTTATCTTATTTAACATCCAAGTATTTCTAATGAATCTAAATAAATAACGAAAGATGTTAAAATTTTAAGGTTTTCCATTTTCTTCCATATTTAATTATTGTCTCGGATTTAATACATATTTACATTATAAATGACTCGAAATATGTATACAGTATTTGCGTGCATTTTTATGGTGTTATTCAGTCCTAACTTACTAATAACAATATTACTAACAACTAGGCCTTACTAACGACTATATTGCCATCTGTAAACACACATCAAATTTCTTATCTTACATCGAGAACCTATATAGGATCCATTCTTAAAGATTCTAACGTATATTTATCTAAACCAAATAGTATGGACATAAAATCTTTCCTAAAATCCACTATACATAATGTCTACTATATATATATATATATATATATATATATATATATATATATATATATATATATGTCTACACATACACTTAAGAATAATCATTATCATTTGAATCCCGCATAGACATAGTAAAATTATTATACAATTATAGAGATGTCTGTATTTCTGAGATGAGGTATTATGTACACTATTTACATTATTCGGACTATTGTCCTGATCTTTATCGCCATATTTATTGCAACGTTTCGGACGTTGTACACTCCGGCCTTCTTCAGGTGGTTGGAATGTTGAACTGAACCTTTTATTTCGCTCACTGGGGTAGACTGTTCTAGTTCCACGTACCATGTTTTAATACTGATGATTCAACCTATCAATCCAAAGGGAAGGAAGTTGTTCTATCGCTTCAAAGATGTTTCCTCTTTTCTTATTGATAACAGTATTCTTCAACCCTGGCACATCAGATTTGATATGTGCCAAAAACTATCCTTATTTTGCGAACAATCGTCAATACAGTTGTCCAACTCATTCTATTGATGGATGCTTCCTTCCTAACATTTTCTTTGAGGTCTTGTGGTATGTCAGCTTCTTGATTCGGTCATTATTTTCTCTTCAAGTTATATGTCGTATCGATTTTAGTTGATGCAATTAAGTCGTCTGGTTTCTGTTATTGTAAATAGTTATTTTTTATGATTATCTAGCATCAGTATACAAGTTTTAAAGAATTTTGGTTTTTTCTGTCATCTAAATATTTTATTCGCTGAAATTAAACCATTAATATGAGAAAATTGTTGTTTATTACTGACAGTTCAGTTATTTCTGAACGTGTTTGGCCCCTTGTATTACATCAATGAAAATTTCGACGTGAAAAGTCTGTTTAAGAACATGACTAGAGTTAACGTTTTGGTTTTGTAGCAACTTGCGGTATTGGGCGAAACTACCCCTTGGACAGCTTATCTAAGTACAAATTCCATATCTACTATGATGAATTGGAAGTGTTTGGAGATATTTGGAGTATTGGGTATTTACTAAATTCAGATAATGAATTCTTCAAATTTAGGAGTAATCTTTATCTGTCCAACAGCCAGTCAGTTATGTGCTATGCGTGATATGCATCTTTCGATATATGACTGACGAGGCATATTTTTCCCGCAGTAGATTGCCATTTCTTTCTGCGGTAGACCAGTTGTGATCTAAGGCTATATAAGAGGGTCTGTCCTGCTGGGGGGTGGAGAAGAAAAGGATTCATACTTTTTCCCAATGGTATTAGCATGAAAATTTATGTAATGGATTCCACTGGAATTCGAACTCGGCTCTCCTGTTCCTCAATCCGTGCCGCTAACCATTACTCCACATTCATAATATGCATTTCTTACTTCCTCTTTTTATGCCCTGACAATAACATTAAGTATAACTCTGTGATAATATTTGTTGTTACAGCAGTAAAATAAATATTATTTAATTGCATGCGAACTCTGATATACCAATTATTGTACGGAGAAGTGATATAAAAACAGTATTTACTTTTGTTCAATATATTCGATTGTTTTCTTGTTTTTTGTTTTTTTTTTCCTGTTCGTTATCGTCCTGTTTGAACCAGCCCAAAACGTAGATACCTGCAATGATTCGATATTGGCCTCCTTATAATCAAACTTAAATCATACCGTGGGATAAGGCAGATCTGAGATCGTGTTAGAAGACTTCGACGGATGAGGAGGGTCTTGCACGATTACACCTAGAGTGGAATTTTAACCTTGTATTGGGAGTGTGAAAGAACAAATAAGACACGGATCAGAACAGTCTACCCCAGTGAGCGAAATAAAGGGTTCAGTTCGAAATTCCAACCACCTGAAGAAGGCCGGAGCATACAACGGCCGAAACGTTGTGATAAATATGGCGACAAAGATGAGGACATTAGTCCGACTAATGTAAATACTGTACATAATACCTTATCTCAGAAATATAGACAGACTTTGAAGGATCAGCATGTTATAAACCGACTAATTACTATTGAATAATACGTTCAATCCATACAGATTTTACAATACAAATTTCAATGTTAAATAAAGGAACAAAGATTGACAGGTTATAAAAACAGTCAACACAGTAATGAGTTCCATCCTCACCGAGTTCTCTATCCAAAATTCTACATTAAATAACCTAAAGGTTGATGTAAATAAAAATCTGCCAAACTACAATAAAAATGTAATGTCTATTTTGAAGCCATTATTACAATTGTTTTCGGACATTTACGATCGGTGAGATGTCAGTAAAGAATCCCTAAATACAAGGTGATATATATATATATATATATATATATATATATATATATATATATATATATATATATATAACAGGCTTGGTAGACATGCAATTGGGAAACACCACTGGGAACAATTATATAATGACATAAATAAATAAAAAATAAATAAAAAAGTGTGTGTTTTTATAAAGAAATCTTTCTTCACACGTTAAGTTTATTTATGATAGTGAAATAAGTATGAAGTTCATTTATTTTCTTTCAACTTGCAATATTTTAACTTTATTGTATAAACAATGCAATGTGATTGAGGAATCGTTGAGCCGGGGTTCAAACTCTAGTCGAATCTATCACATTCCCTTACGTACTATACCCTTGGGAAAGGTATGGCGTCTCTTCTTCTCCCCCACATCAGCTATGGGCAATTGGCAGGACAGACCGGGTTTTATAGCCTTGGAGAGCAATTGGTCTACCGCAGAAAGAAATGTCAACCTACTGCGGAGAAAAATCTGCCTCGTCAGTCATGTATCAAAAGATCGACTAAGCGTTTATCACGCATGGCACATAGGTCACTGACTGAAATTTTAGATTTTAAAACGGTTCTTTATAGAATATTGCAAAAACGCAAGAGAAGAAAACAATCGAATTCTGTGATGTACGAGGTTTTGCTGAAACATTTCATAGGCGGACCAAGATAATCTGATGGAATTTGACCAAATGAGGTTTATTTTTCAACATAGTCTCTATTGCGGTCCACATATTTCTCCCATTGCTGTTGGGGGATTGGGTCCTGTTGGTAAAGAAACGTTAGTCTTGTTGGTCATGAAAATCATCAAGAGCAAATGTGACGTCATCATCAGTGTGATACCCGTTTCTAGTCAAATGTTGCTTTTTTTTTTCATGTTAGAGAACAGATAAAAGTCAGATTGGGTCAACTCAAGAGAACAGAGAGGATGATCAAGTAGTTCAAACATAGTCCCGCACAGCAGATATTGAAACCAAGGAGTTGTGTGAAAGAGCATTGACCTGATGAAGCAAGAGAAATTTCGTCTGTGTTGCTGTGCGATTGATTTTGATAGCATTTCATAACTGCTTCAGCAAGGACCCTTCGAGGCGATGTAATAGTTAGCAACCGTGACTCGCGAAATAATTACCACTGAGTAGTGTGTTCGATCCTCTCTGGTGATCCTAAATCTCGGCTACAATTAAGCTATGCTTAGAAAATAACTAGGGAACTTCGACGTGGTGCAATGGTTAGCAGGCTTGTTCCTCTACATCACTAGATAGTGAGTTCGATACTCACTGTGTGCCCCATGCTTTCTGCCTTGTGCCACATCTAAGGTAAGTTTAAAAAACAAAAATCACCTTAACTACCTCCACAAGTTGACATATTTCTTTCTATGGATGAACTGGCCTTTTTTGAAGAGAGTCAATAAACACAATGCATATTGCATCCGAGAAACTGGCACCGTGACTTTCTCTGCTGATGGAACTTTGTAGCCGATGAGGAGGGGTGTTTAGTCTATTTATCCCTGCCCCAAAGTGATGAAACCAACACTCATCATGGCTTATGAAATGTTCAAGGAAATCAAGGGTCTGCCTCAAATAATGTTAGATTTTCCCGTGATGCGCTTTTGATCAGGTAGCAGAAGTCTCCACCAAGGAGAAACCTAGATCATGCTAAGTTCATTGTGCAGAATATTTTCAATCATCTTACGGAATATGCTAATACCTTTGGTTATTTGATTTATCGCCTATCGTCATCCATCACTATGTGGTGAACACGATCAAAATTTACCTTGGTGGCAGCACTTGCAGGGTGTCCAGACCATTTTCAAGACTCCTAAATTCAGCTGCCCACTTTTGCACACTTCATAAAGCTGGGGCGTCATCCCCTAATGTAACAACTATGCTAACACGAATGTCCGTGCGGGTGGGGGTGTCGAAACCCTTTTTTTCTTAAGGTAGTAGATAACACAACGCAGCCGAATGTTGTCTGATTTCAAGATCAGTCGCTACGAGTTACTTTTTAAGTTTCATTTTAACAGTCATGAGTTTACCTGGTGAGAAACAATGCGTTAATTATTAAGAAGAGTTGAAATTAATCCTTCATAGCTTATGAACATAGTGAGTCTCTCTTCTCAATTCAACTATTTCAAATTATGAGATTTGCTAAATATAATTAAGAATTTTGTCAAAGTTAATATTTTTCTCTATAAACCATGAAAATATTGATTATAACATCTATTTTTATGAATAATTCTTCTTTCTTACTTTCTTCTTAAAAGTACCTTAAATTTAAATATGGCCTACTTTCGTATTTATTTATTTTTTCAGTGCTATAATTCAATGGGCACTTCAACGAGAAATAGTAATGTTTTTCATATTTCTGTTAATTTTTATATTAATAATTATCAGTTTGCTAAGTAGATTTATTGTAGATTGTTTCTCCCGGAAGCTAAAGCAAATATACTTATTCGATGTCAATTCTTAATATTTATGTATTTTCAATTCGTCATTCTGAGAGCTTAATCGATAATATTACATGAAAAAATAATCCCAGATTACAAATTTCTATGCAACTCATGACTGTGATTAATAAATGTATGAAATACTGGATAACCAGTTCATTTCATTTAAATAAAAAATGTCTGGGAATTTTTTTATAATTATGACGGTCAAATAAGTATATAGTGATATGAAGAAAAAACGATATCAGATTGAGATTATGAATATATGCCATCTATATTTAATTTTAAAAAGATGAGGGCGAAAAATTACGATTTGCAAACAAAATATGTTAAATTATCTAAATGGGACATTATTTTCGCCACTGAACATAGTATGGCGCAGATAAATTCAGAAAAATTAATGGATAATATAAACTGTGTTTTTTATATAACAAATTAATATATTTTAATGAAACTTTATAGCTTGTTAAGCACATACATAAGGTACAAGAATGACCCGATCTGACCACCATCGAATGCCACCATTTTCTCCAGGCAGAACCGGAAGCTGAAGCAGGCCTTGGCAACGGTGTCCCTGTCCATGTTGGACATGAGGTCCCTGGTGGCTTCATTGAGAGCTTCCTTGGTATTATAGAGCCTGTTGTTCACCCCACTCCACAATAGACACCACTCAATATAGACGAGAGGATTGCAGTGACGATGTGTTGTGGCCATAAGTCAGGCGACGAGTGGTACAGTGAGCAAGTGAGGCCTACTGAACACATAACATTTATAATTCAAGACCTCCTTGACAATATGTCCAATTGTTCCCTAGCTGGTGATTTTGCCGATTTTTCTCATCCTTTTGCGAGGTTTTTCCTTTACAACCTCGGTAAACGGAACAACAAATCTGAGCGTTTCGGTGGGTCCAGAGTGCTTTATATTAGTCTCACCTTCTGGCCTGAAATTGATCTTGTCGTCTGGGGTCGCATATAACTTTGCAAGGCCGCATACTATGGTCTTAGAGTATTTAAATCATTCAATGATCGTATTCTGAAGACATGTCTATTACTAATCATCTCGTGGATCAATGGCTAGACAGCTACTGAGGTGAAATACTTTTAATGACGTTCCCTGCACATCGCTATGCTGTGTAGTCACGGCACTGTTGCCACGTAAACATTACGGATTTATCTTCGCCACACTGTACATATTACTGTTTAATTGTAGATATTTGCAAAGTAGATAATCTAATTTTGTTATGTTAATGTCCCTTTAACTTAGGAAAGAAACATCCATTAATTCTTGAAACAACAATAACAGTTAGCCTGAGTTTCCCCTAAAAAAACAGTTTTAGTAGATAAATGTCAAATGAAGCCGTCTCTTCTACTCCAATAGCTTCATATCTCGCACCTCTCGTCTGTGGAACTACCTTCCCTTTTTCTGTTTCCCTGATAGCTATAATCACTAAATATTTAAATGTAATGTCAGTCGACATCTCCAGTTGCCTTGATCTATCCACTATCCTTCTCCTCATCCTTTCCCCTATCACACCTATCTGCTCTCGCTTCAAATCCTCTGTAACTCCTTGCGTGCTAATGGCTTCTCGCCTTGCTTGCGGTGAAATGCTTAAAAAAAAGAAAAACAAATGTTATGTTCCGCTGTCAGTGTCACGGGATATCGTCTAGTTGATGTAGTATTTATGACAGAATATTTAGCAAATGAATTTTGAAAATGAAGAAAATCATCCGGTATTGTCTAATTTCGAACCGTGTAAAATGTTATTGTATAATTTCTTCGCGAAATTCTAAATCACTTTTTCAAATGAATGTTGATATCAAAGAATAGGACATTGATCCAGGCCATAATCGCTCTGAAGGGGTATATATCACACCAAACATACTTACGAGCACTTGAAACTGGAGTCCCTAAAGCTATTAAAATGTCACACAAAAAAAAAAAAAGATAATAATAATTTTTTGCTTTATTTTAAAGCTTAGGTTTTTTTGTTTTTTTTTTTTGGTTGAAGGTAAAAGAAAAAGTTTACAGTAATTTAAAAATTCTACTGGTTGCCACAGTTTACTGTGTGTGTTTTTACCTGTTTTTTTTATGTTACTATATTGAAAACCTATAGGTATTCTTTGATAAAACTCTTGATATCAGTTTCTGAAACAAATCATTTCATAAAGAATACATGGAATTATATTGGCAAATTTATTTTTGAAAGGAAATTTATGAACCACCACTAAAAGCATTGGAATAATTATCTGAAGTTTTCATACACAAAATGTTTATACAATTCCCATTAAGAGAATATTAAACATTCATATATCTTCAAGTCGTAAATAGATGTTCATGAAACTAAATTGAAAATGACATCCATTCAAAGAAACTTCTATCAGGTAATTTTTATTTTTAAATTTCTACCTTCTTATAATGAATTGGTTCACACACCAAATTGATCTTGTTAATTTTGTCTTCCTATTAATGTAAAATTATTTTAATCAGTAGTAAATCTACATACATTGGTAATATCTACTATCATATTATAGTGAAATAAATAGTTTCAGCTTCTGTAAATCAAAGGCAGATAACTGTAAATGCGACAAAAAACCAGAGAATAAAATCTCAGAAATTATCGCTTGTCTGGAATTCATTACATTTTTCTAAAGTATTTTCAAACTTTGTAATATAGAATTTTTGTAAAAAGTTGAAATTACTCACTGTTATAGAATTATATTTCCTCTGCTTTAAATCAATTATTGTAAGCAAACTAGCCTTATTGCTACACTATAATCTAGAATATTTCTAATTTGTGGCGAATAATGTAAATTTTATGCATTGAGATTGTAGAAAAAGTTAGTTCTTTTTCTTTGAACCACTCCCCAATAGAGGAAGACGTTGTAAGCCTTTCACTGCTCTATATCAATTGCAACGGAAAATGTTCAGACGGACTATATTCCTTAGTTCCTCTTGTTCTAAACTTTATTGCTAACAACACCATGTCTTTAATATTGTAGCGAACAACTTCGTATTCCATTGGCATGCTGTAATTTCTACTGGAACCATTTTTCCAACAAAGCGCTGCACAGTGGAACCGAATCCCAAAATGCTGCTTCCGCGATCACTACAATCTTTACCTGTTCAACTCTAGGATTAAACATTATCTTCCTGCTATAGCACACCTAGAGACGATAATGTGTATGCCCGCATTCCCATAAATACGTATGTTGGTCTGTCGTTGGAGATTCGTCTCCAAACTGCGCTGGTCAAATTCTCTGCCAAGAGGTAGAGAGGATCCCCAGACGAGGCTATGTCAAAGGGCAGAGTCACATCTTGGGAAACAGCTGCCCGACCCAGTTTTATACGGGGTCTACAGGAAATGTTGAACAAGCATACAGGCTAGGATACACCACATTAAATTCGGCCTTGTGGCACATTTGACCGCGTGGGGCGGTTGGTAGATTTAATGTAGTTGGAGATTCATCTCCCGCTGTGCTTCAGAAATGCTCTGCCTCTTGGCAGATAGGATCCCCAGACGATTCTCTGTCGCATAGCAGAGTCTTGTCTCGGGAAAGACCTACCCGACCCAGTTTTATACAGGGTTTACAGGGAATTTTGGGACGAGCCTATGGGCTCGGATACACCACATGAAATTCGGCTTTGTGCCGCATCTGATCGCGTGGGGTGGTTGATAGACATCCTGCAGTTGCAGATTTATTTTGGAATTCATTTGACTCACTTCTAGCAGTTGACTATTTCTACGCGCCACTGTCGAATCTTATATGTGTTGTTCTTGGCATAATTATTATTGTTCATTACCAACCTTCGTGTGATTATTGTATTCAGTAACCTTCCCAAGGTTACAACACTTCCCCACATATCCTCATAAGCAGTGCCTTTTAATTATTAACCCTCTATATTGTGTGTCTCTTGGGCCTTGCAAAGGTTGACCAACATTGCAAACAAATTGTATGGAAATATGTCAATAATTGTTATAGTCGTAAGATGCATTCTAATAAGGCGTATAGTTGTTTATTAATTCCTGTATATTAATAGCAATTTCACAGTAATATAGGTCTCTATATACATACCAACACACGGGAACACCAGCTGCATGGCTGCCATGTGTCTTATACTTATCGGCTTGCTTAATTCTTCAAGATCTCTGAAGGATAATTCTAACATACCAATTATAAAGATAACATTAACCAACCGCGAGCGATATGTTACATTTTCCTAAGCTTAATCTAGCAAAATGAATACACTCAGCAAATCGTAATAACTTTCTCTTTTAGGGTTTATATTTTCCAATACTTTCCTTTTGTCTTTGTTACGTGAGAAAAAGCTATCGTACGATTCATCTTTTATAGAAATAAAGTTTAACTAAATCTAAGCAACTTCATTTTAGAATACTTAGTCATGTTCTTAGAGTTATAGATCTAAATTCTCATATGGATAACATGCGTGGCAGCGAATTCGTTTAAAAACTAAACTATTAGCTATATGCAATAGATTTCTCGGATCAAGCGAATGAATTCTATAGGTCTTAAATAGAACAATACCTCAACTTATATTTTAGACTGGCGACACAGAATCATATAAAAGAAAACATAAAGATTGCCAACATCAGCAACAACTAAAATGGATAACACATGTAACAAAAAGAGAAAAAAATTATATAATCGATATGCTGACTTTCCACACGACGTTTAAGAAAAAGATTAGGACGGAAACATCCATTAATTCTTGAAACATCGATAACAGTTAACATGAGAAGCATGTTTTTCCTAAAAAACAGTTTTAGCATATGTTAAATGTAGCCGTCTCTTCTACTCCAATAGCTTCATATCTCGCACCTCTCGCCCGTGGAACTACCTTCCCTATTCCTGTTTCCCTGATAGCTATGATCTCCAACTATTAAAATGTAATGTCAATCGACATCTCCAGTTGCCTTGATCTATCCACTATCCTTCTCCTCAAATTTTCCTCTATCACTCCTATCTGCTCTCGCTCCAAATCCTCTATAACCCCTTGCGTGCTACTGGCTTCCCGCCTTGCTTGCGGTGAAATGCTTAAAAAAAAAAAGAAAAAAAAATGTTATGTTTCACTGTCAGTGTTACGGGATATCGTCTAGTTGATGTAGTATTTACGACAGAATATTTAGCAAATGAATTTTGAAAATGAAGCAAAACATCCGGCATTGGATGTCTAACCGTGTAAAATGTTATTGAATAATTTCTTCGCAAAATTCTAAATCACTTTTTCAAATGAATGTTGATATCAAAGAATAGAACATTGATCCAAGCCTTAATCGCTCTGAAACGGTTATACATCACACCAAACATACTTACGAGCACTTGAAACTGGAATCTCTAAAGCTATTAAAATGTCACTTTTGTATGAAACAGGTTATATTACCAAAAAAAAAAAATAAATAAATAAAAATGGCCGACAGAAAATAAACTTTTTATACAAATAATGTTTTGCCTTATTTTGAAAGGAGGGGAAGAGAAAAAGATTACAATAATTTAAAAATTCTTGTTTTATTTTGGAGCGGTCGAGCCAAATAACTAAGCAGTACTAAAAATAAGAACTAGAAACGGGCAGTGAAACGAGAAGAGTATATCCCGTAGATTAAAGGGTTCTGTTCAGAATTCCCTGTAGACAATCCGAATCAATATACACCTGAAGTACAGAGGACACGTCCGAAATGTATATATAAAAAGACAAAGATAAGGAGAATAGACAGAACATAAATTGTCAATCATCTTTTATTTATCGCAGAAATCTGTCGGAGTTAGCTCTGTTAGACATTTTGACGGTCGTCTTCGAGTATAGAATCCAGAGGTTGGCAGTGAATATTTCGGAGACAGTAGGAAAGCGTAGTTCAGGTTCGCAGTGGATATCGTAGCAAAGTATAGTTCTTCCTTCTATCATCTTCGCCTGTCAAGTTGGCACTGGTCTTTCTGGTAGGGTAAGCAAAGATGGCCGCCTTTATACACGACGGATACCATGTTCTGCGGCTTCTGATTGGTTAACCTTCTATTGGTAGACTATAAAGGAAGTTAAGTCATTTGAATTGGCTCACTAGTCATATGCATATACCCAAAAAACCGTAACAAGCTCCTCCTTAGTTCCTTAATCCTTCACCAGGGGTCTCTCTCCTCTTGCAATCAATACTGGGCGACCTTTCGCATCGATCTCTCTTTTCCCTCAGGCCTTGGGCTGTATTCCACCTCGTGTGGAGCTGAGGTAATTCTTTCTCTTCTTTCTTCATTTCAGCTAATACAAATATGTGAGATTCCACCAATACAGCGTTTCCCAAATTCTGGGAACAAGCTAAGTACAATAACAATACACATACGTACGAAAACTCCTCACAATACACAGACATAATATTCACTACACAAACTCAATGTAACTGTCCATGTGCTTGTAACTTGTTGTTAATACATATATTTGTTTATATATTATTATCGGTCTTGTTTGTTTTCTTTATCTTCTTTGAACTTAATTAAAGTCCGACATTTTCATGTAGCTGGACCGGATAGCAGGAAATTTTAACCCACGTGTGTTCTTTATATTTTCACCCAACGGTCCTCTACACATCACATAAATCTAATATCTTTGTCTATGTATTTAGTTGGTGAAGCTCTTTTCCTTTTCCTTATGTTTCATGTATTACTTTAGGAGGTGGGCAATCACAGCTCTCCTTAACTTCTCCTTTGTAGCTCTTAGTAAATCTTTTCATTACTATCACTACTAATCCCTGTTACCCCTTCATTTACAGAAGCTAGTTTCTTATATTATTCGATGACTTCTTTCGTCCCTCTTGCCATAAATAAATCATGAGTGTTAAATTCTCCAAGCCCTCTTTCCTCATTATGGGTCTTCGAAATGTAAGCAATAAGCTGGTTAAATATAATATATTGATGGGATAAAATTATATCTTCTTGAATTATTTCGACGTGTATTATTATTTGTTTGATTTGCAAACCGCTTTAAATCGAAGACTGTCCAGAAATGAGGGCGAGTTAATCGAAAGTGTGGGTGGTGCAATGGAATACTGTTCGAAATGGGAAATCAAAGAAATGGGTTCAAATTCCAATCGAGTTCGTTATATTCATTTAAGGGCAAAACGAATCATTCAATTCTCTCTACAGCTACGGGTAAAATAGAAGAAAAAAAAAACGTGTTCTATAGCCTTTGGTGACAAGCATTTTAGAAATATTGACTCGATAACATTCACTCATCTGCCAGTAAGTTTGGGCCACTCGTGGGGATGCATCGTCTCACAAAACGCACATCGACTGAAATTCATTAGTCACGAGTGTTGTACATTCAGATGCTCAGGAAGTATATCATATATATATATATATATATATATATATATATATACACAGACATATGTATATATTTATATACAGACACACACAAACGCACAGACACACACATATATATACACACACACAAATACACACACACATATATATATATATATATATATGTGAAAAGTGTGTGTATATAAATATAAATAAATATATATATATAATTATTTATATATTATATGCACGGTACTTATTAGAAAGCGCTCAATATCAGAGATAGAGCTAACATATTTCGTACATTCAAATCTTCTCGATGCGTATCCAAATGTAAACAAATGACGTCACACATTATGAAATGTACAATTATTTTAAGACATTTTACATATTTATATATATATATATATATATATATATATACATATATATATATATATATATATATATATATATATATTTAAGACATTTTACATATATATATATATATATATATATATATATATATATATATATATATACATATATATATATATATATATATATATATATATATATATATATATATATATATATATATATATATATATATATACAGCATTGCTCGTACTGTTTGAACCACTGGCATCATGTATTGTTCCTGACACATGAAATATTAGACTAAGTCATAAATGATTACCTTTTTTTGTTTATCAAATTTATTTTTCATGGGGATTACAGTTTTATGTAGTCAGTATTGGTTTTACGTTCGATGTACCATTTCTTTGGCAAACTACAACAGACATTAAAAAACATTCAATTAAGTGCCACACGTTTTATACGCTTAGGTGGCCAGGTATCATTCGATTCATGACTGACTTGGCAGAATAGTTTTCCAGAGTAGATTGCCGTATCGTTTTGCAGTAGACTGGTAGACAACCAAGGCTATAGGACTCCGTCTGTCCTGCTGTTTGACCCATTGCTGGGAAAAGATGAGACCAGATTTATTCGTACCATTTCAAAGGGTATCTGCACGTAAGTGAATGTGATAAACCCGACTGAAATTCGAACAACTTGGCTCTCCGATTTCCAAATCCAAGCCGATATCCATTTCCCTGCACTTCAAACAAAGAAGTAGGACTATATAGTATTCACTTATATACTTCCTATTATTTTCAACGGCTTGTTACTAATTATCGAGTAAATTACCACAGGTTTACACGTGAAAAATTTCACAAATTACGTCTTATATCTGGTTTTCATTAAACAATTCTTTCCTCTTCAAACTGTTTTTGCGGCAATCGATAAACTCAATGATCGATTAGGACAAGGTCAGTATAATATTTTCTGTTGAGCAAAACACACCATTCAAGTTTCAAAAACTTGTCCTGTTTTATTTTTGCTGTACGCAGGCTGGCGTTGTCATGATTGAAAACAATGTTTTTCTAATGGATCTGGTCAAAGCCTGTTCATCTAAACTTTTTAGTAGTGGACAAGGCAAATACTAAATAGAGCCGCAGAGGGTGAATGGAAAAGACGATTCTACAATAATAAAATGAGTTTCAGCAATGATAAATACAAAGGTAACACATGGAGAGTAATTAAACATTCTTATTGTTCAAAGTAGAGTCCAATAGTGCTATAAAAATCTCAGAGTATTTCAGTAAGATACCTTTAATCATTTCTAGGATACAACGGTTCAAAGCTTGATTTAGACAATTTTGCTGTTACACTCGGTATTTATATATGTTTTTCCAATGGATGTGTTTCGAGCGTTTTCGTTTAAATTTTCATGGACTCATTACTTTTGATGGGCGTGTAAATATACATTTATTGCTTTATTACGTTTTTAAGAACTCTAAATGAACAATAAACCGATATGTGTTGATAAATTTAAAGAGCAATTAGAAGGCTATATTTTTCATTATAATTAATCCCTAAAGGGGTAAAGATGGTAATTTATGACTGCACGAAAAATTGATAATCTCACAACGAGTTTTGGCTATTGAAGTTTTATTAAGTTTTAAGAACTCTAAATAAACAATATGCCGACATGTGATGATATATTTAAGGAGCATTTAGAATTCTACATCTGTCATTTTAATTGATCCGCAAAAACGGAAATTGCCAATCTAATATTGAGTCTAACGTTGGAGTAATTTATGTATTCATCACCATATATATGATAAATCACAATAGAAAATAATGGAGATATGTGACAGCAACAATCCCAGTAGATGTAACTGTAGAGCGAAAAAAATGAATGCCCTTCGAAAGGGATGTGGTTGGTAAGGGATGTTATTTATGAAACTAAGACGATTAGTGGTGGACATATCGAATACTAATTAGAGCTGCCGAGGGTGAATCGAAAAAACGATTCTACAATGTTAAAATGAGTTTCAGCAACGATAAATACAAAGGTAACACTTGGAGAGTAATTATACATTCATATTGCTCAAAGCAGTGTCCAATAGTGTTATAAAAATCTCAGAAAATTTCAGGAAGGTATCTTTAATCATTTCTAGGATACAACGTTTCAAAACTTGATTTAGACAATTTTGCGCTTACACTCGGTATTTATATGTTTTTTTCTTTTCCGATGGATGGGCTCAGAGCGTTTTCGTCTAGACTTTCATGAACTCATTACTTTTGATGGGCGTGTAAATATACATTTATTGTTTTATTACGTTTTTAAGAACTCTAAATAAACAATAAACCGATATGTGATAATAAATTTAAGGAGAAATTAGACGGCTACATTTATCATAATAATTAATCCCCAAATGGGTAAAGGCTGTAATTTATGCCTGCATGAAAAATTATTAATCCAACAACGAATTGTAGCTATTGGATAAGAATAAGAATATTTGTTGAATCAAAGAATCGGGCTTAAGAACGCACGCCGGCATAAGAACAGTTTTAATTAAAAATACAAATCCGGGGTAGGAGTTAACTGTTACCCCTCACATATATATTAGGTTGGTGCAAAAATAATGACGTAATAATGTCGTTTTTTGACGTATTTTTAACGTCAAAAAACGACATTATTACGTCATTCTTTTTGCACCAACCTAATAAGTTAAATAGTAGCACATAGCATTTTCGCCTGATTATAGTTATCACATAAAACACTGAGTAGCGGACTTCGTTATTATTGAATTAAGAATTTTACTGTATTATATTTAGGCTCTGTTGAATTTGGTATTGAGCCCTCAGCTATCAGAAAACAGCTCTATGAAGATTAAAAAATTGTTTTTCTTGAAAACTGAGAGCTGCTTTTTAGAGATCTCATGAAATAAAGATTATTACATGTGGGATTTTAAGTGTTTGATATTCCATAATTAAAAATAATTTTGCTCTTTCTTTTGACATAGATCTCTCCCTTGATCTATATTCTCTTGGAAATTACATACGGATTACCATATTGTATCATTACAATATATATATATATATATATATATATATATATATATATATATATATATATATATATATTGAACAATAAAAAAATAAAAAGATTAATTAAAACAATTAAAATCTTTAAACACAATGGGTTGTAGATTAATATTCTTTCGTTTTTTTTTGTTTTTTTTTTGTTTTTTATTATTATTCCATTTAGATTCCTCGACTAATTTCGACCAAAATGGCCATCATCGAGAGGAGAAATATTTCTGCTTACTGCTAGCAGTGAACTACAGAAATTAATATATATATATATATATATATATATATATATATATATATATATATATATATATATATATATATATATATATGGGATTTTAAGTGTTTAATATGTGTGTAGGGGGTGCGTGAATGTGGGCAAATATAGAGTAAATAGGAAAGAGCCCTTACGTCCCTTATTGGACTGGTTGCTTCAGTCGTTTCCATAGTAATTTATTCTACGAATATATATATACATATAAAGATTCGTAAACTTCAACATTAATTATTCCAAAAATTTCGCTTAAGAATGAAAGAGAGCTTGATATTTTAATTCAATTTTTGAAACATGAGAACACTTATGCAGCGAAAAAAAATCATATTTAAAAAATGAATATAATTATATATATATATATATATATATATATATATATATATATATATATATATATATATATATATATATATATATATATGCAACATGAGATCTAACCACCCAATTAATACGTTATTTAGTTAGACCCCACTTAACGCTAAGCTAGAACCAACTTACCAGGGTAGTGTAATAAAACCCGATGCCAGGCTTGTAATCATATTACCACCGTTAGTATTTTTACTACAGCTAGCAAGCACACAGAAATCTAACCTCTTCCACTGACATTGTGGCAGTTCAGATGTAATATAAATGTTTTCTTTACAAGAAATTCAACAGGAAATTATATCAGCGAAGATACCGTTAGATGCATCCTTTTACTGTCTTCATTTAAATGTCTGAGTTAAAATACATTTTAAAAATAAATTCACGCATTCGACGTTTAAACAGAAACGAATACAGTTTCCACATCATGCGTTCTCCAAACCATCTACAACTCTAAATGTGGTAAATAACTAGATCTCATGAGTAATATAACACATACGGAAAAAATAAACCCCTAAAAGACCCATATTAAGTTTTTTTTCTTGTTGGGAAAGGAGACAGGTGTACATGAAAATACTGATTTCTCAACATGCTTCAATTTGGTCAAAGGACGACTAATATACAGTAAATGCTTATCTTGTCTTATTATCCAGATTATTATTTATTTGTTTTTTAGCTATCGAATTTCTTTAATCGGTCTACTATATATATATATATATATATATATATATATTTGTATATCTGTGTGTGTGTGTGTGTGTGTGCGCGCGCGCACGCGAATATGTAGAAAATACGAAAGAACTCGTTAGGTAAAAAGCTCTTTAGTATTTTTGTTTTTATTTTTTGAAAAACGATGCTCGATACAAATGTAGAGTCTAAATTATAACTATTTTTAAAAAATATGATTCCTTTGCTACATAAGAGTTATCATGTTTCGAAAACAAGAGCTGAAAACTTCAATATTTTTATTAAAATTAAATTGAATTAAAGCATCAAGCTCTGTTTTTCGCCTGAAGATGAAACAGAAGTTCATGCTTCAATTCAATTTATTTTTGAAACATGAGAACTCTTATGTAGCGAAGGAATCATATTTAAAAAAAATAATTATATATATATATATATATATATATATATATATATATATATACGTGAACATTGAAGTCAACACTCAGAGGCGACAGGCTGCTTCAGGCTGGACGCTATCGTCAGGCCTGAAACAGCCTGTCGCTGATGATTCATGTAATTATAAATTAAAATTGCCCTTATAATTGATTTCTCTCTCTCTCTCTCTCTCAATATATATATATATATATATATATATGTGTGTGTGTGTGTGTGTGTGTGTGTGTATGTGTGTGTGTGTATGTGCGTGCGTGCGTGCGTGTGTGTGTGTGTGTAACTTTAAGAATCAGGAGGTAAGTTGAATCCGCTACCTTGGTTTCAACCTTACGGTATCTTCAGACAACTGTCATTAAAGGACGAACTAACGCTTAAAAAATGTAAAGAAAGCTACATTTTCCAAAAATAAATAATAAAAACGCACGAAGTTGCGTGTAATAGGAAAGAGAGGAGGATGTGAACAATATATATATATATATATATATATATATATATTACGCAACCAAATCCAATGTTACCTCATATGGAGGAGAGTATAGATCTATTTCAATTAACGAGAAGTGCGTTAGTCTTATTCAACCCCGGTGTATAGACTGTGTTCGTGTCGGAATTTGAAATTAAGAATTTAACTTTTTTTTCTGTATCAATTTTTCGACTGTTATCAAAGTTAAATTTTAAATTTATAATTAGAAGTTTAAATAGAGATCTATCCCCCCATATGAGGCAAGTTGGGATTTTATCGTGACAATTATGTATACTGTTATGATAAGTAGGTAGGTAAATAGATGAATAATTGATTATATGTATGTTAGTCAACGGACAGAAACTTACATATATGCATATAGCGAGAGCTGATTTTATTTTTAAAAAAAAGATAGCTTAGATTGGAACAATGCCAAATAAAAAAGAAATTAAATCAATACCATTTATTTACTGCGTATTTGTCTGTTATATCGAAAAAGCGTCATGTTTGCATACTTGTCCGTTGGAGGTAATAAATAAACGCCAAGTCTTTATTTCCTGGACAATGTTTCTTGGCGATAACCAGTGTTTAATGGATACGAGGTGAAACATCTTAGGCACCTTATGTAGGTCGAATAAAGAGCAAGATATATATATATATATATATATATATATATATATATATATATATATATATATATATACGGGATGCAACAGCAAAATTGTCCATCCCACAAAATGTCTAGAAAATCACTTTTTTTCACATTTTGACATAAGATATATAGCCATCTTGACACAATTTGTCGTAAGAATCACTGAAAAACCATTGGAGTTATTCATCTAGAAAGAGAACAGATTAAAATTGTTTGTACCACCCCCAATATGTTTTCCTAAATGAGCAATGGTGAGAGTAAAACGACCATTCTGACCTTCCGTAATTGTGTCAACATTCATACTCTGACTTCCACACTCAAACTCCATTCAATAACCATTATATCAATCTCTCATGAGCTTCCGATCCTTAACTATGATTAATTAATGATGTACATATCATTTTTGTTTATGATCGATTTCATCACGATTCTTCCTTTAATCGTACATGGTAATTATACTTTGTTATAGAGTCCAATAGTGTTATAAAAATCTCGGAGAATTTCAGTAACATGCTTTTAGTCATTTCTAAGTGACGGGTCCAGAGCTTAATCTACAAATTGGGCAATTTTGCTGTTACAAGATTTGGACAATTTTGCTGTTACACTCGGTAATTATATATGTACGTATGTGTGTTTGTATGTGTGCGAGTTTATATATATATATATATATATATATATATATATATATATATATATGTGTGTGTGTGTGTGTGTGTGTGTGTGTGTGTGTGTGTGTGTGTGTGTATTGTGTGCGTGTGTGAAATAAAAATATAGTTTTAAGTTTTGCTATATTTATAGGTAAAAAATTCAATATCCGTGATACAGTCTATGTAAACTTAAAATGTACACCGAGTACCACACAAAGACACAGACACAAATACACAGTTTCACACCCACAAATACATATATATATATATATATATATATATATATATATATATATATATATATATATATATATATTAACGATCTGAATAGCTATTATAACATGACTTCGTTATCAGGCTTTCTGAATTCTCCTATACTTGTATTTTGATTGGTCATTCTAGTTTTCCTCTTGCGGAGGATCTTTAATTAATTTGAAAGTTTTAAAACCATTTGTTTTGCATTCAACATCATCACTTGATGAAACACCGGCAGTGTTGAAACAAAATTGTTATTTTTGTAGTGATTTTATAACATGTTTATATTATAAATTGTTTAAGTAAATAATTATAAATATATATATATATATATATATATATATATATATATATATATTATAATTATTTATAATATATATATATATATATATATATATAAATATATATATATATATATATATATGTATGTATGTATGTATGTATGTACAGTTATTTGTGCTAACACAAAGTCATAAGCCACTATTACCGAGGATTTGAGCGTGCTGACCTTGTTCTGACTGTTGATCACGACAACTAAACTGCTCTCCCCTAGAAACTGTAACTAAGGTCCGCTCAGCGTAGTTGCATTTTAAACCACATGTAGGCTTTGTGGGTGTTGAACAACCACAAATATACCAGGGCAGTGTCTTCAACTGGGATTGGCTAGCTATCCTTGCAGGCTAGCATACTCGGATACGCGCAGGCAGCCACCACCATGTATAGATTTGTTCTTTTTTAGCAATCTGTCTTTAACTTATTCTGTTAAACAAGACTGTGAGTAAGTTTGCTTTTTTTGTTTCTTGTATGCGAACAGTTGTTTCCTTTTTCTGGATTAATGAGTTTAGAAATGATCAAAATGTTACTTTTTTACAATCGCTTTCAGTGAATTTATTCATAATCATGAGGATAATACATGGTTTGAAATAAGTTTATATATACATTCTTATATACGAGAACACTGTTAGGAAAATTAATGACAACGTGATCGCAGCTACAATTGAAAAATATTTAACTAAACATCGTCAATGTGTTACAACTACTACTACAATAATGAAACATTTAATTAACGCAAATCAAAATAATAAAAAGCTGAAACTTCAAGGTATGATTTACTCTATCAACTGTAAAAATGGCCACAAGTAATACATAGGAGTGTGCCAAAAGTCAATATTATCACTGAACTTCTTTTTGCTCTTTTTAGCTCTGGATTTTAAATGTTTGTCTCTCATATATAGGAACGCTGCCGAGAAGGCGTGTTCGCTTCTTTGGTCGTCCTGTGACTTTTGAACACTCTCACACACGCATATATCCACGTGTCTATTACACACAGACACACATAGACACACACAAACACGCACAAACAATCTTATTCTTCTTGTTTAAACGCTTTTTTTTTTCAGTTAAATGCTTGAGGCTTTAAAATAACCCTTTCGCCAGATCGTTATCCACGAAATAAAAACACAAGAATATTGTAGCAATAGGCAAATTTTACTCAGTAACATTCTGCTGTAGATGAACGACGCAAAGATGAGCGGAGGTGAATCGTCTAACGGACGTGTCTCCATTTTTTATCATACCGGAGAGGCGGTCTGTTTCTCCTCTCTGGGTCTCTCTGATTTTAGGCTGCTAGTGACCACTGTCTCATAGGGGACAGCGTTATTTGTCCTGTCGTATTTGTTTAGAAAAATAATTTATCAAGAATCCAAATTCTTGTTCCACTCAGTGACCTTCCTTGTTAGGGTCGTGGACCACTTCACTTGATAGGTTATCATCGGGAAAATAACTATTTCAAGCAATTTCTCTAATATGTTTCAACGTTTAAATTTAACAAGATATCGACTGAGACTGATATCGCTACATATTTTAACATTACACATGCATATGTATAAGTATATATTGAATATTTGGTAGTAATCATTCTTTCAGATATGTTTTCTTAAATAGGAAAAACAAGGACTATATTTTTATTCAGTTTTTCGTGTCTCTTTACGGTCTTTATTTTAGGAGGATTACGACTATCTGAATCTGGCCGTAGTGATTATTGTCTCAAGAAATTTCGGAAGAAGGAACTAGAAACCCATTTCTAAACAGGAAACAAGGAGTAAGGCTTTATGATAATACAGACATCGAAACGGAAATTTGTATAGTGACTTTCTATAAAGACAGAAACATTCTCGAACTAACATTACAAGTTGATATGAAAATAATGAAATAGATAGATAGATAGATAGATAGATAGATAGATAGATAAGGAGGTAGACAGCTGTATATAATATAAAACTTTTTCTCCTTTTATTTTCTTATATACTGACATTTAATTATTTTTAAGATCCATTTTATCTTATTTCCCGCTGTTTCGTATCTCCGACATTTTTTCAAAGCATCGAAAGGAAGGTAAGAAACAGCAAAACAAACACTTCGAAGAATAACAAAACTGACCATTCTGACATTTATGATGCCAGCCAAATTTAAGCCATTATTTTTTTTTTTAAATTAGGAGAAAAATACAAAAAATAACAAGAAAAAAGAAAAAAATCATATGAAAGGTGTGGGTTTGCGTGTAATCGTTGCAGTGGTCTGTAAAATTATCCGTTGATATAAAAGTCACTCGAATATCATGTATGTCTTGGTTTTTTTTTTAATAATATTTTTCATTCTACTTTTTTTGCCTTTTAGCTGGTGTTTTCTATTAATTTATTTCTTCTTTTCTTTCTTTCTATATTTTTTCTCCGTTTCTTTCTTTCAATCTTTCATTCATTCTTAATTTTTCTTTATTTTTTTTTCCATTTTCTTTCTTTATATTTTCTTGATTTTTCTTTATGCTCTCCTTTTTTTCTTGATTTTTCTTTATTTCTTTTCTTCTTTCCTTCTTTATTGCTTTATTGTTATTTCTTTCTTTATTTTTTCTCCGTTTCTTTCTTTCAGTCTTTCATTCATTCTTTATTTTTTTTTTCCATTTTCTTTCTTTTTTTTTTATGCTCTCCTTTTTTTCTTGATTCTTCTTTATTTCTTTTCTTCTTTCCTTCTTTATTTCTTTATTGTTCTTTCTTTCTTTCTTTTTGTTATGGACCAGCTTAGGACCAAGGAAGAACAACACGAACACAAGAGTAGAAATAACGAAGGTATATTACACGAAATAATAATACAAGATGTGGAAGGTGTTAGTATGACAGTCAGTCTGGTTTGGAGTAAACTATTATCGGCTCGACTCGATTCGTCTCTCTCTCTCTCTCTCTCTTGTGAGGCGTAGTATACATAGTGTTAGGAAGAGTTCATTCAGTATTCATAGGTAAGGACCCATGAAACTTTTCCTTCTCTATTTTTTCAATTTTCTTTCTTTTTCCTTTCTTTCTTTTTTTCTTTCTTTATTTCATTCAGCCAAGTCTTCTCAAATATTGTTCGCTTAAATCTTTTACTACCTAATTCTTCGATTTACTATGTTGTGCGGGTGATGTAGTGGATAATATCACGGAATTGTGAATCGGAGAGCCGAGTTCCAATTCTCGGTGGGTTCGTTTAGGCGCAAATATCCAAGGGAAAAATATAAACCCATCCCTTCCCTCAAGGCTGTAGGTTAATTAGTAAAACTTGTATCACTTAACTATTATTATCTCAAAAACATCTTAAAATATGTTCTGACTTTAAATAATCTGCAAAAGGTTTATAATCCGTAGAAAACGAATCAGTCACTCAATATAATTATGTGTATTTACATCTGTTATGTGTTCATATCTATATATGTACATCTATAGAGAGTGTCCATAAAGTCCGTGTGTACTTTAAAGTTATAAATTATTTAAAGTGCACACGAAATTTATGGATACATTGTATAGTTAAACGCTTTTTTTCATTTTATTGAACCTTTTTTACAATAGATTTCCACATTTTTAAGAAAAATTTTGCTCCGTCATTTTTATTATATATATTCCTTTTTCCCTTCTTTTTCGTTTTTCCCTTTATCTTTCTTACTTCTCACTTCAACATATTCTAACGGTAGTTCCGTTTTATCAGCACTCGACCACGTGTTCTGCTAATGTTTGCTACAACTTGCTGTACACTAGAGTCTTTCCCGCTCCTCAACCTATAACACTTTTCATCAATGTCTACAATCTCACTCCCCATACGACACATACTAGTAACAACAGACTTGCCCAAAACTTTTACACCGATCAGCATTTAATTTTAAGTTTATTTTCATAAAAAGTTTCGCATATCGAGGTGTCAGACGGAGATCTGTTTTTTGCTAATAATATGATTTTCACTGGAAAATACCCCCATCTACATCTGTCTCTGAGTTATTCCCATTTCTCTGTTTGTTCCTCGCTCTGTTGATAAAGGACATAGGTGTGTCCGAAAATTCCGATTCTAAAACTTTTCTCTTCGTACATCATTTCTGACATATGCTTAAAAAATAAAAAAATGTTTAACGTAATGATTACATTGGCAACCTTTTGTTTGTACTTTGTTATTAATCAACCTATTTCATATATATATATATATATATATATATATATATATATATATATATATATGAAGAAAAATATACGGAAAAAACAAACAAAAATCCTTATATGCAATTTTTCTGTTTTAATGTTAATATAATGTCAGCGTCCGACGTTTCGGTCTAATAAACCATCTTCCAGGACATATTCATAAAATATAATTAACATTATCAATTCAACATGACAAAGACGATGGACATAAGAACAAGACTTATCCAAACAGATAACTGAAAGTTTTATATGATCAGCGTTCCGTTTAAACATGGTCACGTTGTCGTCACGTGGGCGACGCTGTGAAAACGTATTCCTAAAATGTATATATATATATATAATCTTAAGATGTGCTATATTTATGAGATAAAGTGCTCGATATCAGAGATAGAGCGTGTACAAATAGAAATTTGAACACAGAAGTCAACATTTAGAGGCAACAGTCTGTTTCCTGCTAAACACAATCGTCACGCCATATATATATATATATATATATATATATATATATATATATATATATATTATAAGCATTTCAAGCCAAGTAATCCGGGAGTGCCACTAGTACGCATGGGGTTACAGAGATTGAAATTAAGAGAAAAGATTAGGTGATAGGGTTTAGATGACATGGTAAAAAGAGGAACGGGTATCAAGATATCAGAAGATGTCAATTGACATTACATTTAAATTTTTGAATCCCTGCTATCAGAGAATAAAGTTAGAGGAAGGGAGTTCCACTGTCGGGAAGTGCGAGAGTAGCAGCAGTTGGCGCAGAAGAGGCGCCTACATTTAACTGTTTCGACAGTAAAAGGGTGGGACCGACATGCCAACCTAGCAGCACGCTTAAATTTATGCCATCGGGGTAACAGTGAAAATAACTCGACATAGCAGATGTCATGAAAATATATAATAAAAAGAAAGAGGGAAGCCACTTCACGTTTGCGAGAAAGTGACTGGAGACGAGATCCCAAGTTAGGACCGATCATATTTGCATATCCGAATTTGGATTTTGTCAAGGACCTGGAGATGAAGAGTGGGGTCAACGGTATGTCAACAGTATTTAATGCATGAATGAATGATTTGTGAAGGATGGGCACAGACGCGGAAAACTATCTGGCGTGAGCCAGAGAAACAAGTTTCATTACGTCAGATTCAACCGTTGATTCAATGGGGTTGTTCCACCTCAGGACAGCGGAAAATGTGAGAGCAAGAAGGCACAGTGTTGCGCTCTCGTGAAGTTGAGCACCAACCGTGCCAATAGGAGGCAGGAAAGTATCTCTATGGTTATTAATTCAGAGCGGTTTTCGTTTTGGATGCATTAAAAATTAAAAGCCATTTCCTGTACCAGTCAACCACAGATTGAAGATCTTTTTTCAAGAAAGGTCAGATTGTTTTACAGTTGAAACGCATAAATGTAATCATAAGTTGTATAGTGAAAGTTTCTTCTCTCCCACTGCTAACTTGTGGAACTCACTTGCTCTTTCTTGCATTACATCAAACATTTAAAGGCAACGTCAATCTTTATGTTCTGTCTTCTTTTTTTCTTCCTTTTTCTTTTATTCTCCTCTTTGCTTAATAATCTTGTTTTGTTCTCCTATGCACTAACACTCACTAAACTCTTGTGAGTTAGTGTCTTTATTACTTTATTTGGTGTGAAATGATATATATATATATATATATATATATATATATATATATATATATATATATATATATATATATATAAGTGATAGATTATTATTGGAGATAATTAAAATTAATTCATCGAATCTAGAAGAAATCTCAACAGAATGCAGAAAGCACTGGACTGCCGTTTCGTCCTATATTTGGGACTCATCAGTGCGAATACACTACCGAGAATTAAAACCCGGACAGTTACGTTATCAGGCTAACGTCATACCAACTGCACCAACGGGCCTCAGTGACGAAGAGGTAGCGAATTAGACTCGATATAGCGCCGCTTGATCACATAATCCGTGGTAGGACTCATCCGAGTTTCTTCTAATTATCTCAAATCCTCCTAATAATTTCTATCACTTGTATAACCTTCCTTGAACCGACTTTAAATGCCCTGGATGAATCGGCTTGGTTATAGTAGTCGTGGCTCGTGTAGGCACAGTCCTATCAGTAGGAAGAAACTCGGATGAGTTCCACCACTGAATATGTGATCGAGCGGTAGTGGATGCGCACTGCGTTTACGTATGCTCTATCCCTGATAGTGTGCACAATAACTCATAAATATAGCATATCTAAAAACTATATTTTATCATATATATATATATATATATATATATATATATATATATATATATATATATATATATATGTTAGGTTGGTGCAAAAATAA
Source organism: Acanthosepion lycidas (assembly GCA_963932145.1). Classification (NCBI taxonomy): domain Eukaryota; kingdom Metazoa; phylum Mollusca; class Cephalopoda; order Sepiida; family Sepiidae; genus Acanthosepion; species Acanthosepion lycidas. The sequence continues at coordinate 21,519,230 of OZ010590.1, read as the reverse complement.
TTTCGTTTTTTCACATAGTAACATATGTTAGAAAACGAAATTATTTTTGCACCAACCTAATATATATATATATATATATATATATATATATATATATTTATTTATATATATATATATATATATATTTACCGCGCTTGTAGTTAAATGATTAACTACACACACACACACACACACACACACGTATATATATATATATATATATATATATATATATATATATATATATATATATATATTGTGTATATATATATTGTGTATATATAGGCAAGTTTTCATTGATGCATGTTTCATTAATAATATAGACAAGTGTTGTCTGTTTATTTGAAGTAAGATCCTTTCATATTGTCTGATAAGCTTAGTAACATTATCATTGAATGACGAAAGGAAATCACCATATTGGTACATGTTTAAATTCAATCTAACTTTTAGGCTTACATAAGCCATTATCAAAGATGACAATTACTTTTCAATATATCAACCAATGCACGGACGAAACAATAATGATAGTCTGTTTTTGTTGCAGGAAACATTTCAAAGGAACGACTAATTCGTGTATACGAGACGCCGAACCGAAAATCGCGTCGCATCTCTTGACGTCACACATGACCACGCGAGAGTGAAAACGAGAAATATTAAAAATGTTATCAATTATAGGCATTTAGGAATATTTGTGGAGATTCCGTAGTTTATTTACTTAAAATAAATAGACAACACTTGTCTATATTATTTAATGAAACACACACACGCACACATACACACATACACACACACACACACACATATATATATATATATATATATATATATATATATATATATATGTATATAATAAAAAGGCTTAAACCCTAATATTCCATAGAATATTAGTGTTTACACTTTTTTTTTTATTATATCTTTACTCTGTCCTGGACATTGAGTTCTACCTGGATTCTATCCTCTTGGAATTATTTTTTATACAAATATATATGTATGTGTATGTATCTATGTATATATATTTATATATTTTAGATATATGTTTGCATATGTATGTGTTTATTTACCATTAATATTATATATATTATTGTGAGACCGGAAACTACCTACACAATAGACTCTTCCCTGCCTATATTAAGTAGGCGACAAGTAGGCGACAAGTAGGCGACAAGTAGGCGACATAGCACTCTACAGGAGAGTGACAGAGAGTGACACAGAGAGACAGTAAGAGTCTCGTACGACTACCAGTGTTGAACACTAACTTATAGTAAGCTCTGCTTACACTATCTCTGTAACCTGTTGTTAATATATCTTTCTTACATCTAATCCATGTTCCGTGTTTTACTTCTGTGGGCCCAAATTTGGCACCCACATCAGTGGCGACGAGGATTCTAGAAACGCACTCACGGCGAAACCTAAATACCTTACCAATCCCACATCTGGGTCGACGAAGAATTCTAGAAGCGCATTCACGTCGAAAAACTCGCAATAACTTGCCAGTCCCACAACAGTGGCGACAGAGAAGATTCGAGAATTTCGTTCTCACCGTATCAATAGCGACAGTACTCGAAAAATATACAAACTCCACGCGTTCGCACAGCAGTGTTGAGCGTGAAATTAAGCTGGTATTAATACATTAGTGATTTAAAATCTAAACACCCAGCGTCTATATATCATATATATATATATATATATATATATATATATATATATATATATATATATATCCTATCTTAGTCAATACATTGATTTATTGATTAATTTTTTTTTTACGATTTATCAACCTTTTGCAGGTTATTTAAAACCAAAAATATTCTTATCTTTTCAGGATTTTTTGAAGATAATAATGATTTACTGAAACAAGTTCTACTGATTAACGTATAAAGAATAAGGGAGAAGGAGTGTATTCCTGTTTTCTAAGGATATTTGTGCATAATTGTATATAACGAACTCGACTGTGATTGGAACTCATCTCTGTGATTTCTAATTCCGAGCTGTTAACCATTACACCACCTGCACATTCAAGCTTACATCACCTGGTATTCCCAACTGGTCACCCATCTAGATACTGACCAGACTCGTCGTTGCTAATATTAATGATTGTACGAGAACCGATTTTTCACCGGGTTATGGCCATGAGGCTTTAGGCTGTCCAGATAGACGCTTTATTCAGTATACTTTTATTTATTACTCGCTTCTCGAACATCCCCATCTAGTTCGCTACACTTGGCAGGACTTGTTTTAATTATTTCCTACTCGCCTTTACTTTCTTTCTTCTTATAAATACAATATCCTTTTCACGATGTAATTTATTCTTTCTTTTATTTTTAACCGTATTCCTCGTCAGTAAAGTCTTAATACCTCTTTACTCTCCTCACCTGTTCTCTCTTGGAATAATAATATTTTCTTTTTTCTGTAAGCAAAGAAGCCATTACGTTAATTGATAATATTACACTCCAATCAGTCGTTGCCTTAAACGATATTTGTTTTAGATGCAGCCATACGATTGTATGGCAAACGCGAGTCTTAAACCTGTTTCATGTTTTATTTTATTGCGAAATCAAGAAAAATTAAGTGAAATTCAATAATGTTTTAATCTCTGCAGAGCGAAGGGTAAACAACCTTCTATTGAATATTGTTTTGTGTTTTACAACTCGTCTAAATTCTTCTCAACTTCCATGAGTTTCCATGTCTGGGTATGACGATAAACTACATCTTGCAGCAAAACCTCTGATTGTGAGATTAGAGTTTTTGAGAGGCGAGAAACAACATTGTAATTATTGCTGTCTTGTGCTGGGGTGGTAGTACCAGTTAGGGGCCAAGTGATGGGCAAATAGTGAAATGAAAAACAAAACAATTTGAAAGCACACAAATAACATTTTATAGAATGACCAACAATACATTTAATCTGTAGTTGAAGGAATACATTTATTTTAAAATATATATTTAGTTAGAACCATAAAATTGTGTTCAAAATGGTTACATTTCGCCATAACAGGTAGAGGTTGATATACATATATATTAAGCAACCAAAATGAAAGAACTCTTTCATGATATTAATCCATAAAATTATCCGTAAATTTCTTAAATAAATCAAACCGTATTTCAAGAAAACTACAGCTTTAAACCCACCTATGACCTCCTCTAGTATTCCGGTCGCAACAAACATATAGTGATTTTCCAAGCGTAGCTTAGATGAGGCAGAAGAGCAAAGGTAAGGGGCACCCAGTGAGGACCGAAATCACTACTCAGTCGTAATTGTTCTAGCGAGACAAGCTTGCTAACCATTACATCGCCTCGAGATGCCTCCTAACAAACATATATATCTATTAATTCTGACTATTATCTATCATGTATTAAGCAACGTCGACCCTGATAGGTAGCCAGATGGGTGACCACTTGGGAGTACAAAGTGCTGTAAGCTTGAACATGCGGGTTGTATAGTTGGATAATGGCTCGGAATTGAAAATCGGAGAGCCGAGTTCTGATTCCAGTTGGGTAACTTGTATTCACTTACGCGCAAATGCCCTTGCGAAAGCTATGAATGCGCTACTTCAACTTGATATTGGTTAATTAGAATGACTTGTATCACTAAATGTTTATTATCTACATGAAATTATTTCAATCTAAAATATATTTTCCGGCTTTAAATCACCTAAAAACATTGATAACCCGTACAAAAAATAACAATCAATCAAGACTGATGTGATAGAAATTAAGAAGACTTAAGAAGAATATTTTTCTGAAAAGAATTTTAATAGAAAGGTTTTATAAATTTCAACGAAGAATATGTCCAACTTCTCGGCTAATGAGTGCCAAATGTTTTCTTATAAGGAAACGGCTCATTTACCATAACTCTCAGAAGCCTTCCTCTTGCGGATTTTGTGGAGATATGGATGAAATTCCGTTTTTTTTTTTTTTAAGAAGAATCATGTAATGAGATTTCCCTATCTGTCCATATATTTCGTGAGAAGGGCACCTCAGCGTGATGTAGTAGTTGGCAAGCTTGTAATGCAAGATCAATTGCGATTCAGTTATAAGTTTGATCCTCACTGGGTGTTCCATACTTTTGGCCTTGTGCCACATCAAAGCTAAGCTTAAAAAATCACCATGTATCCCTTAACATTTTACAATCAAAATTCCAAATAATACACTGACAATGAGTTTGCAATTCCTTGTAATCCAGGAGTGGGTAAATTATTAAATTTCGAATTCGAGATATGTTTTCGACAATCCGAACGTAAAATGGAACAGCGGCGAATCTCATAACGGCAATAATCATTGCGGAAAGAAAGAAAACCATCGATCGATTTGCGACATGGGAACGGTGTGTTTGTGCGCTGAGCCGAAAGAATGGCAAGGAAAATCACGTTCGGAATCAGAAGATGCGGTAGAGCGTGTCGAAATAAGCTCAAAGTTGGCTCTACGTATATTTCTCACAATGATTCCGATACTAGAATAACGAGGGAGATAGCCATTTCGAAAAAAAAACTTCAGCAGAGATAATAATAGGAAAATTAGAAGAAAAATAGACGCGAAACTTTTTGCACATTGTCATCATCGCACATCAGTTCTCGTTAGTTTGATTTTTAAATAGCTGAAAAGTATTTGTCTGGCGAATAACGAAGAGGTTTTATTTGAAACTTCTGCTAAACACTAATTAAATATGGTGGATATTGCCTTCCGGTTTGAAGAACATCGCGGCTTTCCAAAGAATCGTGAAGTCTTCAACTTCAGCCAGAAAAGTATGCATTCAATTGACTGTGTTATTTACGATAGTTCCAGTCGGAATGATGGCTACCTATTTGCTCTCTAACCTTATTCAAGTGTCCGTCAATGTGAGTAACCTACAGGAAATTTCGGGCTGAAAGCCTTTTTAATCTACGGACATAAGTTTTTCTCATACCCTTGGCCCTGTTTTAGGGATATCTAGTTTTGTGTACTGCATTTTCTAGTGGATAATATTCTAAAAGAAAAGTAAAGAAAGAAAGGATTTTGTATTATGCACAATTACACCTTTTCAGAAATATTTACCCAGCTTAAAAAAAGCCTCTTATTTGAATTAGCAACATTGCAAAAGCATTCAGTTCTGTTCACAAAGTAAAGTTTGTTTATATGTTGCTTTTCCTGTTTTATTTATATAGTTGTCTCTCTCTACATTATTAATATTTTTTTTTCATATTTTATTAATATATATAAATATAAAAGTCATATCAAACAGAAAATATGATAAACTAATTAACATCTTAAAATTTATTACCGTGTATGCCTGGTCAGTATATTTGTCAAAGAATATTCAAGAATAAATTTTGAAACGGAAATTTGAAGAAACATACAATGGCTAAATATCCGGCACATTTCTATTATTTAATATCGTGAAAAATTAAAATTTTATTAAAATGTATGTACGACATTGAGATTTTAGTGGATAATACGGTACAACTTTTTAAATGCAATCTTTTTTATGGATGGCTGTACAACGGTCTCATATTCTAATCAAGAATGTAATTTATCCCCTGTTTTAGCTTCAGAAATAAGCGGTTGTATTATACTCAAGAAAATACGGTACAAATAATAAAAAAGAACTTAAAGTGTTCCATAGTTTTTTTTTTCTTGTTTTTTTTTTCTTGTTTTTTTTTTTTCTTGTTTGTTTTTTTTTCTTGTTTGTTTGTTTTTCTTGTTTGTTTGTTTTGATGGTTTTTTTTGTTGTTGTTCGTTTCTCTTGTTTTTCTTTGTTATTTTTTGTTGCTGTTATTTTGTTTCTTGTTTTTTTTTTCTTTTAGTAGGGTGGAAACAGCATGACGAAACTAATATAAATGAATCCTCTGGATATAAAGTGGGATGTCTGAGTTCTATTATTGTTAAGTAATAAACTGATCCCCCTACAGAATTACTATATATTAATGCAAAATATATGTACAACATTGAGATTTTAATGAATAATATCGTACAAACTTTTAGAAAAATACATCACGATGGATGTATTACGTCGTCATATTATACTTAAGAATATAATTTATTCCCTGTTTTCCAGCTTCAAAAACACTGGGTGGTTTTATACTTAAGTTTTATTATAACCAAGAAAATATGGTTATTATCCTTTTTGTACTGCACAGTTAAACTAATTCTGCTGTCAATGAGTTGGCGCATATCCGTAGTAGGATAAAACCGGGGATTAGTGCTTATAAGTACCTATTTTGATTGTTAAAACACCATATGCCTTAAACTTTCATCCTAAACACTTTAGAAACATTTCAGACCCTTTTTAAAACATTTTTGAAAAATAGTATAGATGGCCATAGACTTAGCGTAAATGTTTTTTATATGTACAATAACCG
>OZ010590.1:21505419-21507919 GCA_963932145.1 Acanthosepion lycidas | reverse complement strand
ATATATATATATATATATATATATATATATAATAGCTGGCAACTCATATTCGGTTACGGCGGCTAGCTAATCCCTAATTCAGACGCTCGCTCAAGGGCATTTGTGTTTGTTCAATACCCACAGAGCCCATCTGTGATTTATGCTGCAACTATGCTGAGCAGACCTTAGTTACAGTTTCTGGGAGAGAACGAGTTATCTAGCGTGATCAGCAATCTGAACAAGGCCAGCACAGTCAAACCCTCGGTCACGATGACTTCTGACTTTGTGGTAACAAAGCTATCGACGGTCCCCCAAGTGTTCCGCCTACACAATTTCACTCATAAGTCTTGGGTCAAACCGTGGTATGGTTTTCAGGCACCTTCCAAAGGTGTCGCACGCTGGGATCGTCCCCCTCCAGACCGATAATATCAGGAAGTTTCCTTCCTGACAAATCAACCATGGTGAGATTCGAACACGAGTCTCCTGTTCAGAAACCAAACATTTTAACCACTCAGCTCCTTTTGAATTTGTAGGTCTTTGTTTACGTGTGTGAGAAATAATAAAGTGTTGTGATATGTGTGTTTGTATGAAAAAGTCAACATGTGTGTGCGTGATTCATAGTAAAAACGGATACGAGAGATACAAATTGTTTCTTACTGTTGGCGGTGATACCGTGGTCTGGAGTTTGTCAACGCTGTCGTTTTTAAAATGAGGTCATGAAGGTCATCAGCGAGAGGTGTGTGTCGTTTGGTGACAGCCGCGTGTATATTGTTTCGGGAACGGATTTCGTATGTTTTTATACACTTTTTCCGAACAATATCGGCTCCATAATTAAATTATTTATTTATTCCTAATTGGCCCTAACAAGTCACGTGGTATGTCTTCTACTACGTCCGTACGATATTTGGTCGGTATTTCCCTAAAAATAATGATGACTAATACAACAAACATTCTGATTTGTAATCTATGATTTTATTGGTGTTTTAAGATGTAAGTGTTTTCTTAGTTTTCTTGGTTTATAAATATTTCATTTGATATTTTAGTGGACACGACAAAACGGAAGCAACAGACTAGACCTGAATTTGAACTCGAGCCTCCAATTCGATACCTGCTACACTAGCTGCAGATAACATTAAAACAGCATACTACGCATGTATTACGTTGCAATGTGTTGGGTTTTATGCTTCGTTTATAAGGAAACCTGTATTCTAATTGTTGTCTCTAGCGTTTTTATCTTTGTTCATATCTATGCAATGTTTGCAGGAAATCTGTACAGAGATTTGGACGACATATATTTCAATTATTTTTTGGTCTTTTCTTTTTTTTACCTTTTTCCCAGTCTACATTTTTCCTCCTTTTAGGAGTATCGATCGCTATTTTCTAGACAACCATCACTTTGTGTCTGCGTCAATATTTCTTCTCTCTTCCCTGCTATCGATCTTTACCAATTTTGATTTGCTAAGGTACGAAGAGACACATGTGAGATATCCTGTAAGAATATTATTCATTAGGAAATTAATTGTCTGCGACGCTTAACATTAGTCCATGTTGAGGAGCCCAATGATTAGAACAATTAATTATCTAACGACAATACTTCATTTCCTTTTTAAATACAAAAAGGAGTAAAAGCTTACGCACATTCAATTTTACGTTTAATTTCAGAAGACAATAGAATAGAAATTATGAATCATTTGTATTTTACATGATATCTGGTACGTTAAACAGAAATTTGGTTTTTCTGCATTTCCTTTAAGAAAATGGGATGATAATAAAGTAATAAAAAAACATCTCTAAAACTTGAAGAACAATGACGCGAATATCGTCCAGATTTTCTTATTATCATGTATTTAACGAAAGCTGCTGTTTTACTTACAATAAATTGAAAATGTCATGTATTTATTGGGTGATTTGGGAGATATTAAGGTAATATTATTGACTACTGGATCGAAATCAGTTTATCTTTTTAATATACTTAAATTCACATGGAAACATTAATCAGCTGTATACTTGTTTCTATCAGTAAACGTTGGGTCCCGTTTATACAAGAGACCATAGGTAAGCATCGTTTGTCTATATATTTGAGTCAATAGGTAAACAATGTTCCTCTTTATATATATACAGGGTGATTGATATGGAACTCCCAATTTTAAAATACTTATATATTACTATAATTTTTACAAGAAATGGTTATGTGGGGAAAGTGTTTATCATGAGATTTTATTTAAAATTCGATATGGGCACCAAATTTCGCAACCAGCTTCTTGAGCCGCCGAGGAATCGCGTCAAATGATTTCACCTGGAACTCTTGTGGTATGGAAGACATAACTTCTTATATCCACCATTCAAGTTCTTTCAAAGTCTAGGTTTGGTATAAGAGACTTGCTGCTTTAATCAACCCAAAGAAACAACAACAAAAAAAACACACAGTTTGCTCAGTCGGGACTCATGGCTGGCCATTAATACAAACAATAGAGAGTTACTTTTCAATCATCCTGTGTATCTTATATATATATATATATAT
>OZ010590.1:21495419-21500419 GCA_963932145.1 Acanthosepion lycidas | reverse complement strand
CTATTTACTTTAATTTCTGTTAATCATAAATTTCCATGAGACTTCCATGATCTTCTACGGTTTTATATTTAAACTTATCCTTCTTAACTGTCTGAAGTACCAATACCCAATTATTTTAACCGTAATTGGGGAAGAAAATATGGATTCCGGAAATTAGTTCTGCATATGGATTGTTGTTTATAGGTGAATATCAATTTTTCCTCCAAAAAATATTTATTTACGTGAAAAAATATTTAATTTTCTACATATCATTCTAATTAAACTTTACCTAACACAACTCAATTAATTGTAAAAACCGAATATTATACAGTCAAAATTTCAGATCAAAATTCAGCTTAAGAACTGTGTCAGGCTACAGACTTATTGATCCGCTCTGCAAGATTCTTTTAATCAAACTATGTATGTGAATATGTCAAATCCATTACATTCACATAAGGGCTAATACCGTTGGGAAAGGCATGAATGCTGTTCTCCCCGCTCCCAGCTATTTTAAAAAAATAGACAGACCGGGTTGATAGGCGTTGATGGCAAGTGGTCTACCGCAGAAAGAAATGGTGACCTTCTGCTGGAAAAAAAACTACCTAGCGAGTCATGCATCGAAGGATACATGATCGCCTAAGCGTGTATCACACATGACACATAACTGACTGATATATGTTAAGAGACAATTGTTATCTATACTTCATATCCTCATGATCTACACTTCTTTCATTCACATCACACGCGTCATTAATCCTCATAAATTTGAATCCTAAATTTGAGTGGCTCACAGGCATCGTATCAGGCGAACTTTACAATTAAAATTCGTGCCTAAATATAATTATTTATTTAAATAAATATAATTATATAATTATTTATTTAAATAAATATATTTAGGCTCTACTTTTGGATCGAGCATTGTTTTTAAAAATAATAACAAAAATACGAAAGAACTTTGGATTATTTAACTAACGAGTTCTTTACTATTTTCTATATATTTTCACACATATATCGGCTCCCAAATTAAGGTCGAGCACTCTGAACATTTATTTTAAAAATAACATTTTTAAATAAATAATTATATATATATATATATATATATATATATATATATATATATATATATATATATATATATATATATATATATATATATATATATATATGTTGGAGCATGTCTCTTGGTGTTTAGCTGTATGCAAATTTCTTTTTTCTGTTGGACTCATCCAAATAATACGTGATACATAACACCCAAATGATTTTTAAACCTTTCCTTCTTCATGTCACAAAATGTTTTTATTCTATTTAAACGCAAGCAAGAGCACCTTTGACCTCAGAGAGATCAGACTAGACCTGATTTCCGTCGGCCCATTGCTCTATCAACTTAGTAACTCGGTCACAAATCGAACAATCCATCAGATTTAATGAATGGAAAGAAACAATTTTAATGTTTAAAACAATATATATTTCTTTTTGAATGTGTATACGAATTATAATGTTTTTAAATTCAGTTTAATATGATTTACTTCAGATTGTGTTTGTGTTGCCGAATTCATATATTTGTTTAGCTAACTCTTGCGCAAAGTCATATTAGATTGAGCAAGAAGATTATATAGCTAAATCAATAAATACGTAGCTTTAGGCCGTCAGAAACACCAGAAAATAAACCCAATAGATCAATAATTAAAAAAGAAACGTCTGAGGGATGTTGTATTTGGGAAAGATATGAAAATAATCCAGAACTTATACTGGGAACAAACAGCCTGCATGCGGATGGAAAATGAATTCACTAAATATACAAAAATAGAAAGAGACGTAAGACATGGATGTCCCGTCTCACCGGACTTATTCAAATTATGCAGTGAGGTAATTATGAGTGAACTGAAGTCCTACAAAAATATTTATTGGCGGCCACAATTTTAAAGCATTAGATATGTAGCTTACACAACGTTGGTAGACTTAGAAAGACTAAAGGACTAAATATCAATTGCAAGAAGACATAATGCATGGTTGTTAGCAAAAGGGGCGGACAAATATGTAAATTACACATTGGAGATAACGAAATCAAAGAAGTGAAATAATTGAAATATTTGAGAAGAATTTTCACAGAGGACAGATGGTAAGAAACTGAAATTCAAAGACAAATCGCAAAATAGAAGGTGCCTCCAAAAGTTAAGCAAGGAAGAGACAAGAAATTTTCGTTGGAAACAAAGGAAATAGTAGTTAAATTTAAGGCAATATTGGTCTTCCTATATGGCAGCGAATACTGGACAAGCTCATCACATATGAAGCAGAGACTTGAAGCAACAGAAATGTTGTTCTACAGAAGGATTCTGAGAATACACTCGACCGAACTTGTGAGCAACGACATAGATTTTGAGAAAAGGGAAACAGTACGGAAACTTTAAAGTAAAAGCAGATAGAGACAGTCGAAATGTCTGGGGCATTTAACGAAAAAAAAAAAACGTGATTAGGATTGATAGAGAAAAAACAAAATTTACAAACGTGAGAAAATTGTGGAATGCCATGATCATCAATGTTCTGAAAGGAGATGGCGCATAGTATTGATACTCGTATTGATGCCAGAAATGTTGGCAGAATATTGATCTTTCTCGCGGAATATGTTAAATTATATTTGTAAGGTGTTGAAGCAAAAGAGGGTTTGATCATAAAAGCTTGAAACGGTATTGTAAGAACCAGAATATGGACTCAATGTCAAAATTACAAATTCAAGATAATCTACTTTCTGAGAATACATGTAACATGTTTTGTAGGAAAGTCTTATACAAAACAGAACTTGTTAGTCATTTAAGAACTCTCGAACTTAAGCAATCCTCAAAAGACCACATTGACAGCAATTCCACAACGAATTGCAAGAAATTTATGTCAATGTAGTCACAAAGTACATGGGTCAGCATATATATATATATATATATATATATATATATATATATATATATATATATATATATACGTCTAAGTATACATACACGAGTAGAAATATATAACAATATGTAAAAAAATACATACAAACGTACATACCTACGCACATATGTACACATGCAAATATACACAAACACACACACACACATATGTTTATATATATATATATATATATATATATATATGTGTGTGTGTGGGGGGGTAGGTATATTTTTGTATATTTCTTCTTGTAGTGATGAATATGTGTACACATACGTATGTATTTATGTATTTATACACACACACACACACACATATATATATATATATATATATATATATATATATATATATAGAGAGAGAGAGAGAGAGAGAGAGAGAGAGAGAGAGAGAGCAAGAGAGAGAAAAGAGAGAGAAAGAGAAAGAGATAAGTACCATTAACTGTTCAATTATTGTTGTGGTACCAAAGTTACGCACATATTAGGGTCCAAAAATGAGGGATCTTGATTGATAGTGAATTTATTTTTACACTCATTTTTTTCCTAACGAGTGAAAATAATTTCCACAAGACTTTCATTATGGAAATGAGAATTGAATATTTAAATTTAGACTTTAATGTTCCTCATATCGAGCTCTCTAATTACTAAGACTACTTGGTTTAAAAACGATATCTTCTTAAAATGCCTTGGCTGAACTTTTTCTCTAATGTTTTTAAAGCAACACAGTTTTAACTTTTAGTGTTATATATATATATATATATATATATATATATATATATATATATATATATATATATATATATATATATATATATATAATACAGTTCAAAAGTTTGAAGACACCCCTGGTAATTTTTTTAACTAAAAGTAATTGCTTTGTAGTACTAATAAGAGAACATTAATATACATATTTTAAAAAAGCCAGACATGATTTTTTATTAGAAAGTTTAGTATGAGAAAAAGGAAAAAAGCTTTTCATGATAACATTTTACTCTCGCATAGCCTTGATTACTGCAGTTCAAATTTTTTGGCATTCGTTGTAAAAGTTTCTCAAAGTATAAGTTTTATAATTGATTCCATTCTTTTTCCAATGACTCTAAGTGCTCTTTTTCATTTGTTACTAATTTAATTATATATATATATATATATATATATATATATATATATATATATATATATATATATATATATATATATATATATATATATATATATTGTTTCAAATTTAGTTCCATTTAGGGGAAAATGTACTTAATATCTAATGTGCATTTAGGTAGAATTTTCCCTTAATATAATCTGTATTCATTTTATTATTTTTCCCCCTTCTGTCCAAGTGATCTGTTTTGCATTCATTGATATACCATATAAAACACCGAGTAAGGAAAGACAAAAACCTAATAAAATATATTCATATAACGATCCAGTGACAGGACACAAAGAGTGTGTGTTCAATACCTGTTTAATGCGATGGAGAACATTGTGAGGGGAATTAACAGGAGATAACTGATAATTGACATCCATTAGACATGGCACGTGGAACTAGAACATTCTACCACAGTGAGCGAAATAAAGGGTTCAGTTTCACATCCCAGACACCTGAAGAAAGCCGGAGCGTACAACTTCCGAATATTTGTAATAAATATGGCGACAAAGATGAGGACAATAGTCCGAATAATGAAAATAGTGTACATAATACCTCATCTCAGAAATATAGGCATATACTCAAGATTTTATTTATAAAACCCATATTTAGCCAGGATTAAAACAAAAATAAATTTCCTACTATTGTTCACAAAATACAAGGACCAAGAGCCACTCAATTTAGAAAATGATAGCAAAATTGAAACTTATACATCAGAAAGAGATATTTGAAATTAGTTGGGTACATAGTAAGGAATAGGGGCTTGGAAAACTAGATACTCAGAGGATATATTGCAAGCAGGATATATAGATGATAAACAGAGTATAACCTAGTTAATAAGCTTTTGTAAATGGAGGTCAGAACAGGCAAGCCTCTCATTGCTCTGACGCTAATTCCACAGAAAGTGATCGGTTCTATTCAAACTTACATAGTAGCAAAACCAACAACATTCTCCTAGT
>OZ010590.1:21432919-21490419 GCA_963932145.1 Acanthosepion lycidas | reverse complement strand
TTTCTTATTTTTCTCTTTCTAGTTTTCCTTTGATTTCATTTTCTTCTTAGTCGTTTTATTTCATCTTTTTATTCAATAACATGTTTTTTTTCTTATTTTTCTCTTTCTAGTTTTCCTTTGGTTTCATTTTCTTCTTAGTCGTTTTATTTCATCTTTTTATTCAATACCCTGTTTTTCTTCTTTTGCTCTTTCTAGTTTTCCTTTGATTTCATTTTCTTCTTAGTCGTTTTATTTCATCTTTTTATTCAATAACATGTTTTTTTTCTTATTTTTCTCTTTCTAGTTTTCCTTTGATTTCATTTTCTTCTTAGTCGTTTTATTTCATCTTTTTATTCAATACCCTGTTTTTTTTCTTATTTTTCTCTTTCTAGTTTTCCTTTGATTTCATTTTCTTCTTAGTCGTTTTATTTCATCTTTTTATTCAATAACATGTTTTTTTTCTTATTTTTCTCTTTCTAGTTTTCCTTTGATTTCATTTTCTTCTTAGTCGTTTTATTTCATCTTTTTATTCAATACCCTGTTTTTCTTCTTTTGCTCTTTCTAGTTTTCCTTTGATTTCATTTTCTTCTTAGTCGTTTTATTTTATCTTTTTATTCAATACCCTGTTTTTCATCTTTTGTTCTTTGTAGTTTTCCTTTGATTTCATTTTCTTCTTAGTCGTTTTATTTCATCTTTTTATTCAATAACATGTTTTTTTCTTATTTTTCTCTTTCTAGTTTTCCTTTGATTTCATTTTCTTCTTAGTCGTTTTATTTCATCTTTTTATTCAATAACATGTTTTTTTTCTTATTTTTCTCTTTCTAGTTTTCCTTTGGTTTCATTTTCTTCTTAGTCGTTTTATTTCATCTTTTTATTCAATACCCTGTTTTTCTTCTTTTGCTCTTTCTAGTTTTCCTTTGATTTCATTTTCTTCTTAGTCGTTTTATTTCATCTTTTTATTCAATACCCTGTTTTTCTTCTTTTGCTCTTTCTAGTTTTCCTTTGATTTCATTTTCTTCTTAGTCGTTTTATTTCATCTTTTTATTCAATACCCTGTTTTTCTTATTTTTCTCTTTCTAGTTTTCCTTTGATTTCATTTTCTTCTTAGTCGTTTTATTTCATCTTTTTATTCAATACCCTGTTTTTCTTCTTTTGCTCTTTCTAGTTTTCCTTTGATTTCATTTTCTTCTTAGTCGTTTTATTTCATCTTTTTATTCAATACCCTGTTTTTCTTCTTTTGCTCTTTCTAGTTTTCCTTTGATTTCATTTTCTTCTTAGTCGTTTTATTTCATCTTTTTATTCAATACCCTGTTTTTCTTATTTTGCTCTTTCTAGTTTTCCTTTGATTTCATTTTCTTCTTAGTCGTTTTATTTCATCTTTTTATTCAATACCCTGTTTTTCTTCTTTTGCTCTTTCTAGTTTTCCTTTGATTTCATTTTCTTCTTAGTCGTTTTATTTCATCTTTTTATTCAATACCCTGTTTTTCTTATTTTTCTCTTTCTAGTTTTCCTTTGATTTCATTTTCTTCTTAGTCGTTTTATTTCATCTTTTTATTCAATACCCTGTTTTTCTTCTTTTGCTCTTTCTAGTTTTCCTTTGATTTCATTTTCTTCTTAGTCGTTTTATTTTATCTTTTTATTCAATACCCTGTTTTTCATCTTTTGTTCTTTGTAGTTTTCCTTTGATTTCATTTTCTTCTTAGTCGTTTTATTTCATCTTTTTATTCAATAACATGTTTTTTTCTTATTTTTCTCTTTCTAGTTTTCCTTTGATTTCATTTTCTTCTTAGTCGTTTTATTTCATCTTTTTATTCAATAACATGTTTTTTTTCTTATTTTTCTCTTTCTAGTTTTTCTTTGGTTTCATTTTCTTCTTAGTCGTTTTATTTCATCTTTTTATTCAATACCCTGTTTTTCTTCTTTTGCTCTTTCTAGTTTTCCTTTGATTTCATTTTCTTCTTAGTCGTTTTATTTCATCTTTTTATTCAATACCCTGTTTTTCTTCTTTTGCTCTTTCTAGTTTTCCTTTGATTTCATTTTCTTCTTAGTCGTTTTATTTCATCTTTTTATTCAATACCCTGTTTTTCTTATTTTTCTCTTTCTAGTTTTCCTTTGATTTCATTTTCTTCTTAGTCGTTTTATTTCATCTTTTTATTCAATACCCTGTTTTTCTTATTTTTCTCTTTCTAGTTTTCCTTTGATTTCATTTTCTTCTTAGTCGTTTTATTTCATCTTTTTATTCAATACCCTGTTTTTCTTCTTTTGCTCTTTCTAGTTTTCCTTTGATTTCATTTTCTTCTTAGTCGTTTTATTTCATCTTTTTATTCAATAACATGTTTTTTTTCTTATTTTTCTCTTTCTAGTTTTCCTTTGATTTCATTTTCTTCTTAGTCGTTTTATTTCATCTTTTTATTCAATACCCTGTTTTTCTTCTTTTGCTCTTTCTAGTTTTCCTTTGATTTCATTTTCTTCTTAGTCGTTTTATTTCATCTTTTTATTCAATACCCTGTTTTTCTTCTTTTGCTCTTTCTAGTTTTCCTTTGATTTCATTTTCTTCTTAGTCGTTTTATTTCATCTTTTTATTCAATAACATGTTTTTTTTCTTATTTTTCTCTTTCTAGTTTTCCTTTGATTTCATTTTCTTCTTAGTCGTTTTATTTCATCTTTTTATTCAATACCCTGTTTTTCTTCTTTTGCTCTTTCTAGTTTTCCTTTGATTTCATTTTCTTCTTAGTCGTTTTATTTCATCTTTTTATTCAATAACATGTTTTTTTTCTTATTTTTCTCTTTCTAGTTTTCCTTTGATTTCATTTTCTTCTTAGTCGTTTTATTTCATCTTTTTATTCAATACCCTGTTTTTCTTCTTTTGCTCTTTCTAGTTTTCCTTTGATTTCATTTTCTTCTTAGTCGTTTTATTTCATCTTTTTATTCAATAACATGTTTTTTTTCTTTTGCTCTTTCTAGTTTTCCTTTGATTTCATTTTCTTCTTAGTCGTTTTATTTCATCTTTTTATTCAATACCCTGTTTTTCTTCTTTTGCTCTTTCTAGTTTTCCTTTGATTTCATTTTCTTCTTAGTCGTTTTATTTCATCTTTTTATTCAATACCCTGTTTTTCTTCTTTTGCTCTTTCTAGTTTTCCTTTGATTTCATTTTCTTCTTAGTCGTTTTATTTCATCTTTTTATTCAATACCCTGTTTTTCTTCTTTTGCTCTTTCTAGTTTTCCTTTGATTTCATTTTCTTCTTAGTCGTTTTATTTCATCTTTTTATTCAATACCCTGTTTTTCTTCTTTTGCTCTTTCTAGTTTTCCTTTGATTTCATTTTCTTCTTTGTCGTTTTATTTCATCTTTTTATTCAATAACATGTTTTTTTTCTTATTTTTCTCTTTCTAGTTTTCCTTTGATTTCATTTTCTTCTTAGTCGTTTTATTTCATCTTTTTATTCAATACCCTGTTTTTCTTATTTTGCTCTTTCTAGTTTTCCTTTGATTTCATTTTCTTCTTAGTCGTTTTATTTCATCTTTTTATTCAATACCCTGTTTTTCTTCTTTTGCTCTTTCTAGTTTTCCTTTGATTTCATTTTCTTCTTAGTCGTTTTATTTCATCTTTTTATTCAATAACATGTTTTTTTTCTTATTTTTCTCTTTCTAGTTTTCCTTTGATTTCATTTTCTTCTTAGTCGTTTTATTTCATCTTTTTATTCAATACCCTGTTTTTCTTCTTTTGCTCTTTCTAGTTTTCCTTTGATTTCATTTTCTTCTTAGTCGTTTTATTTCATCTTTTTATTCAATACCCTGTTTTTCTTCTTTTGCTCTTTCTAGTTTTCCTTTGATTTCATTTTCTTCTTAGTCGTTTTATTTCATCTTTTTATTCAATACCCTGTTTTTCTTCTTTTGCTCTTTCTAGTTTTCCTTTGATTTCATTTTCTTCTTAGTCGTTTTATTTCATCTTTTTATTCAATACCCTGTTTTTCTTATTTTTCTCTTTCTAGTTTTCCTTTGATTTCATTTTCTTCTTAGTCGTTTTATTTCATCTTTTTATTCAATACCCTGTTTTTCTTCTTTTGCTCTTTCTAGTTTTCCTTTGATTTCATTTTCTTCTTAGTCGTTTTATTTCATCTTTTTATTCAATAACATGTTTTTTTTCTTATTTTTCTCTTTCTAGTTTTCCTTTGATTTCATTTTCTTCTTAGTCGTTTTATTTCATCTTTTTATTCAATACCCTGTTTTTCTTCTTTTGCTCTTTCTAGTTTTCCTTTGATTTCATTTTCTTCTTAGTCGTTTTATTTCATCTTTTTATTCAATACCCTGTTTTTCTTCTTTTGCTCTTTCTAGTTTTCCTTTGATTTCATTTTCTTCTTAGTCGTTTTATTTCATCTTTTTATTCAATAACATGTTTTTTTTCTTATTTTTCTCTTTCTAGTTTTCCTTTGATTTCATTTTCTTCTTAGTCGTTTTATTTCATCTTTTTATTCAATACCCTGTTTTTCTTCTTTTGCTCTTTCTAGTTTTCCTTTGATTTCATTTTCTTCTTAGTCGTTTTATTTCATCTTTTTATTCAATAACATGTTTTTTTTCTTATTTTTCTCTTTCTAGTTTTCCTTTGATTTCATTTTCTTCTTAGTCGTTTTATTTCATCTTTTTATTCAATACCCTGTTTTTCTTCTTTTGCTCTTTCTAGTTTTCCTTTGATTTCATTTTCTTCTTAGTCGTTTTATTTCATCTTTTTATTCAATAACATGTTTTTTTTCTTATTTTTCTCTTTCTAGTTTTCCTTTGGTTTCATTTTCTTCTTAGTCGTTTTATTTCATTTTTTTATTCAGTATTTATTGCCTCCTTTTTTTCTTCTTTTATTTATTTCTTTTGTTTTATTTCCTCGTTTGTTGCTTCATTTTATTCAACATTTTCTTTTGTTGTCTTCTTTTTCGATTTGTATGTGTTATTTTTATCGTCTGTTTATACATTTTGTCGTTTTTATTCAACAATTTCTCCTCTTTCTTCTTTTCTTATCTTGTTTTCCTTTCATTTCTCAATTCATTTTTGCCTTTCCTTATATTTCGCATTTTTAATACAATAACATCCCTCTCTTCCTTTTTTACGATGTCCTTTTTATTTTTCTTTATTATTCCTTTGTTTCTTTTTCTTCATTCATGTCTTTTGCAATCTGTTTGCCTCGATTTTTTTTATACAATATTCCTTTCTTTTGTATTCTCTTGTCTATCACCTTCCTTTTTATTTAACCTTCAGCTGATAATTTTCCATTCATTACTTATTCAATTATTTTCTCTTATCGATTCCTCTTCTGCTTATTTTCTTTGTTTCTTTCATTTTAAACATTATCGTTTGTTTCTCTATCAAAAAGAACATCAAGATGGCACAGATTATAATACTTTGCGAGGGTCAGGAAAACTTCTATAATTGTTTGTAACAAATGAAAAGAGAGGTTTCAACGTGTTAAGTAACGCCGGCGTACGAGATTCTCGACCAGTAGAAGGCCTCGCCAAAATCCAGACAGAAAGTCAGCGAGTCTGTCATACATGTCAATTTGAAGTAAAGAGGTTAATCCTTCAATTCCACCCACCCGGGCGCTAAGATGTCACCAGTGACACGTGGCTATAAAGCAATTTGTCCTCTGCCCAACGGCGAAACGACTGGGAAGAAAACGATGGAGTGATAAGATGTCTGCATGGCTTAACCTCGACAAAATGGCTGCCTTATCATCGTGATAGAAAGCGTCAGAAGAACTTAGAATTCTGAAAATACCTCGAAAGCATCAGCACTGATAAGAAGCGATTCGCAGGAATGATGAAAAGTTGAATAGAAACACGAAAATTCGTATTCACACGCCTAAGAGACCTATAACACCATGTATACCCCGATAAGAAAAAGCCATCATTAGAAACACAGAAAGAAATACGTAAATTCTGATGCCCATAAACGCAATTACTGATGCCCATGGCACTAAGATTTGAATGAAAAATATAATGGAATAGTTAATGGTACAATAAGCAGTTTCAATACAGGAACATTTGGATTCCATTGCCCGAACATTTTGCGTTAGTTCATTATTTTGTTAAGAGTTTTTCAGCAAATTTAACTTCTCAGTTCGACTATTATCGGTTTTCCTAGTCTTGATGGGAAGTGTCCCCACAAATATTTTGTTTTTGCTATGGTAGACAATTAACAGTTAGATTATATCATTATATTAATACTTATTGAAAGTGTGACGCCAAATTTCCTAGAATATATATATATATATATATACATATATATATATATATATATATATATATATATATATATATATATATATATATATCAATTTTATAAATTTCAACCGAAAGTAACACTAACACTTCGACAAATGTATTCCTAATATTTGTATGGAATCTTATTTTTACAATTGCTATTACCGCTCTCTATCTATCTATCTATCTATCTATCTATCTATCTATCTATCTATCTATCTATCTATCTATCTATCTATCTATCACTGGACAGACAGACTGAACGAAAGAGTAAGAGAAATATATTCTATCAGAGATGGAAAGATATATATATTTATTATTAGCATATATTTTCAGTTAGATACCGAACACTGTTTTATTATTAATAGCAATCAATACGCAATGCATTATACATATATATATATATATATATATATATATATATATATATATATATATATATATATATATATATGTATGTATGTATGTGTGTGTGTGTATGTATAGATAGATAGATAGACACATACATACCTACATATAAATATATAGATATATCTGAAAAGACTTAGATAGATAGATAGATAGATAGATAGATAGATAGATAGATAGATAGATAGATAGATATGAAGACCGAGATACTAATGAGATTGAGTTAGATGCTGGTATATATAAAAGACAGATACTCATGGATGTGCCTGCAGACAGATATGAAGAGAAAGTAATGTTAATTTTAAGTAATCGAGTTAGATATATCGATTGATGCATAAATATATATTAAGCAGCTGATATATATATATATATATATATATATATATATATATATATAGAGAGAGAGAGAGAGAGAGAGAGAGAGGTAGAAAGAGAGAGATATGAGATAGAGCGTATGTAAATAAAAAGTGAACATTGAAGTCAACTCTCAAAGGTTGCAGACTGTTTCATGCTAAACGCAATCATCAGGTAAAATGTCCATATAAACATATGTACAAAAGAGAATGTGTTCTTCGTTGTCAGGCCTACAAGCGGTTCTCGGTTTTCCTCGATCCATAGGTTGTGGTGCCACGGATCCTGTCTCAGCAACGCGTCCATTACCATTCGCGCAACCGTATGCAAAAATCATATCTGCCTGCGCACAATACTAATATTCTGCTATTGTTAAACAGAACACTTCTCAGTTAACTCACTACTAAACACGTTAAACGTTGGAGACAGACTTGCCACTAATGTACATGAATGTCAAATGTAACCTAGTCTACATTGCAACACAGCGTCATCAACCATAATATTTCTTTAAGCTTAATAACTCATAAACGAAGGATTTGCGGGCATATGTTTATATTGTTTTGGTGTGATGAAGAAAGAGAGGAGTGGGAGAAAGAGAGCGACACTGACATAGATAGATAGATAGATAGATAGATAGATAGATAGATAGATAGATAGATCTGAACAGACTGAGATTGATAGATAGATAGATAGATAGATAGATAGATCTGAACAGACTGAGATAGATAGATAGATAGATAGATAGATAGATAGATAGATAGATAGATAAAGAACTCAACAGGTTAGTGAGTAATCAAAAACTTAACGCCATCAGAGAGGGATGGTTGAAATCAATAGCACACATGAAATGGAAGACGTCTTATGATGAGTAGCCAGATATCGATAGAGACGCAATAAAAAAATATCAGTGAAAGAGAAAAAAAAAAGTATTCAGGAGAGAAGGAGAGCAGATTGTCAAGGAAAAGATTACGTGTCAGTTTCCAGGATACCAAGAGACAATCATTTCAAAAAAATCAATTTGTGTCTACGTTTATTTTCTTTGTATTTTGTGTTAAGTACACTGACTTTCCTTTTTCACTTATTTACGTTAATAGCCTTTCATAGTTATATCACTACACACAGACACACACACACACATAGATATGTGTGTGTGTGTTTTCGCGCGTGTGTGTGTGTATCTAAAGAAATAATATAAGAAACAATTCTTGATGAAACTTAGGACAAGGAGACACTATTGAAGATATAACTTCTCATAAAGTCTGTCTTAATAACAAGGTGAGCCCCGGGGCGGCTAGCATTTTAACGATGTCGGCACACTTCATAGAACATTTTACTGACGTGATTAAGCCACAGTTTTGCCTGAGTAGAAGCTTTGTCTTTAGACTTGTGGGAATTTGCTTCTTTTTCGAACATGTCATCATCTTTTGTACTTTTACTATTTTACTTTTCGTTTATTTTAGGCTGAAGTTTTATTCGATTATAATGAGTGACTTTCCTAAGTAAGGAATCTACTTCAGTGAATCTATAGTTCAGATGACTAGCGATAGGAATATGTAAACAAATTTGTCGATTCTTAGCTTTATTCTCTTTATTAAATAAGTTTATGATCAATGTGAAGTAAAGTTATTCATTTATAGATTGATTCATTTTTCTACATCTTATCCATTTAAAGCCATAACAAATTTGTAAGAATTTGAATCCAGAAAATATTTGTATGATTTTTTTTTTTTTTTTTTTTTTTTTTTGGCGGGTGGGGATAATAATGATTTAGTGCCATACAGTAGCGGCCATAATATAAGGAACGGAAACAACAAAGACATAAATATGTGTATTACTTAAAAACTAATGCATGATTAGCAATGAAATTTTTACCGAATAAAGATTAGCGTGTAATGCATAAATATTATACAAAGTTACAAAAATTTACATAATAGTTTTTTTTTTTTAAATAAAGATTAAATGGAACAAAGGAAATAAGCTACTGGACGAATGGGAGGGAATTACTGCTGATTTTTGCAAGAAATTAATTAAATCATGTGGTCGACGATGCAGAGAAGTCATTGAAAATAAGGGGATGTTTACCAAATATTAAATTTTGTTGATATTTTATCCACAATCAAATATTAACAAGATCGTTCCTTAACTTTTGTCCATGCATTTCTTTTTAAGTAATACACATATTTATGTCTTTGTTGTTTCCGTTCCTTATATTAAGGCCGCTACTGTATGTATTACTAATTAAGCAACAGCTGGGGAAAAGTGGTGAATTCATACCTTTCCCAACGGCATTTCCCGTAACTGAATATAATGAACCCAACTGGAATTGGAACTCGGGTCTCCACTGAACAATTATGAGCCATTATCCATTACACCACCCGCACATTAAAGCTTACATCACCTGATATTCTCAAGCGATCACCCATCAAAGCAGTCACCAGACTGGGATTCGGTGATCGTACGAGAACCAGTGTTTCAACCTGATATGACCGTAAACCGGAAGAAAGGTTAATAATGACAGTCCGTACCTAAAGAACCTTACGCTTGCTTGGGGACTATAAAGAGTTACTTTCTCTTTATACGCGGAAACCACTGCACTAAAACACCATTCTCATAATACCTCGAAGAAAATAAGTTGTAGAAAAATTAGAGATAGTATGTTGAAACCAAAATATGGAACAAGGAACGAAAAAGAAATTGGAGAAATAAATAAAAGTGAGAATTCATAAATGTAAAACAAAGATGGACGGAATCCAAGAATTGGTAAAAGGCAGGATTTCAATTATTGTTTTTTATCAGGTTACGACATTTATCACCTCGATAGCGTCGGTAAATCTACATCTGTTCATTTGGTTTCGATAAAGATCGTAAATACCTGGACAATCAATGCATACAGTCTTTGGAATGCTTGTACACCCATCCGATACCGAACGTCCGAATTCCAATGCAATTAAATGTCTAAAATGGGCTGATTTTCCTTGTATATAAGATTGGCGCAACACAATGCTACTTTTGAATTTGACTTTGTTCTCTAT
Organism: Acanthosepion lycidas; assembly: GCA_963932145.1. Classification (NCBI taxonomy): domain Eukaryota; kingdom Metazoa; phylum Mollusca; class Cephalopoda; order Sepiida; family Sepiidae; genus Acanthosepion; species Acanthosepion lycidas. The sequence continues at coordinate 21,480,403 of OZ010590.1, read as the reverse complement.
TTACATTATTCGGATAATTTCCCTCATCGTATGGTTACTGAAGACATTAGGTTTATAATAGCCAGAAATTCATACACAGATATCCTCAAGGACACATGCCATGGTGGAAAAAGGCGTTGGTTAGATCCAGTGACAAGACCCAAAGAGTGTGAGTGCAATACCCTGTTAAGGCAGCGGAGAACTTGGAGAGGGGAATTAATGGGAGATAACTGATAACAGACATCCATTAGGCATAGCTCATCAGTGTGACTAGACATCAAGCCTTAAGCCGGGATGGAAACCCGACTGATTTGGTATTAGTCGTAGATTTTGCTGCCGCAAATTTATATCACTCCTTTATGACCTTCCGAAAATTAGCCATGATTAATTAATGAGGATTATGGCATTTTCGTTTATGATTGATTTCATCACGCCTCTTTATTTAAGCTTGGAGAGTAATTGTACATTTTTATTGTTCAAAGTAGTTTTCAATAGTGTTATAAAATCATTCGAGAATGTCTTTAAACATTTATAAGATACTGGGGATCAAAGCTTAATCTAACAAATGAACATATTTGCTTTACACGATTTGGATAATTTTGCTGTTACACTAAGTATATATGAGGAACGACTTCAGACTTGTAAAGTTTTTAGTGATGCAAGCAGTTTTACGTATAAAAAAGCGGTAAAATTAACGGATATAAAATAAATTATTTTACATATAAAAGATTATATTACTATAACCGTAATTAATCCAAACAACTCCCTTCCTTAAGAAAGAAACACTACATGAATACGTTTTTCAGTTAGCATTATATAATATTTTGAAATCATTTATTTAGTCTGCGTTTGTCTCTGTAACTCCGTGTATTTCTATTTATATGTGTGTCTGTTTGTTAGTGACTGTGTGTGTGTGCCTGTATGTTTATCTGTGCTTCTGTATATATCAGTCACTGCGACTCTATTGCGTGTGTCTGTCTGTCTGCCACGGTCTCTCTCTCTCTCTCTCTCTCTCTCTCTCTCTCTCTCTGTATGTCTGCATCTCTGTGTGTCTCGTGAAGTAATTCTGTAAACGAACCAAGTTTATTGCTTGGCATGAGCCTTAAACCGTAGACCTTTAAACGCACTCTCAAACGAACTAACCACTAATCCATCAGTCAATGCCTCTTTGATGAGGTCTTGAAATATTATTCACTTTCACTCCTGTCGAGTGCCAATATTTAAAAGGCGGTGTTGATAAAGTTGCAAGGATCGTTGGGCGTAAACGATTCGCACACGCCATTGAGACTAACAAGTCAATACCAACGAGAGACCGTCGGACGTCATGGCGGGGGGAAGGCTTTTGTATTGCCGAGGTTGAGATTTGGGCCACAGATCGTGTCTTTTTGACTATAAGGCCGGATCATTGCCCATACAAGTTGACACATCTCTGCCAAGATGACACGCGATATCAAAGTTGATCCATTTGATGTCGAGTGCGTGTTATGTTGGGGGACTCTTTCGTTCGTGTCTGCGTTGGATCAACTCACGGAGCGTGTAAAATGAGTCTCAAATAAAGCAGGTCTTCAGAATCAAGTAACTTAAAAAAGGGATATAGAAAATAAAACACAATTAAAAAGATAGTTATTTACGTATTTACTTAGATATTCAGATAGATAGATTGATGGATACGGAATAGACAGAAATAGATATTACATGTAGAGAGATAGCAAATGAACAGAACAAAATAGATAGATAGATAGATAGATAGATAGATAGATAAAAAGAAAATTAATAGACAGAGATAGATAGATAGATAGATAGATAGATAGATAGATAGATAGATAGAAAATGAATAGACAGAAATAGACCGATAGATAGATAACAAATGAACAAAACAAAATTTATATATATATATATATATATATATATATATATATATATATATATATATATATATATATATATACAGATAGATAAATAGATAGATCGAAAATGAATAGAGAGAAATAGACAGACAGATGAAAAATGAAGAAAAATAAATTTATAGATAGATAGATAGATAGATAGATAGATAGATAGAAAATGAATAGAGAAAATAGGCATATAGAGAGCAAATTAACATCAATTAAGCATTCTGATGTTTTGGATATTAAGATGATGATGATGATATATATATATATATATATATATATATATATATATATATATATATATATATATATATATATACATATATATGCGTGGACTTAAAAGTTTATGGTAATATTTATTTCATTAAAACTGAAACTTCGGTTTTAACTCATCAGATCAAACATTTTAACAAAAAATGCATTGAAAAATTTTACCAGGTACAAAAAAATTATCTAAGCATAAATTATATTGATAGATGTAGATTCAAAATTGTAGGAAAGGAGATGGGAGAATAAAATGGCGGGAGAAGAAGGGGGATATTTATTTAAAACGGGAAAGAGAAATATGGAAAGAAAAGTCAGGAAGAATGAGAGAGATCCAAGTCTGTTTAGATATATGCGAAATCATAGGGACGCGAGCAGATATGTTGATCTATTGTTACCGGATGTGGCCAGTGAAGTAGAGAGGGTATCATCAAACATAAATAGAGAAAAGAGACAAAAAGAACAAAGGAAAAAAAGAAAGAGAAAAAGAAAGAGAAAAAGAACTTGAGATCCTTCAATCATCGGTGTCTAACACTGAATAAATTATCTCTCTACTTCACTGCCCATCATAGGAAAAATTAGGTTACATCCCCCTCCGCCCAGCCAGTCACCAATACAAGCTTCTTATCATAAACAAGGCGTCTCTTGTAAGGGAAGAAATATTGAAAATAAATCCTAATCCCTTCATGCAGACGAACACTTCAGAGATTATATATATATATATATATATAAGTGAACATTGAAGTCAACACTTAGAGGCGGCAGGTTGTTCCATGCTAGACGCAATTTTCAGGTGGCCTGACGATTGCGTCTTGCATGAAACAGCCTGTCGCCTCTAAGTGTTAACATCAATGTTCACTTTATATTTACACACGCTCTATCTCTGATATTGGGTTAAAGTGTGAAAGTGGCCTAAAGTGTGATACTGTGATCTATCTCTGATATTGTGTTAAATATAGCACTCATTAAGACTATATTGCTTCATATATATATATATATATATATATATATATATATATATATATATATATATATATATATATATATATCAAATGAAAAAACAGAGTTTTAAGCTCTGGCATATCTATGGGCAAATGTTATCAATATCAGAGATAGAAAGTATTTAAATATAACAGTTGACCTTGATGTAATTAATCTCATGTATGAAGATGGCCTGAAAACGGCCTGAAGATAGCGTTCATGCACGAAATATATTTCAACTTTAAAACAGAAGGACTAAGTTACTATTCTATCCACAATCTTAAATTCATTTAGACAAAGCACTGAGTAGTTGATCGGAACAACTGCTACGAAAATATTTGTAGAAAAGACAGAGGGAAGCCACGTCAGGTCGGTGGAAAAAATCACTGAAGTCCAGATGCATGGTCAGGATTGATTACATTACAGGCCTTTCTTTGGATTTTGTCAAGAATCTTGAGATATTTAGTCGGAGAACCAGAACAGAGATGGCAACAGTATTCAATTCACGGGCGAATAACATATTTACGCACCTGTATAATAGATTCTGAAGAGTTAGTAACTAACTATCGATCAATCTATCGAATTTTTCACGACAGTCTCCATTCATATCTATGTGTCTATATGCTCCCGGAAATCCAGTTAAGCTCTCTAGCGATAAATAAAAAAGAAAAAAAAAATGGTTTTAAAAAACAACGGCTCCTACTGCTATTGAGCATTCCTGTTCAAGTAAAATTGAAGTGAGTTCTATGAGACGCTGGCGTATTTCGTTAAGAGAAAAACGTTAAAATTAACTTCCTTCTTGCCGTGGAACTTGCTGATCTGACTCATATCATAATCAGTCAGGTTTCGATTCCAGTTTGAAGCCACACTGAGGATGTTTGATATAGCTTAACAGTCTGTGTGTGGATGACAATACATTTATATTTTTCTCTCATTATTTATTCATATATATATATATATATATATATATATATATATATGAAGAGATATAGTCTGAAGGTGTGCTATATTTATGGAATAAAGTGCTCAATATCAGAGATAGAGCGTGTGTAAATATAAAATTGAACATAGAAGTCAACACTTAGAGGCGACAGTCTGTTTCATGCTATATGCAATCATCAGGCCACGTGACCGTATATATATAAATTGCCGAGAAAAATAACAGCACACGTGGTTTGACGATTGCATATAGCATGAAACGGACTGTCGCTTCTAAGCGTTGACTTCTATGTTCACTTTTATATTTATATATATATATATATGTATATACATATATGGGAAAATAGTGTTTCAAGCTATAGTATATTTGTGGGTAAATGTTATCAATATCAGTGGACACTGAGGTCAACACCGAGTGGCGACAAAGTGTTTCATCCTTAAATGAAATATTCAGGCCAATGTTCATTGTATCCGTCCTCTTTCGGCTGTTCTGTTAGCCCTTGAGAACGATAATTTTGTTTGATATGATATAGATATGTTTCTTTTTAAATTCCCGGACATAGCACATTCTGGCCTTGTTCATATTTAATATTAAGACAGTTTTATAACTAATATATATATATATATATATATATATATATATATATATATATATATATATATATATATATATATAATAAACAGGTTGGTTAATAAAACAAAGGCAAACGAAATGGTACCAATGTGATCACTACGGAAAATCCTTATTTATAACCGAAGCCATTGGTTTATACCAACGGCTTCCCATACTTAGTGTTAGGTTGGTGCAAAAATAATATCGGTTTTTGACGTAAAAAAATACGTCAAAAACCGACATTATTTTTGCACCAACCTAATACTACTCGTGTTTCACTCTCGCGTGGTCATGTCTGACGTGACGAGCTTCGACGCGATTTTCGATTGCGCGCCTCGTATATACGAGTTTGTCGTTTCTTGGAAATATTCATGCAGGAAGGGCAGATTATAATTGTCGTTTCGCCCGCGTGTTGTTATATTTATTGAAATTGTCATCTTTGATAATGACTTGTGTAAACCGAAAGCTTTGATTGGATTAAAACATGAATGAATATGGCGATTTCCTTTCGTCTTTCAACGATAATGTGATTAAGCTTATCAGACAATATGAAAGGAACTTAACTTACTTAAAATAAATGTACAAAACTTGTCTATATTATTTAATGAAACGAGCATTAATGAAAAATTACTGCCTAAATATACACACACACGCACGCACACACACACACACACACACACACACACACACACACACACATATATATATATATATATATATATATATATATATATATATATATATATATAATAGACAGGTTGGTTAATAAGTCAAAAGCAAACGAAACGGTACTAATGTGGGCAGTACCAAAGATATTTATCAAATATTAATTTTTAACAAGACAAAAATGAAAAATGGAAATAAAGGTTATAAGTCCCGAATTTTCGGGCTCGCCAAATTTCCTTCATAGCAGTGCTATAAATAAACAGAGAAACGGAGAAGTCTCACCAACTGCTGTCCTTGTGGCCGGTGTGAACGCTTATGTAGATTATATTATTAGCAAAAATCAGCGCAAATCTTATATCTTATATATATATATATATATATATATATATATATATATATATATATATATATATATATATATGTATGTATGTATATATATATATATTTCTATAGTAAGGCATGTATTTAGCTATATTGTTCCTATGACATTTTGGAACTACCGAAAATATGTGAGTATATGACATACAGCAGTGGAATATTGTCAATATGTCCGTATGTGTGTATTAGTTTAGCTACTTGCATGTGATAGAGGACAAGAAAAATGGAGGGTGAATTCCTAAAAGTGCATATTAAATGTATCTGCATATATATATATATATATATATATATATATATATATATATGAGTGTGTGTGGTCTGAGAAAAAAATGCTTAAGTTTAATCATTTTTCGTATTTATGTGTGTATGTCTGTGTGTGTCTCTGTGCGTTTGTGTGTGAGAGAGTTTGAGAGAGAGAGAGAGAAAGACAGAAGCTAAATCTTTACAAAAGCGTGTATAATAGTTTTAAGTATTTCAATGTATACAAGAGAATATGTGTAAGAAAAAGTCTGCAATTGGGCGTCAACGTATGTGTTTGAATCTCTGTATACATTCGTGTGAGCGTATATGAATAAGATTGTGTGCGTTCAATAATGAAATATGAGGTAAGGATCTATTAAAATTCTATGAAACAGTGTATGTACCTATATGTGTGTAATTTGTCACTGCGGATGTGTATGAGAGCCTTTTGTATATGCGCATACGTATAGATCGGGGGATTTTATTTTTACATGTCAGTAGTGAGCAGTTGTGCGTGCTTGCGTGCGTGGTAAATGGGAGCAGTGTTTTGATTTCATGCCAAAAGATTTTCCCCTCTGAGTATTGGTGGTGTGCCTGAGGGGTGGGGAAACGGAATCGGAAAGAGGGAGGGCAGTTTAATTAGAGAGACTCGGATGTAATTATGAAAATGGCAGTATGAGAAAATGCGCACAAAATTGATGTCCGTTATTCGTTGGACGTTAATGGTGATTTCAATATTTATTTGCAAAATTATTTTCATTGGCATTTCTGCGCTCAATACACCGATTCATAACTACATGCATATATATATATATATATATATATATATATATATATATATATATATATTTTAATCACCCCATATATATATATATATATATATATATATATATATATATATATATATATATATATATACACATATACACATACAGGGTGATTGAAAAGTGACTCCACATTTGAAAATAATTATAATTTATTTATTAACTGTAATTTTTACAAGAAATTTATATGAGATGAAATCATTTGGTGCGAGGTTTTATGTAAAATTCGATATGTGCACTGGGTTTTGCTACCAGTTTCTAGAGACGCCCACTAATCGCGTCAATTGATTTCACTCGGAACTCTTGTGGTATGGAAGGCATAAATTCTTGTATTCGACCTTCAAGTTCTTCAAAAATCTCGGTACGTTATTCATATGTTTAGCCAATTGTATTGTTATAAACGTACCTCTATCTCCTCAAATCTCATATCCCTTTGTTAGGAGATTGCCATGAATTCACTTCGGTATATAGGAATATTGATATGACATCATAGTGGAATATTCTATCTTTGTCTAACGAAGTTTTCATGTTTCTTAATACTTTGTTTAGCTTCTGGAAGGCATATTTGCTATTCCGATGTGAATTTAGATTGTGGTGTCATATTTTTCATCTTGATTAATCCTTTGCACCCTGACCACCTATTTACCGGTGGTAGAGAAAAATGACGTAATGCGCAGCCACCGGTTGAACAGTGGTAGAGAAAAATGACATAATGCCCAGCTACCGGTTGAACGGTGGGTAAACACTTGTAACTATTTTTATATCTACCGGGAAACATTACAAACCAATTATTTGCCAAATTTTATTCAGTTCGTTTACATGCTAATTAAAGCCAGGAAGAAATATATATATATATATTTTTTTTTACATTGTAAGGTTATTTTGGAGATTTTCCAAAATAGACATGTGAGGCTGTCTGACATTAGCCAACAGCTAAAGTTAGCATAAAATCTGTGTGTATGTAATGCCTAATCATATGCTTGTTTTGAAGAAAAAAACATTTTTGTTCTCGCGGCAGAATCATTCTATGGAAAGTTCTACCCAGGTATAATATGTATGTCAGATTGGCCTAAAATTTTGCCAAAACAAAATGGAAGTCTTGGAAACCATTTTTGTGAAAGTTGTTGAGCTCGAATATCATATATATATATATATATATATATATATATATATATATATATATATATATATATATATATATATATATATATATATATATAAATTTATTTCGATTGAGGTGTGGGGAGGAAGTATGAGTTTCTAAACAGTAACTATTACGGCTAATAATGCTTGACTCTTCGGTAAATCAAATTGAGTTCTCTCAGTCACTGTGTGTTTATCTAAAAATAAATACGTTTAAATTCGCCTTCATCCCTACCGTGCACCAATGTCTTAGTGGTAGAATCACAACTGAAGCCAATTCACTCGGGTTTCGATCCTAGCTAGAGGCAACCGGACATCTAGCCAAACTGATGAGCTGTGATACAGCGAAAAGTCTGTCTATGAATGACAATACATACATACATACATACATATATATATATATATATATATATATATATATATATATATTAGGTTGGTGCAAAAATAATGTCGTTTTCTCATATATTAATATAGTACTGTTTACCACAGAACACTATAGATTTCAGTCTGTCCTTCTATTTAAACAAAGCTGCTGGGGAGAAGAGATGGATACATACCTTTCCCAAGGATATTAACACGTTAGTGAATGTAATGAACTCGACTCGAATTCGAACTCGGTTTTCCGGATCCTCAAACCGAGCCGTTATCCATTAAACGATTGTGTGCGTGTGCAAGTTCGACCAAGTATTTGAGAAATGACCTTTATCGATCCAAAAATGGAAAACGATTTTTGCTCGACAAGTCTGCTCTATTGAGTTTAGGATGGTATTCGTGTGTGAAACGGACGTTTGAAATATCGGCTTACATGAACACATTTTCATTCGATTTTGGTTATAGATGTTTTCAAAGGAAGACCTGTAATCGATCTCACATGCTTTCCAAGTCGAGTTAGGATACCGTCAGTTGAGGTTTTTCGATATTTTCCCGTTGCCACAGTGTCTTAACATTTCATAGCCTGCCACAGACGAAATTCTCTCTTGATGCAGGACAGATTTTTTTCAGTTGGCTTTATAAAAGCTAAATCGGATTTTTGAGATACTCAAAACAATATTTTAAAATTAAAGGTTGAGTATTTTTTAAAATAATAAAAGCAAAACACGTCCTGGGTATGACGATAAACTACATCCGCGTCCTGGGTATGACGATAAACTACATCCGCGTCCTGGATATGACGATAAACTACGTCCAACAATAATGTTGCCAGCTATGCGTTCTTGAAAAAATAATGTTGCCAGCTTTACGTTTTTGAAACAATAATGTTGCCAGCTATGAGTTTTTGAAACAATAATGTTGACAGCTATACGTTTTTGAAACAATAATGTTGCCAGCTATGCGTTTTTGAAATAATAATGTTGCCAGCTCTGCGTTTTTGAAAAATTAATGTTGCCAGATATATGTTTAATAGTACTGTATATTTAACATATGTATAGGCATATGTGTATATATACATATATTTGTGTGTATGTATACACATATATATATAATGTCATCCACAGACAGACTATTTCGCTGTATCACAGCTCATCAGTGCGGCTAGACATCCGGTTGCCTCTAGCTAGGATCGAAACCCGACTGAATTGGTATCAGGCGGATATTCTACCACTAAGCCGTCGGGATGAAGGTGGATTTATGGCGTATTTATTTTAGGAAACACGCCCAGTGACCGACAGTGACTCAATTCGGCTTGCGAAGAGTCTCGCTATATATATATATATATATATATATATATATATATATATATATATATATATATATATATATATATATATATATATATATATATATATATATATATATATATATATATATATATATATATATATATATATATATATATATATATATATATATATATATATATATATATATATATATTAATTAGGCATTAAATGACCCAAAGTGGTTGATATGCCATAAAACCCAACCAACCAACCAATAATAATAATAAAAAAATTAATTAAGTTACCTCCCTTACTTACTTGTATATTATTCTTACCTATTAATTGTTAAAATGACTATAACGGGGCGCTTTCATTCGCGTTCATAATGATAACAGAGCGAGTTTCCTGAGCAATTAAAAAAAATAAATAGAACGAACTACCAATTACATTATTTTTTTACTTAGAAATTCACTCCTAAAGATGATCTTGCACTTGGGAAAATAAAAGAAATGACGAAAACTATGCCGCCTTCCCTTATAAATAATAATGTACAAATACGGTCGGGTGTCTCTTTTCAAACGAATGATGACAACAGTTCAAAGCATATCGTCTAGTCTATTTCCACGATAGAAATAGGAATGATAAATAAAAATTCATTACTATACATATATATATATATATATATATATATATATACATATATGTGTGTGTGTGTGTGTGTGTGACCGACTCTCAAGTCTAATTCGACGTATGAAGGTCAAACAGATCAGTTCCTAAGAAATGACATCATATAAGGGTGAATGTTTTTTGCATCCATCCACACATTTTGAAGGGCCGAATACAGAGACCTGGTCTACTACGTGCCACAAGGTCCCCAAACAAGCCTCCGCATGTTTTGAATTCAGAGTTGTCATTTTCCTAGACAATTTGCCATCCAAGGCTGTAGAACGGAGTCTGTCCAGCTATTTACCTACAGCTAGAAGTAGAAGGTGATTCATACCTTTCCCAAGTGTAGTAAGTGAATGGATTCGACTGGAATATATATATATATATATATATAATATATATATATATATATATATATATATATATATATATATATATATATATATATATATATATATATATATATATATATATATATATATATATATTCTCGGTATTTTGATCTGGAGTATTGGGTTTCCAGCTCGTTGTGAACGCATTCACTTTTACTTTTCGCAAACCCTAAAGTTTTACTGACATTATTGCCTTACTTGGGGTGAAATGATAAAGAAAGAAAACATTATAATTTAAACAAATGATTATGTTAGAGATCATTTCCTAAGATTTATTTAGTTAGATCTTTCGTGTATATATATATATATATATATATATATATATATATATATATATATATATATATATATATATATATATATATATATATTAGGTTGGTGCAAAAATAATGTCGTTTTCTCACATAGTAACATATGTGAGAAAACGATATTATTTTTGAACCAACCTAATATATATATATATATATATATATATATATATATATATATATTGTACGTGTACATGTAATTGATTGATAGAGAGTATATAGACAGGCAATAAATATTTTCATATAATTATAAACCAATATTAAACGAGGAATTGCGATGCACATAATTTTGATTATAGAAATTAAAGTCAGGATTTAAGCCTCGAATTCAAATGATTTTTATTACAGGCAATTGCAACCCGCTTCAACATTTCTTTGTACATACGCATACACAAATACGGACGGGCGCACGCACACACAAACACACACGCACACAAACACATAAACACACACTCACACAAACAACCCCCCCATATATATATATATATATATATATATATATATGCTTACATACATACACAGAGGGAGACGGATATATATATATATATATATATATATATATATATATATATATATATATATATATATACTTCTAATTCAAGTTTGATTTGATATATTCACTTACGCTTGGGAACGGAATGAATTTATATCTCCTCCCCAGATATGGGTTAATTATTTCTTATAGAATTGTGTTAATAATTTATAATTAATTAGTAGTTATCGACTGTTGTCAATAATTCATTATTATATCTTCAAAAAAAAAAAAAAAAACTTCTTACAATCCCAAAATATTTCCTGGCTTTAAATAATCTGCAAACGTTTGATAAACCGTAGAAAACAACTCAGTCAATAAATCAACTTCCATATATGGGCTTTGTACTTTTCATTCAGTTTTTTTTTTACTTTCTTACAGTCATATTTATCATAGAGATCTATACTTTATAATCTAGGTTTCATATTTCCTTATTTGAAATAAACCAGAACGCTTCTGGGGTGTTTTGAAGGCTTCCCAACATTGAATTACTGCTATTCCTATACAATATATTTTGGAATAACCACTATTCTAAACATCACCACATTGAATATAAAGACAGAAAAAATATACTAATACCGAATCCCTTGAATATGGCTTGAGGCAATCAGTACTAGGAACAGTTTATACACCTTCTTCGTCTTCATCAAAAGAAAACTATTTAAGAACTTTAGAAAGAAAATATAAAACCATGTTATAGATATTATTTGTCCATAAGGTTCGATAACACATTTAAAAGTACGATCGCTGCTCAAATACACACACACACATCTATATATATATATATATATATATATATATATATATATATATATATATATATATATATATAATTATTTATTCTAAAATCATAATATCAATATGTTATAAAATCACTACAATAATAGCCATTTTCTTTCAACAATTCCGGGTCTTATCAAGTGATGGTGTCGAATCTAGAACTGAAAAAATAATGGATATTTTTGGAGTGATTTCATAAAGTATTTATGCTATAATTTTAGAATAAATAATTATATTTGCTCTGCTCTGTATTCAGCACTCTTTTAAGAATAATATTTGTTGGTTATTCGAATTTATTCCGTATAAACTAATCCTATACTTGGATATACATAGAATCTACATTCACCACCATCACTTGATAAGGCTCTAAATGTGTTGAAACAAAATGGCTATTTTTGTAGTGATTTTATAACATATTTATGTTATAATTTTAGAATAAATAATTATACTTGCTCTGCTCTCTATTGAGCACTCTTTTAAGAATAGTATTTGTTGGTTATTCGAATTTATTCCGTATACACCAATCCTATACTATAACCTATATACTAATATTATACTATATACTATATACTAACCCTATATACTATATACTAATTATATATATATATATATATATATATATATATATATATATATATATATATATATATATGTATGTATGTATGTAGGCCCTGTGGTTCTAGAGACGGTGCGCGTAAGTAGTGTAATTTTTATGGAAAATGGCGAAAACAAGGACATTTATATTTAGAATGAGTAAACACTGAAATGTCCTTAATATATAAGGAAAAGGGAGGTTTTTGAGAAAATAGCACTCACTGGACACACATAGGCAAAAGTGAGAGGTAGGTATCGAGCCACTTATGTGACCAGCTTGTGTGAATGGATGGCAGAACGGTGTGTCGGGGGATTTCAGAGCCAATAATTTACTAAGAGCTACAAAGGAGAGGAAGCTGTAGCGAACCATGAAAACTGACGCCCAGGAAGAAACATAGAATATACAAGGTTACAGGCTCAGTATTTCATAAATGACCTGATTATGAACTAAGGAATTTCAAAGTCTGTTAGAACATAAGTTCAGTTGGGTAGGATCAACATAATCTTAGCAATGTCATTTCAAATGGATCATTTTTACCATAGTTATTAACATAATATGGACAAGTAAGACAATCATGACTACCAGCTATCTAAGACGTTGTTAGATGTTCCACTCCTATCTGAAATTAGTGTGCGATGTTTTGCATCATCAATATTTACACAGACAGATAGCTAGCTAGCTAGAGAGATAGATATGAACAGAATAAAACAGAATAGATTGATATATAGAAAAAAACTGATAGACAACGATCGATATGAACAAATTAAAATAGATAGACAGATAGATATGAATAGACAAGAACAAAATAGTTTGAGATATATAGACAGAGAAACAACGATCGATAGATAGATAGATAGATAGATAGATATGAACAAACTAAAATAGATAGATTGATATATTGATATGAATAAACTAGAACAGAATAGATTGAGATATATAGATAAACTGAGAGACAACGATAGATAGATAGTTATGAAGAAATTAATATAGGACATATATATATATATATATATATATATATATATATATATATATATATATTATTATCCTATTTTAATTTCTATATTAATAATTATATAACATATAATATATAAACATACACGCAGAGACACACACATATATATATAAAGAGAGAGAGAGAACATGAGAACAAGTGGTGTATAATTATATATATATATATATATATATATATATATATATATATAGAAAGAGAAGGAAACGTGAAGTAACATGTTATGAATGAGATAGACAATTAGAAAGAACAAACTGTGAGAGATACATACATACATGTATGCATGACAGATATAATTTTTAATATAGAATTATTACTCATTAATATGTATGCAGTGCATCGCCTCAGCTGATCGAAACTCCATGTCATTTGAACACGCCGTAAGTTATGAATAAATATGCATGAATATTTTGTATTCTGTAGCAGTTGTTATTCTGCAATATGCTTCTCTAAAAAACGAACCACTTTTCTGTGTCGTCATTTTGAATTAAAACTTATTTACAAAGAGAATAGACACATAAAAATATCTATTACGTTACACGTACATAAAATAACGCAAATTCATGAATATTCGATTAAGAATTCACATAGAACTTTTCGTATTATACAAACGTAAATAATTTATTTCGTTTTATAAAAAGAAAACATTTTTGTTGAACTTTGCGAGAAACTTTGTAATCTGTTTTTTCAAGTGGAAAGAAAGCAAAGATTATTTTTATACACAATAATACATTTATTTCAATTTGTAGAGATGTGTTTGAATATTAATTTTTTCTTCAGTTTTCAAGCACTTTTCCTCCACACACCCATCGCGCGGATATATATATATATATATATATATATATATATATATATATATATTGATGTGAGCACGTGACCCTGGGTTTCACGCTATTGTATATTTAATAGCTGGCCACTCGTATTCGAGGACACCTGTCTACCAGGGCGGCTAAACAATCCCTTATTCGGTGTGGTTTATACTGCAACTATGCTGACCTTAGTGACAGTTTCTGGGACAGAGTATTATCTAGCGTGATGAACAATCTGAACAAAGCCAGTACGCTTAAAACCTCAGTCACGATGACTTGTGCCTTCGTGCTAACACAGCTATCGACGGTACCGAATTTCACTAACAAGGCTTGGGTCAACCCGTGGTATGGTTTTCAGGCACTATCCAAATTTTTTGAAGCTGGAATAACACCAGGAAGTGTTCTTCCTGACAAACCAAACGTGGTGACATTCGAACCGGGCTCTCATGGTCAGAAATATTTTATTAGAGTACTTTTCCGCATATACATATATATATATATATATATATATATATATATATATATATATATATATATATATATATATATTTGTATGTATATGTGTATAAATATTCCTTTTCCATATATATATATATATATATATATATATATATACATACACACACACACACAATTAAATCTATATGTAAAAACTAAACAAATAACGCCCTAACTGCTATAGATATTAATATTAATTCAAGCCAATACCGCTTTAAAATTAAATGGCTGCCGTAAGTCGACAAATAATAAACAGACTCATACATTTCTGCTGACATCAAAATCAAAAGATAAAATCGGAAATAATTATGTGATTTGAGTTGAGAGCCTTTTGACTATGCAGACTCGTATATCAAAATGAAGACGAGAAACACATTGAAAATCTCATCCATTATCGTTGTTACTTTATAAATGCAAATAGAGAAATATCAAGAAAAAAAGAAAGAAAAGACTACGTGAAAATTAGTCACATTACATTACGGAAAAATTCCATAATTTATTTAGATAATTTCAGTTTGAAAATTATAATGAACACTTCAAAAAGCGTTTAAAATTTAATCAATGTAAATCGGACGGCTAAATTTATTTAAGAAGCAAGAGATTGCCAAACAGATTATAAACAATTCTGTTCAGAATTCAATAACAGAAAATCACGGAATTTAAGGAAAAGAAGATAAGAACATATGAAATCGAAATAGAAAGGAGAATGTGAAAGAGAAAACGAAATAAAGATTAGATTGGAAGGACAAAGCGAAAGGAAAAGTAATTAAAGAGGAATAAAAAGGAAAGACAAGGTGAGAAATAGAAAATGTAATGAAAAAAATAATGAAAGGCAAGGGCAGAAGACATAAACTAAGAAACAAATAAAAAAGAAGAAGAAAGATGAAGGAAAGGATGAAATAAATAAGTAAATAAATAATAAAATGCGAGCTGAAGAAGAATTTAAGAAGAAACAACTGAACAAAGAAAAATTAATAAAGAAAAAAAAATGAGAAGTAAAAACAAAAAGTGAAGAAAGACAGAGTAATGAAAATAGATAAAAAAAACAATAAAAGATTGATATTGAAGAAAATCAGATTGATTTTTCATGGTTTTCGACCCTTTGCCGGTTATTTAAAGCCAGAGAATATTTTTAAATTGAAAGAATGAATTGGGGGACGAAGAGAGATAATAACGGTTTAGTGAGAAGTCTTACTAATTAACACATAGCAGGAGGAAAGGAGGTGGATTCGTGCCTTTCCAAAGGCTATTTGCACTTAAGTGAATATAACAAACTCAACAGGAATTGGAACTCGTTTTTCCAATTAAAAATTTCAAGCCATTATACAGCCCTCTCAGACAAGCTTAGAACACCTGGTATTCGCATGTGGTCACCCAACTCGGTACTGACCAGGCTCGATGCTACTTAACTTCGGTGATTATATGAAAACCGGTTTTTTCATCGTGTTGTGGAGGAAAGTGGGGAAGATGCAAGAAAAATAAATAATAAAGAAAATTGAAAAAAAAAAACAAAGAAAAATGAAAGAGAGGTAGAACAAGAAAAGCAAGAATAGAAAGAAGATGAATATTAAAAAAGATGTTGAAGAAAGAAGAATATTAAAAAGATGTTGAAGAAAGAAGAATATTAAAAAGATGTTGAAGAAAGAAGAATATTAAAAAAGATATTAAAAACATGTTGATGGTTTGGTTTGGTTTATTTTGTTTTACTTCATATCAACCTCAATGGGTTATTTAATGCCGACAACATTTTTAGGATAGGTTCGTATAAATGGAATATGTATTCTTTAGTTTAGATTGGTTTGGTTTATTTTGTTTTACGGCATATCAACTTCAATGGGTTATTTAATGCCGACAACATTTTTAGGATAGGTTCGTATGAATAGAATATGTATTCTTTGGTTTAGATTGGTTTGGTTTATTTTGTTTTACGGCATATCAAACTCAATGAGTTATTTAATGCCGAAAACATTTTTTATAACTGGTAATATTTTTTGTTAAAAATCTATTTTTGGTAATATTTTTCTTTCAAAATTGTATTGCGGGTAATAATTTTTTTCAAAAACGTATTGCTGGTAATAGGCAACTATTTTCCCATAACTGGGACCCTACCAAGTGCTACCACATCGGCTCAGGAACACCAGCAATTATGAGGTGGTCCCACGCTCCTCAAAAGCACCTTATCAGAAGTCTTGCTGCTGGACGTAGTTTATCGTCTTACCCAGGACGATAAAAAGTTGTTGAAGAGAAAGAAGAAGAATATTAAAAAGATGTTGAAGAGAAAGAAGAAAAAACAAGGGAAAGAATGATATTTGTGCAGATTATGGTGTAAAGCAAGTAATAAAAATTAGAATTAAAGAAAAGAACCTGGAGAAAATTATCAATGTTTTCATGAAGAAATAAGAAAAGAAAGAAAGAAAAAAGAGAACGATTGTCTGAAAAAAAAACAAAAAACAAACCCTAAAAAACAAAAGAGACAACAAAAGTAACAACAACAAGGGAGAAGCAAAATAAAAAGAAATTTTAATGAATGAGAGAAAGGAAGCGGAGATGAAGGCGAGTTGGAGAAGGAAGAATTGATTGGGAAAAGCCCAAGAATCCGAAAGTGAGAAAGATGTAAATTTTGAATGAAATACGGAGGATTTGTAGCGATATCTTGCTGACTTCTCGAGGGAAATAGACCGCCGTCGCAGAATAAATTGCTTCTGATGACATGACGTTTCGACAATTAAGACTGCCTTCGTCAGAAGAACACATCTTTCGGAAAATCAGAGTTGGGCGTGTTAAAACATCCCGGGTCATAATGCCTCGAATGACAAAGGGAACTTGCCAATTGCATTGGGTAATTGATATTGAGAAACCTGTATATAGATCAATGTGTGACTGTCATTTAGACGGCCAGTTTATCTGGCTGTGTAATCTATTTGTTCATTTATTTTTCGGCCTCGGGCCAGATCTTGATGTCCATTAAAGTGTCAGCTTCCGTATTAGCTGAAGGAATTCGACCTGAAAAGGGATAGATTGCCTGTAAGAAATAATAAAGGCAATATAGATAAATAGACAGAACAAAACCACCAGTTTGGATATATATTAATTCAAGACACACACACACACACACACACACACATATATATATATATATATATATATGTGTGTGTGTGTGTGTGTAAAAAAACATCCTTTTTGTGTGTGTATATATATATATATATATATATATATATATATATGGGTGTGTCTTTGTGTGGGGGGGTCTGGGTGTGTGCGCGCGAGCGCGTGCAGATATCTGGGAAAATAGAAAAGAGTTCTTTACTATTATTGGTTTTACTTTTAAAAACTGTGTACAGAAGAAGACCTTAAATTATAATTATTACAATATATACATATATATATATATATATATATATATATATATATATATATATATTATAATTATAATTATAATTATATTACATTATAATTATTATAATATATATATATATATATATATATATATGTGTGTGTGTGTGCATTTAAATACCTCCATATACAAGCATATAACTAATCTAAACACAAACAATATATATATATATATATATATATATATATATATATATATATATATATACGTTTATAAATATTATTATTATTTATAAAAAATTAAATATTAAAATATAGATAAAAATCCAGTCTGTTTGTTTAAATGTCGCTAACTAGATTGACTTGAAATTAGTTTCAGCAAACATGAGAACCCCGGATTTAATTATAATCATTTACGCAAAAAAAAAAAAAAAAATTTAAAATTAAAAAATAAATAATTCTTTAAAAAATATGTATCAGATTTTGAAAGAACTCGGGAGAAAAATAAAATAAATATGAACTTAAGTCAAAAACAATTAATTAAAAGAAATTAATAAAAAATTGCATATACAGAACTTGTCGATATTATTCAGCGAAACATGCTTAACAGAATGAATCTCTTCATAATGAATCTGTACTTCTAACAGGAACATATATATTTCGTTGAAAAATGTATTTTTTTTTAATCCGTAAATTAGTTTCAAGCCATGTTTTCTTTACCATTAGACTACTGGAAGGCATCAAGCAAAGGTTAATCGCCGTATTAAGAAATCCACATTTTTGTTCCGGCTTAATTTTCCGAAATCATTGGATTTTTTATCCGTTATTGTTTTTATTACAATAAACATGTATGGGTACACATCTTTAGACATGTTTCTATGACATTTTTCTATCAGCTTAGAAATCAAAAGTCCCATAAATTACACATACCCACCCCCGACAGATCAAATATGTATTCTATTTTAATCTGTAAAACCGCTTTCAAGCCGGAAAAATTTATATATATATATATAGACAGATAGATACATAGATAGATACATATATATATATATATATATATATATATATATATATATATATATATATATATTGATTTATTTATTTATATATATATATAGACAGATAGATACATAGATATATATATATATATATATATATATATTGATTTATTTATTTTTATATATATATAGACAGATAGATAGATAGATAGATACATATATATATATATATATATATATATATATATATATATATATATATATAGAGAGAGAGAGAGAGAGAGAGAGAGAGAGATACATACATGCATACATATATATATATATATATATATATATATAAAATTTCATTATAAGAAGATATTATGGTGGTGTAATATTTCAAAAACACGAAGTGGGTAGTTTTCATTTTTAAGAAGGAGATACACCCTTTTGCAAATTAATTGAAACATCCGCTTTAGTTTCCTTTCTTTCACTCTATGATCAGTTTCAGACCCACTAGATTTCTATTTTTTCCTCCGATTAGGTCCTGTGCAGTAGTGTGCACTAATATGAATCTGTTTTCGGGGTGTCTGATGAAATTTGTTTACCCTTGGAAAATATTGCGTCATTCGTGATTGCATCAAATTGTTATCCCACACAGACACTACTGTCTCGATTGTCGATTAGTTGCCCTACGGACATTATCTGTGATGGACGTTGCTCCAAGGAAGCGTACGAAAATTGTAACTCTGCAGGAACACACTGCTAAACTTTACCAGTAAGCAAATCAAAGTAGTATAATCTGGACCAGAAATCTGTGATCATTCTGCAAAGAACGACTTCGTGGAATAGACATACGATGTACTAATGTGTATTGCGTCATGCTTCATTGGAAATATACGGAAAAAAGAGTAAATAATAACAGGATTATTCTTTTTGTTTCTGTTAATTTGTTTAGTTGAGCGGATGTGCAAATAGATTGTTGATCTTGATAACTTGTTTGTGACACAAAAAAAGCAACTGTTAATGCTAATTTAACAATTAGAGTTTGAGATCACAGCAGGTACTCCAAAGTTATGTATATGATTGTCTATCGAGAAATGAGAAAGCTTAGAAAATTTGGTTTCATAATGCATCGAAAAAAAAAAACAATAAAGTCTCTAGGACGCTATGGGTTACCGAGAATGAAAGAAAGTGAAAAAAAAATGTTATCCTGGAGAAATAAGAATAAAAGAACAAGACTCAAAGAATACAAGTAATGATGTTTGACAATCCAATTACATTTTTGAAGATTGTAAGGAGAGCGAGAAGAAGGGACTAAGCATAAACTCTAAGAAAACCAAATGCATGGTCATCAGTAAAAGTATGAACCCGACATGCGATTTGCAGGTGCGGAAGTTTAAATATCTGGAAAGTGTTCTGTTAAAAGATGGTAAGTTCGACACTGAAATCCGAAGGCGGATTGGAATGGCTAAGAATGTATTCCAAAAGCAGGACAGAATACTGCATGGTAAGAGGTTATCTTTTGCTAACAAAGAAAAGAGTACTGTGCTATTATGTGAATTCTGTCCTCCTTTACGACGGCGAATTTTGGACGGTCTCCTCAAAGATGAAGAAGAGACTCAAAGCAACGGAAATGTGGTTCTGCAGAATGATGCTGAGGGTATGATGGAGCGTGCGTCTGATCAATGTCGAGGTATTGGCGAGGATGCAAACAAAGAGATAGGTTATACTTAACACCAGGAAGAGACAGCTGAAGTTTCTGGGACGAATAATGAGAAAAGGAGGGCCTGGAGAATCTGATTCCCACAAGTTGAATAAAGAGAATGAAACGCATGACATATCTGGCGGGATTAAGCAAGTGGATGAGAGAAAGCAGTCTGGGGGAGATGACAGAGGGACAAAACTTATTGAGAGTTACAGATATAGGGGAAGTGAAGAGCGATGACCGCTTACGTCCTGAAAGGATACGGCTTATAAAAAGAGAGTTGACAGCTAAGCGAGAAGTACGAGCGAAAAAAAATCTATTAGTATAGAAGTTACGTTTACACCTAACATATTTCAAGGGAAAAATAATGAGACCTTACTGCCAATCTAGTACGACATTTAAAGTCACGAATTAGAGATACCATAGAAGAAAGCTCATCAGAACATTTGCCATGAAGATATTTACATAAAAAGAACAGGGGAGCCTTTACTTTGTTATACACATAAAACAAGCAGAACTTTCGTTACAACTCGATGGTTTCGCTCCAGAATGCATGTCTTTTGCCATCATGGTTGTGTTGATCATCGGCACTTGCTCTTTGTTTCCTGAGGAAGCAATCGAAGACCGAGTTTTCGTCGGAAATATATCCATCTCTTTCCCGTGTAAGAATTAAACATCAGGGTACTTTTCAGTCATACATCTTATGTTATAGGCAGTTCGTCGTGGTGTAATGAGTAATGATTTCGATCCCTGCTTGGTGCTCCACACTTCCGGCCTTGTACCACATCTAAGCTACTACCTTTTGAATTTCGTTTAACCGACAACATCCAAGTCTCAAACAGAATCATCTGCCTGTTTTCCTCCCTTACCTGTAATAGGACGCGTCTGTGCTGTACCTCCCGAAATCCGAGACCAATTTTTCGACACACGAAACGAAATCCAAACATATTTCAGTCTGTTCCCATCTTGTTCTTGCATCGATAGTTGCCAGTGCTTTATTTCGTCATGACGGATAGGACTTCAAATGTTAAAGCCAAGACATATCAGGATGTGCTGTTTCCTTTCATCCAAAAGTATTTTAACTGCCGAAACGTTGTGAATATGACAATAAAGATGAGGATATCAGTCCGAATAATGTAAATAATACAAGTAATCATAATACCTCATCTATACAGAGACAGTTAGAGCGTTAGTCTTTTGTAGAGCGAAAGAAAAGACAAGAAGGAAACTTCATGTAAGAAAGATATCGGTTAACCCTAGATCTGAAGTGGCCATGATTGTAATGGTTGGGAAATACATTCAGCCGGGAGTCTGTTCTATATATCTGCTGTTCGGGCCAGTGGAAAGTAACTAATAGCTAAAGTACTGATAACGATTCATCCTTGGATACCAGGGAATGGCAGATCTCAGCTGCAAAGGTCAATTCTAGTGGAATAAAGGGATGTAGTTCGTCGAAGCGCATGCTATGGAAATAGCGATAGGGCAGCGACAGACTCGAAACCTTTTGTCTGTGGTAAAGTGGTCGTAAGTCGAAAAATATTCCATCACTCATAAGGAAGAAAACGTCTTTGAACTCTCTTAAGACAGGTAAGGGAGAACTGGGGAACTCCTGTCCAGATATGATATCAGTATTCCTTTTTTGGACTAATCTGGCTATGTAAAATTAGTGTAGCATGTGATGGTGATCAGATACTTCCTGGAGCAGGACAACAAACCTGTCATGTTATCATCATGTTTAGCAATAGATCGAATATATAAGTTCCTAGACGGTCAAGGCAAGAAGACCTATCCATCATGATAGGTGAAACTTCGATGTCTGTTCGGTAGTGGTGGTGGAACTTTACTTGTTTCCTTTCGGACGTATGGACTTTTACAAGCCAGTCCTTTCACCACGTGGTCTAGGTCAGAGGATAGATCATCAGGTAGGTTCTACTGATCCAGATTTTTGCAGGTTAACTGTTGTATCATACGCATAGATAGTCACTAATGTTCTGAGCATACACCTAAGCTGTTCATTTAATATTGAGGAGAAATAAGGATGTCAGGTCACTTATGAAGACCAACATTGATCTTATGGCCTTCAGATGATTAGCCCTTAACAACCACCTTCAGGAACCTACCTGTTAGATAAAACTTATATCTAAGAAAGCTCTTCCAGAGATTCCATAGTTAGAGAGTTTATGCGGCAGCGCCGGATGCCATACCTTGCCAAAGGTCTTTGATAAATGGTCCTCGTGATGAATTTATTAACTAGCGTCTCGCTGATCCTGTGAGGAATGTTAATTAAAACATCACCTGTGTATCTAGCAAGGCGAAATCTATAATGGTTATCGATCAGGAGGTTGTTCTTGTTGACATTTTTAACAACCTTCGAGTTGATTATAGATTTAAATAGTTTGCTGATGACACTAAAGATGTTAATGGGTCGACATTGTGACTAGCGTCAGCGCTCATCGGCATTCTGAAAATCAGCGCACACAGTTCATACTTTCCTTTAAGGAGGTAGATTGTTTTATGGTCCTATGCTTTAGGCGTACCCGAAAGGAGAAGTACCAAGGGGCTTTAGAAATTTTTGCGCGGTAGGATGTTTAAACCCTATTTAAACGTCAATCTTGCGTTACAAGAGGGTTATGACGTCTTGGCAAATACCACTAATCTTAACCCTGAAAATGAAATTACTATAGAAATACCCAGTCCGATTCCTCAATCCGAGTAGCTATCCATTACTCCACAGTGACTTGTTAGAGTTTACAACAGTTATTCTAACAAATCCGACCGTCTTTTAATGAGCTAATCCCTGTTCAGGGGCATTTGCTTCCTCGGCACAATCTCAGTGATCTGTAGTTGAACAAAACATGTACATTCAAACTCTAGACTACAATGACTTGCGTCATCGACGGTTTCCGGGCTGTTTCATTCACCCAATTTCACCAAAAGGCTTGGTTATCTGCCTACGTCTTTACGTCAATCCAATCGGTGTCGAATGTTGAGATTTTCTCCGCAGTTCGATATTTTTAATAAGGATCTCGACAATGGTGAGATTCGAACCAGTGTCCCATAGAGCCGATACAATAACACCACACTACACACCGAAAGATATATATCAAATAAATGCAATAAATGCAATTTAGCAATACTACATGGTTATTATTCCGAGACAATGATATATATATATATATATATATATATATATATATATATATATATATATATATATATATATATATATTCAAGATAGTAACGTAAACATGTTATGACATCACTCCATATATAGACACTTTTTCTCAACTCTTCTGGTGGCTTATCAAGTGATGGTGTTGATCGAAAAAAATATATTGAAACAAAATGGCTACTTTTGTAGTGATGTTATAGCATGCATATATTATAATTTTGAATAAATATCATTTGCTCTACTCTGTATTGAGCAATTTTTAGGAATAGTGTTTTTTGTTATCTGAAATCCGATTGCTCATAAATAGAATTTGATGATCATTCTGGATTTTATGTTGATGTTATGGTGGGAATAGAAATTTCTGAGATCATTCTTATTAGTTGACTTGCGATTTATAGACTATTGTTTACGTGGTATGAAAATAAAATATAAAAGACCATACACCCAAAACATATATTTAAAAAAAATAATTACTTCCCCCCCCCCATTTCTTCGCATATATGAGTAGCTGTAACAATGTAAATGTCACTTTATTCTCATTTTGTCAATTTTTTCCCGAAATTTATTTCTAGATATATAAACAATATACATTGTTTTCCCATATATATATATATATATATATATATATATATATATATATATATATATATGCACACATACATGTATATTTGTGTATTTAGGCACCAAATTCTCTTTTAAGCATGTCTGATTAAATAAATTACAAACATTATATCTGCTTATTTTAGCACGATCAGTTCGTATTCACGGATATTTTTTCTGTGTGTTAAAATCCACTGATGTAAGAAATGCACTGAAGCAGTGAAAATCGCTTTTATTTCCCAAGTAGTTTCGATCTATTTCTGAGATCATCATCAGGGGTGCAACTAGTAAGGCAAAGAACTTATTCATTACTGATATTTTTTTTCTTTTTGCGTAAAAATGCAACGACTGAGTTTTTTTTTAGCGTTTTTTAAAACGTGAAAAGATTATCCATTATGGATTTTTTAATTATTTATGTATCTATAGTTTAATTTTTTATTTTATTGGTGTAGGATAGTTGTGTTATCAATCAGTATTCTCTTATACTGTTAATGAGGACAGGAATGTTGGTGTAAATGTCTCGCAATAGACGAATGGTCAGACGTATGTAAAGTAAGAATATACACCTACATTATCAAGACTTTTTACTTTTACAGAAAGAGATGGAAAGTGCTTGTGAAATAAAGGTGATTCTAAGTGATACAGCGAAAAACTTGTATTATTTGATATTTATACACGGAAGAATATCTGTGAATATAACCGAATTATGCTATATATATATATATATATATATATATATATATATATATATATATATATATATATATATATATATATATATATATATATATATATATAAGTGAACATTGAAGTTAACACACAGAAACGACAGGCTGTTTCATGCTAGACGCAATCGGTCAGACTCGCAGTCTGACGTTTGCGTCCAGAATGAAACAGCCTGTCGCTTCTGAGTGTTGACTTCAATGCTCACGTTTATATTTATATTTACATATGCTCTATCTCAGATATTGAGCAATTTATCCCATAAATATAGCACACCTTAACACTATATTTCTTCACATATATATATATATATATATATATATATATATATATATATATATATATATATATATATTGGGTATCAAAAAATACTTTTACAAACTTTGGGGGCGGATTCCTCATACCAAAACAAAAAAAGAAGTCTATATAAACATATGTCCGCTAATCCGTCGTTTTTGAGTTATTGATTTTAAAGTTTACGCTAGATGTACAGGGTGGTCCGAAAGTTTTTTTTTCCGCCTAAGAAATCATAATGAGAACAATAGAAGAACAAGTAATACAGTAATACAAAGCACCTTACTGGATTCAGTTTATTTATTTTCATTGCCGCGCTGTCACAAATCGAGAAGGTCTGAAATGAACACCATCATTTTCGTGTTAGCCATTTGAAATAGAAAATTATATTATGT
The DNA here is from genome assembly GCA_963932145.1 of Acanthosepion lycidas. Taxonomy (NCBI): domain Eukaryota; kingdom Metazoa; phylum Mollusca; class Cephalopoda; order Sepiida; family Sepiidae; genus Acanthosepion; species Acanthosepion lycidas. The sequence continues at coordinate 21,454,029 of OZ010590.1, read as the reverse complement.
ACGAGTGACAATACTTACGGGCCAACCTCTACAATCCATGACACAATCGATAAATACTCTTACAAACTTTGGGGCAGTAGCCTAATACTAACGTAAAATGTTTTAAAACTTAATAACTCAAAAACGAAGATTTGCGGACGTTTTTCTCATTGTTTTAGTGCGTGTAAATTGACCCCAAAGTTTCTAAACGTATTTTTGATTCACCCTGTATATATGTATTTTGGGGCGCCTCGAGGCCGTGTAATTGTTAGCAAGCGTGTCTCCTTAGAACAATTAAGACTGAGTAATGAGTTCGATCCTCGCTGGGTGCCCCATACTTTCGGCCTTGTGCCATATCTAAGCTACGATTGGAAAATCATGGCATTTCGAGGTGGTGTAATGGCTAGCAAGCTTGTCTCGCTAGAACAATTAAGACTGAGTAATGAGTTCGATCCTCACTGGGTTCCCCATACTTTCGGCCTTGTGCCACATCTAAGCTACGATTGGAAAATCAATCTATATATATATATATGTGTGTGTGTGTGCGTGCGCGCGCCCGTGGATGCGTGAGTGTGTGTTCGAGACATTTTATGGAATTTGCCGCTAATCTTAATGAACAGTGATATCATAATAATTCAGAACTTACATTGAAATCAAACTGCCTGCCAACGGAGAGAAAATGTATTGTTTATGTACAGAAAAACAAAAACGGGCGACAGATATCGATTTGACATATGAGTGGATTTATTCAACCTTTGCAGCGAGACAATCCTAAAGTTTCAGCTGGATTTATTACTGTTGGTCAAAATCTTAACGACATAAGATATGCAGATGAGAGAACGTTGACCGCAGACACATAAAGAAAACTGCAGTAATTCGTATAAAAGTTAGTAAAGGAAAGACAGAAGAAAGGGTTAACCAGCATTTCTACCTTTTTATATGGCATGTCGTTCCAGGACATCGGCGATCATGGCTCTTCACCTCCCTGTATCCCTTACAGCTCTCAACAAATTCCTTCCCTCTGTTTCCTCCCCCCAGACCACGTTCTGTCGTCCACTTGCTTAATTCCGCCAGGTATGTCACACGTTGTTTTCCCTTGTCTCTCTTTCCCTGTAATGACCTGTGAGTATCAGATTCTCCAGGCACCCCTTTCTCATTAAATGTCCCAGAAACTTAATCTGCTTCTTCTTGATATTAAGTATAAGCCTGTTCCTTGTTTGCAACCTTTATAAGATCTCATCGTTGCTCACACGCTCGGTCCAAGATATCCTTAGCACGCTTCTCTAGAACCACATCTCTGTTGCCTCGAGTCTCTTCTGCATCTTTGAGGAAATAGTCCAACATTCGCTGCTGTAAGGAAGGACAGATATCACGTAACCGCTCAGCAGTCTTCTGTAGAACCAAATTTCTGTTGCTTCAATTCACTTCATTTGTGAGGAAATTGCCTTGCATTCACTGCTATATAGGAGGACTTTTTTCAAGTACATTACCTTACTTCTTTTTACATGCCATGTCCTTTCAGGACGTAGACGATCATGGCTCTTCACCTCCCTCTATCCCTTGCAGCTGTCGACAAATTCCTTCCCTCTGCTTCCTCCCACAGACCACGTACTGTCATCCACTTGCTTAAGCCCGCCAGGAATGTCACGTGTTGTTTTCCCTTGTCTCTTTCCCTCTGTTCGACCCGTGAGTATCAGATTCTTCAGAGCCTCCTTCCTCATTATGTGTCCTAGAAACTTCAGCTGCCTCTTCCTGATGTTAAGTAATTATTTACCCACTGCACCACGCAGCTAGATTTGGCACAAGAACGAGTTTTAAAGTGGGGTATCCGAGCCCGTAGGCTCAGGTAAAAATTCCCTATAGACCACGTAAAATCGGCGTCAATTTCCCGAGACGAGAGTCTGCCCTTCGGCAGAGCCTTATCTGGGGTTACCCTCTGGCATGTGCCAGGTATGTATAAGCTGATGTTAAGTATAAACGGTAAGAAAACAAAATATATAGTTCTCAGACAGAGGGATTGTCCAAATGTACGGGAGTTGTTGTAACAGACGGCGTTGCAATAAGATGAGAGGAAATATTAGAAAAGAAAGAAATATAATTGTTAGAGTAATGGATAGCGACACGAATTGAAGAATCCGAGCCGCTCTCCCTTCGAAGTCCAATCGAATCCATTGCATTCACTTACATGCTCATACTCTTGGGAAACGTATGAATCCTTTTATTTTCCCCCTGCTTTGAATGGCAACTCGTCTAGCGCAGAAAGAAATGGCAACTTACTGCGGAAAACAAATCTTCCTCGTCAGTCATGTATCGAAAGATAAATGATTGCCTAAGCGTTTATCACGCATGGCACATAACTGACTGAGATGTAGAAGAAAAGGAAGGAGTAGTATTAGAAGTAAGAGAAGAAAAAGAAGTAATAGTAGAAGATACACAGAAAGTAGTAGTAGTAGTAGTATTAGAAGAATTAGCATGCGAGTGTATGTAATGGATTTGACTGGAATTCGAAATCGGCTCTCTGAGTTCGAATTCCTGTCAGATCCATTAAATTCAATTACGTGCTTATACCCTTGAGAAAATTATGAATCCTCTTCTTCTTCCCCCACCTATGGATAAATAACAGGACAGACTGGATCCTATAGTCTTAGATGGCAACTGGTCTACCAGCGAAAAAAATGGCAACCTATTGCGGGAAAAAATCTGCCTCGCCAGTCATGGATCGCCTAATCGTGTATCACGTATGGCACATAACTGAGTGACTGGCGTGCTAATGCCCTTGGGAAAGGTATGAATTCTCTTTATCTTTTCTACCCCAGCTATGGGAAAATAGCAGGACAGTTTGCGTTGTATAGCCTTGGTTGGCAACTGGTCTACCGGAGAAAGAAATAGCAACCTACAACGAGAAAAAAATATGCCTCGTCTGTCATGTATCGTAAGATACATGATCGCCTAAGCGTGTATGACGCATGGCACATGTGAATGAAAATAGAATTGATTGATTTTTTATTCTCCGGTTTATCAAACATTATTTAAAGACAGAAAATATTTTTCCATAATACATTATTTTTAGATAATCATTATATAGCGATAAAATTCTTATTCATTAGCGATAGCTGGGAGGAGGTGAGAAGAAATGGAGTCATACCTTTTTCAATGCTACTTGCCCGAAAGTTAACGAACCCAACTGTTTTCCGTTTAACAATACCGAGACATTTCCATTACACCACCCAACCAACCCAACTTACAGCACTTGGTATACCGAAGCGTTCACTCATCTAGCTACTGACCAGGCGTTGCTTAACTTCAGTGGTTGCATGGAACCTGTGTTTTAACGTGATATGTCTATAAACCTCCGAATATGTCAGCAAAGAATGAAAAAAAAAAAAAACAGTGAAAAGTTCATTAGAAAATATTTTTTTTAAAGTGCTCAACTATTTTGTACTTCTAATACTCCTTCCTATATGGCTTGGGAACCTAATCAATTTTCTCACAGATGAAGAGTTGATGTGAGGCAGCAGAATCTACTATTCCGCTGAGACTACCATGGATCGAGTACATAAATCAGGGAGATGTTTAAAGGAAAATAGAAACAAAAAGACATTATTTACATTGTCCAGACTGCTGTCCTCACTTTTGTTGCTATATTCACGAGGTTTCGGCCGTTGTACGCTCAGAACTTGATTGTAACTCCCAGCTAAACCCTTTATTTCGTTCACAGAGGTAGATTGTTCTAGTTCGATGTGTCATGCCTTTTTCCAGATGTCTCTCACTTTAACTCATCTCTCCAAGATTTTGTCCACCACATCAGTAGCCAGGTATTGAACTCACTGACTGGACCCAGAGAGTTGGAAGTTCAATATCTGGCTAGTGCAGTGGTGAACAAAAACTTGGAGAGTTTAGTTAAAATCAGATAACTAAGACATCCGGAAGAGCCATGGCACATGGAAGTAGATGACTCTACCCCGGTGGACGAAATAAAGGTTTCAGTTCAAAATTCCAATCACCTGAAAAAGGCTGAAGCTTAAAACGGCTGAAACGTCGTGAATATGTCAATAAAGATGAAGACAACAGTCCGAACAATGTAAATAGTGTAAATAATTACAATACTTCATCTCAGCAATATAGAAAAACAAAGAGATATTTATACTTAGAAGCAGAACGAGAAAATTTAAATTTCTGAGACACACAAGAAAAGATGTCTCGGAGAATTTTTTACACACAGGGTAAATTGAAGACAATTGGTATAAAGGGAAACAACGAGACACCCACATAATGAGCTTGTGTAAATGAATATCAGAACAAAGAGTGGGATGGAGTAATAAAGGAGAAAATATTGCTATGGGGTACAAAAGGCAGGAAGCTGTGGAGAGCCTGGATATATCCTTCTTGCAGAAAATCGACGTATAGAAAAGGAAGATTCTTTCTGAGTCAATGAGCAAACAGCCAGGTAAAAAAGACGGGTCGAGACTTTTTTTGGGGGGGAGGGGGAGGGGCAGATTGTTTTGTTTCTCTACGAAATAAAACGAATGAAAGTAAAAAAAAATGTTTAAAAAATATTAAAAGTCAAGCATAAAAATAATTAAAAAAAAGAAGAGTTTTTATTTGGAAACTGTTTGCAATTTAAATCTGCATTGGCTGTGCGTTTACCCAAAACTCGCCTTTGACCTTGTTGCCAGGAAAATAATGGCCAACTATAAGGCTGATAATAGTGAACATTCTTAAGATCGTTATGATCAGGGCTTCTGCTTCTTTCGAATATACGACGCGCACAAACGCTATCTTTTTCATTATCTTCTCTTTCCTTACCCATACCTACACAAGTTTTTAGGACAATCGATTTAAAGTTCGCTTTCCGACTGGTTCAACACAATCAAGGCTCCCTATCGACCATTACATTGGATTACTGAGGCATAATCAATGTTGACACGGATATACTCGAACAGAAGCCGTGGTTGGTCAAAGTATTCTTTGAATGAATAGCCTGAGCAAGTAAGTGACCATTGCCTACATCACTAGCAGCAGCAGCAGCATACAGTGTTTAACCAATCAGACGCCTATGGTATTTTCGAAATCAGATTAATACTATTCTTCTTGTTCTTCCTCTTCTCTTGCTCTCCACGTAAATCGGGCCTGTTTGACCTTTATAACTATTCAAGAATCTTCAAGACATCTTTCACTTTTGTCTCCTTTGTTTGGTTAAACCCAAACTCGACGAAAGGCATTTCGGATAATTTACTGTACGATTATTGAAAGTTTGATCGGGGAAAGGGCGCGGGTGGCGGGAGAGTTCGGTTTCTCAGAAAGATAAATAAAATGAAAGAGAGAGAGAGAGAGAGATAGAGAAGAAGGATAAGACCTTTCGACCGGTTATTCGCTTCTCATCATCAGTTATTGGCAGATTGTAAGACTCCTCCGCTTCCCCTTCGGTGGTCACTTGGCATTTCGATTTGCTGGGGTTGAGTCCGCTTGCAATGTAAACATTCAGCCGAAAACAACACAAAGGTAATGAAGAATGGTCGATAATCCCGTGATGTCATGTGCCATTAGAAATCATGGTTTTATAAATATCTTATTGCAGAGATTTTATCGAATTTCTACGGAAAGTTTCACAGTCTATATCTTACCTATAGAGATCGAAGAATTGCTAGGACGAGTCTCCTCATTTTTTGTTGTTTTAATCATTATATTCTAGAAAGATGCGTTCTTTGGCTTTCTTATTTCTGTTGCTTTGAAGTGTGTCCTTCTGAATTAAAACAAACATATTTCATCGAAGTGAGAGAGAAAAGAATGGAAGTGAGATTTTTTTAAGCCTTTCAGCCCTAAGGAAGGCGGAAGTGCCAATAACAGGCAAGGGGTTACAGAGAGTTGGAACAAGAGTAAAAGCGGGGGTTTTTGAGGAAAGTATATAGAGGAAGATGGGAATGAGTATCATGGCATAAGAAAATTATCCGCTCCTGTAGATAAACTACACAATGTCGAACGTACGTTAGCATGTGCATTTGAAACAACCAATCATCATATTACCTTTCCTTTTTATCGTGTTTTTTTTTTCCTAAGTTTTTAAGCATTTCGCCACAAGCAAGGCGTGAGTACCACTAGCCCATACGGGGTTACAGTGAATGAGAGCAAAAGTAAAGACGGGTGTTTCAAGAAAGGATATAGAGAAGGGCAGAATCACCAGTAAAGTGTTGATAAGACCTGTCAATATAAATCAATAAATCTAGATACACATGCTATCCATTTTAGTTGTTGCTTCTATTGAAAATCTTCAAGTGATGTGCTTGTTGTATATTTAGTAATGTTCATTGTGATTCTATAAATGAATTCTAAGAGACATGATGTACATCGAAAGGATTGGTTTCTTTTAAACCCGAACTACTGTCTATAGCAGCAGTTCAGATATTTTTGAACGAGTTGGACTTTATGCATGTTATCGGTATGCGTGTTTAGCTAATGCTATTTAAAAACATTTTTTAAAGCATTTCAACCCAACCAAGGTCGGGAGTACCACTAGCAAGGACGATGATCAAGATCAAGGCTTCAGAAGATGTTGGTTGACATTACACTTGAATATTTGAAGATTATAGCCATCAGGGAAGCAAGTAGCAGGAAGTAATTTCCACTGTCGAGAAGTGCGAGAGAAGAAATTGTTGGAGTATAAGAGGATAGAAGAAAATTTATAATTCCCGTAAATGATATTTCGAAAAGAAAACGGCTGTTTTTCCTTCCTGTCTGCGCAAAATCACTTGAGGAAATAAATAAATTTGCACTATGACTAAAAAATAATCATTTTCCAGATGGGGATATGATATAGCCATATATTAATAATATACCCTTATATGCGTATACATCACACATTAAGACATAACAGCTACTCCTGATTACAAAAAGACGTCTGAAGAGATTTAACAGATAGAGTCTCTAAAGATTCAAATTGACATTTAGAATTTCCATCGTTTTTGGGTTGTTTTTTTTTCATTTGCTTTCACTTCAACAAGTATGTCTGTTCTAATTACCATAATAAAATTGTGTACGACTAGAAAAATCTTTATGAATTATTGATCTCGTTTTACGAATTATTCAGACAAGTGTCCCCACTTTTATTACAATTTATTATTTAAGAACTCGAGCTAACCGTCTGATCCTTCTAACTCTCGGCCTATTAGCCATCTAACTCTTTCTGACAACATAATAAAGACTCTAGTCAATTGATTAAACATCTCTCTTCGTATAGTGTCGTGGATTCCGAGATGAAATCCGGTCTCCAATGAATGACAAACGCAGGAATTAAATATAACACATAAATGTATTTACACAATGATACAATTGGTAATACGGTTAGTAAATCCAGAAACGCGGTTAGTAGCAATATATATATATATATATATATATATATATATATATATATATATATATATATATATATTCTCGAAGTCGGACTTCTTTATAGTCTACGTGCTTGTAACTGTGACTTGAACAAGCCGTTACCTCACACTATTACTCTACCTCCAACTCAATCACAATCATCTCTCTCTACTGACTGACTCTTGATATTTAACGGCAGCAGTCCAAGTGCACTCTGGTTGAGTCCACTTGTATGAAAAAGGGATAGACCCCATAACATATAGTCCTCTTTCAGACAACCAATATGTCTTTCGCTTCTCTGGGTGGGTCAACTTCTGATTTGTTAACGGTTATTGCTGAAAGAGCCTATCAAGCTTTATATAAGAATAGTGAAGCTCAGTCTGTGCCTTTGGATAACTTGAAGACGTTTGACAGGGTTTAGCATGCTGTATATCTTAGCACGTTGAAAGGTTATGGTATTTCTGGGAAAATTTTTCATCCGATTTTGTATTGATCCCATTTGGAATCGCGTAAAGAATTATTTATACATATACATATTATGAAATGGACAATTATTTTAAGACATTTTTATGTTTAACATTCTTTTTATAGATACAAATATTTACATAAATGCTGTTTATAATAAACATTTACCGGCCTGAATGTCCGAGAAATTTTCACAGAAAATATTCGTCCTCCGACAGGATTCGAACCTGTATCCTATACGGAACCGTCATTTAGCTTGACGTGCCTTTACTGATTTGGCCACGAAGGAGCGTTCGGTTAGCAAGGTCGAATTTTACTGTATTTAAACTTCAATCTTCCATGAATCTCACACGTACATTCATATCTGCTCATGGCGTTTCAAATGTAAACAAATGACGTCACACATTATGAAATGGATAAATTTCAACAATTATTTTAAGACTTTTTTATGTTTAACGTTCAAGAATTTGTTGCTCTGATGAATTAGGTCGTGATTACGATTCCAATGCAATAAATTATAACCAGGGAATATTAGTGTTTGAGCCTTTTATATTATACTAGCAGCATGGCCCGTCGTTGCCCGTGCTTGATTCAAAAATCGTACGACTCATACAGCAATCGCTATCACTTGACTTATATTTTTGCCCTTCCTTGCCTTTAAAGGAGTTCCTTTTTCCGTGCTGATGTTGCTACAAGCCTTACTTCTTGCCTATCTCACACTGCGAATTTTTTCTAACCTCTATACTAAACATTAAATCTGTTACGAAAAAAGAACTAAACAAAATGAACACAAAACGATCAGCTTTAAAAAAAGGTCTCGTAACTGGAAAAAATTAATGAAAAAAGAATGTTAACAATATTTTTCACACCCAACCCAGTTCTGCGGAATCAGAATCAACGTTGAGTTTAAGCAAGCGAATGAGCCAATTGGAGTAAAGTGCCATGCAGATTTAAATTTTTCCCACTTGTGACGAATGCAGCTATCGATTTTTCCTGCTAGCATGCTAGTTAACATTCGTGTCAGTCAGCTGTTGGCTCTCACTCTGGCCAATAGAATCTTCCTGCCTATTCGTGGCAGCTAGCTATAGGCTCTCACTCTGCCCAGTACAAAATGGCCACAAACTACATGAAAACTGTCGTAGAAGCATGAAAAATTGATTATTTTCACTATCGACGGGAGTTGGGAAATGCAAAGTCAGTCTTGGCCTTCCCACTAACTTGGTGCATGTGCATGTTAATTTTGGTGCAAATCCGTCGAAAATTGCGGCCGTGCATTCCATACACACACACACGCACACAAACACACATATCCTGCCTTTTATAGATAGAGATTGTTACTCTGTCCTGGATATTGAGTTCTACATGGATTCTATACTATTGGGAATTTATATATATATATATATATATATATATATATATATATATATATATATATATATATATATTGCATTAGTGCGTGTGTCTCCCAGCATTCTATCCTTGGATTTACGATGTTCATAAATTTCATTCCTGATGTCATCAGTTCTCAAATGGATATCTATTCTGAGGACACAACTGTTAAACTCCTGTCTTAACGCTATGTCTAATCCATTCTATATCAGATATATATACCTACAATGATGCATTAACTGTGGAAAGAAATAGCTTGTTTCGTTTAAGAAAAAAAAACGAAACTCCTCTCTTTTAATCTCCAGAGGGAAACATTTCCTTCCGTCAGTATGACTGATGCTAACTTACAAGAGAATGACTCGTTGCGCCGTTCTCGGGCTAACATTTTCAGCTGACATGAAGTGGAATTATTATATTGAATCAATTGCTAGGTTTATTGCTAGGAAATCTGGTATATTTTGTGAGGCTAGACAATTTTTTTCACCAGAATCTATCTTACACTATATTTTTGTCTACCATTCGTCCAAGCATCAAAGGTTGCTGTCAGATATTGTCTGGTTCTTCTGTTATATATAGAGATAGATTCTTGATAAAGCACAAAGAATAATCTCTTTTATTGGTCCTGACGTGGTATCCCACAGTCACATTAATCACATTCCCACCGACGTAATGTCGCTTCGCTGTGTTTTTGCTAGAAATATTTTCATGCTAATTATTCAGATGAAGGCGCGCCGAGGCTGTGTAATGGTTAGCAAGCCTGTCTCGCGAGAACAATTACGACCGAGTAGTGAGTTCGATCCTCACTGGGTGCCTCATTGTTTCGGCCTTGTGGCATATCGACGCTACTCTTGGAAAAAAAAACCGCATTAAACCGATCTTGTGTCACAACCTGACCTGGTGCGAGGTTGAGTAAATGCAATTATTTCAGATGAACTTTCTTCTATGTCAAAGAGACACAGTGGTATTATGATGGCTGTCGTAAGAATGTTAAGTACGAATGTGTTGTTTTGATGTTAGAAATGCGATGGTATATGTGGCTCAATGACTGTGGCTAATTAAGTTTAATTATAAGAAGATGAATACCTGCTTTCCCCTTCCCGTTTTGGCCTTGTGCCACCTATTTTTATTTTGCAAAAATAAATATTACTTTTTTCTATGGTCTCTAAAATTTATGAATTCAAGAGCAGTATTGGATTGGCATCAAGGTCTATATCATTTTACCTGTTGAAATGGCTATATGTAACCGTAATTTCTATGCTAATACTTTCTTCTGAGCCTATTGTTGCTTGAGAAATTTTCTCCAGGCTTCTTGTTTTGCAATGATTTTTGACCTTCAAAAATTTAAATTTAATGTCCCTTGCTTTCTTCTGCATTCTTAATTCCTGTTTTTCTATTGTTCGCTCTCCTTAATGTTTCCTTTTCTGATATTTTTTCACAGATTAAGGCTTTGAATCTGAGAGACTTTGTGTCATGCTTGTAGTAAAATGATTAAAAAAAGAATGTACACTATTTACATTATTCGGACGATTGTCCTCATATCGCCATATTTATTACAACGTTTCGGCCGTTGTACGCTTCGTCCTTCTTCAGTATCTTATATTTCTGAGATAGGGTATTATGTACACTATTCACGTTATTCTGACTATTGTCCTCATCTTTGTTGCCATATTTATCACAACGTTTCAGCCGTTGTACGCTTCGGCCTTCTTCGGTGGTTGGAATGTCGAACTGAACCCTTTATTTTGCTCACTGTCAGTTATCTCCTGATGATTCCCCTCTCCACTGCCTTAACTAGGTATTGAACTCAAACTCTTTGGGCCCTGTCACTGGATCTAACTTACGCCTTTATCCACTGTGCCATGTGCCCATTCTGTGTATGAATTTTTGGGTATTATAAACCTAATGTCTTAAGCAACCTTTTTATCAATGCTCATATTGCAATTTTTGCTGTTATCATTACTTTTTTTTTTACCAGAGCTCACATTGCAATTTTAATAAATATGGTGACAAAGATGAGGACAATAGTCCGAATAATATTAATAGTGTACATAATACCTCGTCTCGGAAATATAGACAGATGCTAAAAAAGAATGCTCACATTTTCCTTTTTAATCTTATGGGGCGCATTATATCAGGCAATGTAAGCGCTCCCCACAAACTTTTGAAAGACAAAATGAAAATCTTAACCACCCTCCTCAGAACAATCAGCCCATCATATTTTTCAAATTCATGCAAGCCAGTTGAAAAGCTGGGGGGGCGGCAAATATGGCTAGTTTTAATATTATATCACTCTACACCGACATTCCTGTTACCAATTTACGTCCAGATACTTAAAAATTTCACAATACTTGGCAGATCTTATGTTATCAGCATGCAGGATATTTAATAACAAAAGTGATGGAAATATGAACAAAAAACTGAATGAAATAGGCTATATACACAAAAAATATATTTAAAAAAAATTATATCTAAATTTTAAAAGTCCCCTCTACTTCAGGTCGCATCAAGATAAACATCTATTTAGTCCGATGACGTCCTAAACGAAGAAACGCCTCACTCGAAAACTTTTTTACACTTTCTCATCGACCTGGGTATGACGATAAACTACATCCGCGTCCTGGGTAAGACGATAAACTACGTCCAACAGCAAGAACTCTGATCAGGAGGCGTTGAGGAGCGTGGAACCACCTCTTTATTGCTGGTGTTCCCAGGTCCACCCTGACCCGGATATGGGCAAATAGTTAACCCCCAAACTAGTGTCAACACACTATGAAAGTTTAAAATACGTTTTAATAACATAAATACTTTGTAAAGATTTATTAGAAGAATTAAATTTTCAAGGAAAAAAACCTATTACCAGCAGTACATTTTTAAAATAATATTGCTACCTATACATTTTTTGAGGAAAAAATATTACCAGAAACAGATTTTTGACAAAACAAAATATTACCAGGAAAAAAGTTGTCGGCATTAAATAACCTATTGTGTGTTGATATGACGTATAATAAACCAAACCAAGCCAAGCCAAACTAAAACTTTCTCATATTTAATCATTGAAAACTAAGGTACAAGGGGTCTACTGGGAGTGAAAGAGAATGAAAAGATATTATAAGGAACCAAAAACGCGATCCTAAACTAGGAACAAGGGATAAACATCTACTCCTGTTCAAAAGACCACCGATATATAGCATTAAAATGAAAGTAAACTCAGAGCTTTTTTCGATAAAAAAAAAAAAATTGTTTAAACATTAAAATAAAATTAGAGAAATTTATCAGTTTCTCAAATGTTAAAAATAGATTGACTGCTCTTGCCAATGTATTCTCTATCTGAAACAACAATGTGAAAATTCCGTCATCTGCGGCTTCATTATGCAGACGATTTTGCGTGATAATGAATAATGAACTCTTGAATTCAAAATAAAGACACAAATTGGCACTCCATTAAGTGGATCTTTATTTTTCCTCCATCTTGTAGATATCCACCACATATCAGCTCTCATCACCACAACGGAAATTGGCAGTGAATTCCTCGTATTTAACGCCATCTTCACAGCTTCGGAATAAACCTCAGATAATCAATGATCTCCGCCAGTGACACTCCCTCATCAATATTGGCGCTTGACGGCCTGGGAATGCTTTGCGAAACAAGCGCCCTGGTGCGTAAAATAAGCTGCCAACTAAAGTTATCTGCCCCTAGCCGAATTAATGACAACATGCAATACTAGCGAAGAAAGTTCAGAAAGAAATTCCTTTGTGTAAAGCCCACCAATACTCTGTTTTTAATATGGAATTATTTTCTGTTGGGAAGGATTTTTTTTTCTTTCTATTGACTATATAGAGTCTCTATTTACAATACCAAAGATAAAAACATGCTTAAGAAATGTTTATAATTGTGCGTTTGCCTTAATTTCTGAGACGATATTTGGGACTAATAAACATTCTTATTTGAAATCCATAAAATAAAGGGCTACTTAAGAAAACTTTTAAAATGTGGCCTTGCCTTAATTTTCGTGATTTTGTTTGATGACTATGAAACTTTGTTACTTGAAATCCATAAAATAAACGGCTACTTAAGTAAAGCGTTAAAATGTATCTTTGCGTTATTTTCCGAGAAGTTGTTTGATGACTATATATATATATATATATATATATATATATATATATATATATATATATATATATATATATATATATGTATATGAAGAAAAATATAAGGAAAAAACAAACAAAAAATCCTTATATGCAATTATGCTGTTTTAATCTTAATATAATGTCAACGTTGGACGTTTCGGTCTAATAAACCATCTTCAGGACATATTCATAAAATATAATTAACATTATCAATTCAACATGACAAAGACGATGGACATAAGAACAAGACTTATCCAAACAGATAACTGAAAGTTTTATATGATCAGCGTTCCGTTTAAACATAGTCACGTTGTCGTCACGTGGGCGACGCTGTGAAAACGTATTCCTAAAATTTGAGTATTTTGAATGAAAAATGAAAAATGAAAAGAATTCTATTTTGATCTAAAATTTATATGTACGCTTGTCGAGCATTAATCTCGCTAGAAAAGGGGAAATACTAAAGAATTCCATGTCTAGTATTCACCGTGCGTGAGATGGATATTATGCCTGCTTCACAGATCCTCCCAAGATCCCCATTATGAAAATATTTCAAAATCTTCACGGAATCAAAATCGAAACTGGATAAGTCTTGTTCTTATGTCTATTGTCTTTGTCATGTTGAATTGATAATGTTAATTATATTTTATGAATATGTCCTGAAGATGGTCTATTAGACCGAAACGTCCGACGTTGACATTATATTAACATTAAAACAGCATAATTGCATATAAGGGTTTTTGTTTGTTTTTTCCGTATATTTTTCTTCATACTGTCGGATCTATATCCATATATTTGCTTACATATATATATATATATATATATATATATATATATATATATATGGGTGTGTGTATATGTATCTTTTTCTCTCTCTTCTCCTATCGATATATAGATAGATAGGTAGATATTAAGAACAATTCACAGTTATCGCCATATTTTTCTGGTCTCCTTATATTGGACATAAGAATCAACTTATAAATTCTATGAAGCGACGAAATTCTTCAGCTAATCTAAGTTTTCCTTTTGTTTTTATTCATATACACACACTTTTACATATATTCATACATACATACATACATACATATATATATATATATATATATATGTATGTATATATATATATATGTATATATATATATATATATATATATATATATATATATATGTGTGTGTGTGTGTGTGTGTGTGTGTGTGTTTGTGTGTGTGTGTGTGTGTGTGTGTGTGTGAATAAAGACAAAATTAAAACTTATCTTAGCCGACGCGTTTATTCCGCTCTGGGATTATCAAGATAAATGCAAGAATCTCATATGGTAACACATATTTATATACAAGCGTAAAAAACATTATTGGTATTTAAATTTAACGACGCTGATAAATATTCATCCGGTTAGCCGTAAAATTAAGCAGCATTTGGAGGATTCTGAGGGGCAATATTCGAAATCTAATATACAAAAATGAGTAAATTATTATCCTCAATTTAGTATTAAAATTATTTTACTTTATGATAGATTTGTATGGTATTTATTTTACTTAATATGAGGTTGTGAATTGAACTGTTTTTTTTTCATTTTTAAACATTTATGTATTCACGTACGTTGATTTGGGAACTGGAATAATACTTTTAAGAATGGAGATATTGGTAAAAAAAGTTCGAGCCAGATATTTACATTTGATAAGATTCAATAGCGTCACTCTCGAGAATTAGGTGTTACATTCTCTGTTAATTAGTGTAAAATTGTTTAGATCAAAGTTGTGATTAAATGTATTTCTATCGATAACTAATGCTTGTGATAAATTGTATATATTACCAATTTTGTGTTAATAGTTGCATATTTTTAAATTTCTACAAGTTTACCCAATGTAATGTGCGGAGCAGTATTGGCTATTTTTTTTTTATGTACACCTGCTATTTTTGATATACGTATATTTGTTTTTGATTATATCCCTAAGAGTTATGTATGTGGTAATGATTAGTTTGATTTTTTTTTTTTAGATCGGATAAATTGTTTTAGATAGTGGATGTTATAGATGTTATGAATATTTGAGAGACTTCACTTTTGCTCTAGTATATAAATACTTGTTACAAAATAAAATCTTTGCATTTGCATTGATAAAGTCTCTCAGTTGACGAAACGTCTCCGCGAGGATAAATATTCCATTATATCGTCCATTTACTAATATATTCTATTAGAAATTGTATGTATGTATATATATATATATATATATGTATGTATGTTTGTGCGTGTATATAATCTAAGTGAATCCTATTAATACAATATAAAATATTAAATTTTAAAACTGATTCACACGGAGAGCTCAATGCTTTACAAAAACAGAGCAAAATATTTTATGCAGTAATAATTAAGATTACATTAGGTTAATGATCACTCTTGAAATTGAAATAAAATTTACAAAGAATTTTCAGACCAGTCAATGGATGATAAAATATTTTTAAAAAATGGCCAGAGAGAGGAAGGAAGGAAAGAAAGAGAGAAGAAAAAAGAAATAGAAAATGGGGAGCAAATAAAAACTAGGAAAAAGTCTGGATATGAGGGGTGGTCAGAGGGGAAAGGAGAAGAAAAAAACTCATATCCAGACTTACAATACTTCCTAGTTTTTATTTGCTCCCTTTTTCTCTTTTTCCTTTTTCCTCTTTCTTCTATTTTTCTCACTTTACCTTCTTTTTCTGGCCAATTTTTCAATATTTTATCCTCTATTGACTGTTTTGAAAAGTCCTTGCAAATTATATTTCTATTTGCAAGGTGAAATGATCATTAACCTAATGTAATCTTAATTCCTAATATATCAAACCTATTGTCGCCATTTGGTTTTAATCTCACTGTTCACTTTTCTATTTATATACGCACTATCACTCATAATGAACAAACTTAACGTGTAATATAGCCTACCTTAAAACTATACTTTTGTCTCATTTATATATATATATATATATATATATATATATATATATATATATATATATATATATATATGCGTGTGCAGGCGTGTATGCGTGTGTGAGTGTGCGTATATGTGTACATACTCCGTTAAAATATGTATACACACTTCAAAATAGGAAATACTTTTCTTTCATAGTTTTATCATATTACCATAACACTGCCATAAATCAACTTTATGGAAATGATGAATTTTTCTCTCCCCAAGACGGTGCACAGGCCCACTACCAGCAAGACGTGGGAACTTATCTGAATAAGATAGGCTAGAACGAAGAGGCGCATTCGAGTTCCACCCACGTTTTCCTGATTTAACATCTGCAGACTTTTACATATGAGGGACCGAAAAGGATGCTGTGAATTGTAGAAAACCGACTACATTGGCAGCCCTTAGACAAGAAATTGAAAATGCATGTGCAGCAATCCCACAGGACACTTTGTTCATCGTAACGCAAGCAGTAGCTCGACGTACTAATAAATGCCTGGAAGCTAAAGGCCACCATTTTGAGCAACTCTTCTAATTGTAGTGTCCAAACTTGTATTAAATTTGTGATGTCTGAATAAATTTAGTATTACAATATCTATACAAGTTTTTCCTTTGGTGAAATTTGTTTTTAAAGCGGAATCTTTCTCTCTCTCTCCCTCTCTCTCTCTCTCTTTCCACACACACACACACACACACATATATATATATATATATATATATATATATATATATATATATATATATATATATCACAATGGATAAAAGTAAAAGTCAGCGTATTTTTGTAAAAAAAATTGAATTGAGTTGAATGAATACAATCAAAATGAAGCTAAAACAGTAACCAAAAAATGATAAAGTATGTTTTCTATTATTTTCAATAGAGTTTTATTTTATTTTATTTTCTAAAGCTAAAGTTTTATAAATTTATATATATATATATATATATATATATATATATATATATATATATACAGGGTGTCTATAAAGTTTGTGTGCACTTTAATAAATTGTAACTTTAAAGTGCACACTAACCTTATGGACACCATATATACATACATATATACATACATATATATATATATATATATATATATATATATATATATATATATATATATATATATATGAGATTGTATTTGAAAATGAATGGCGTTCAGAAAAGGAAAGAATAAGTTATATTGTCAGGAAATATTTTCAATTTAAAACGTTATATGCACTTTTATCTGAAGTTTCAATTATATCTGGCGTTTTCCACGAGGACTGTTCACAACATAAAATCTACTTTGAGATCACGATTTACATTTATTATATCCGACTTATTCCCCGAACGGATTCGACTATTCACTCCTTATTCCCCACGTGCCTGACTTTATTTCTCCAAAGAACAACAATATTTCTTACCAAATTTACGGAGCACTTCATTGTCTCTGACTCTCCCAAACGCCGAAGCAATCGAATAATTTATCAATTCAAATTCTTCCTCAAGGTATCGTTGCGCTGTAAAATAATGACGCGCAGTTGTTTTAAGATTTAATATAACTATAGTTGCAAAGCGTTACATCCTCTTGACTGATTACACAGTCTTTATGAAGCCCCTGTTGAAGTGATCAATTGGCAGGAGAATGCTTGAAGTATTTATCTCCTAGTCTTTGCATCAGCAATTTGCAGTTTTCTTTCTATTAGTCAAATACAAGTTTCTTCACTTGATCTAAACTCTTAAATTAATGCAACTAAGTTTCTCTCGTCGACAGAATAACTTCATAGCAAACTCGTCTTTTATTTCGTTCCATCTTAATTCACAGAATTAAAATATTCAATCATCTTCACTGAATCGACATTTGACAGTAGTCATAAAATTTATTAAATTAGACATACATATATATTAATTCTATTTTAAACATGGTGAACTGGCGGTACAGAATCACAAGGAGTTGTACCAAATAACATAAACCCCCATGTTCTGGGGACTTTGTACAGTTAGTTTTGTTGTCTTTTAGCGGCACATCAACACCTCTATGGGTTATTTAATACCGAAAATATTTTTACGCAGTATTAGTAAGAACATTCTAACTAGTTAAAAGTTTACTTACATATATCTTACGTTGAAACCCCGGTTCTCGCCTGATCGCCGAAGTTGAGATTGGTCATTTTCCAGTGGGGTGACCGCTGGGAAATACGAGGAGTTGAGAGCTACACGACAAGGCCGTCAAGCCGGAGAGGGATGCAATATCACGACTTTTACTGACAGAAGAACTCGATATGTGAAGGAGCTTTAGGACTGACATATCGCAAGATCTACCTTGGATTCGGATGAGTGGTGAGTAGTAGTCAAATACGTGCTTGATAATTTCCTCTAACGAGTCATAAAATGGAAATATTCGTTACTAAAATTTGTAACAATTTAAAGTAAGGATGAAATATAATAGTTAAAGGCTGTAAATATTATAATTCAATGTTCCTATGTAGTTACAGCACTGAAATTAATATTGCGCTAAAATGTATGGCGTTCGCTTTTTAATAACACTGTTGGGAAAGCATATTTAACTTTTTCCTTAAAATGTCTCCTAAATAGTGTAAAATTGATTGGCAGAGTAGGAAATTGCTGCTCAAGTTACAGTCCGGCTTACAGTCAGGCTTGAAGCAATCAGATGTCTAGCCACACTGGTGAGTTGTGATACAGCGATACAGTGTGTCTAAGGATGACAATATATATATATATATATATATATATATATATATATATATATATATATATATATATATTGTATGTCTCAAGATGACGATATATGTATATATATATGTGTGTGTGTGTGTATGTATTTATTTTTGAATTTGTAGGTCTGATGAATTGGATCTTAATTACGATCCCAATGTAATAAATTACAACCACGGAATATTAGTGTTTAAGCCTTTTTATCATATATATATATATATATATATATATATATATATATATATATATATATATATAAAGAAAGAACAGTAAGATATATAATCCGGTGTTCTCATAGATATTTTTATTTTTACAATATAGTGCTCAACGTAAATTTACAGAGCATTAATATTATAAATTAATTGATTTAAAATATGTTTTTTCGCTACACAGTTCTAACCATGTTTCAAAAATGGAAGCTGAAAGCTTCGAATTTAATTTTTTAATTAAATTAAAGATATTAGTTCCATTTCATCCTCAAGCGGATTTTAAAATTACTGGGTTTTAAAGACACAGCAAAAATCATAATTCACGTTTCCAAGGATACAGAGAAATCCAATTCAACCAGACAAAGGGTGTTTGCGTGTTCATTATGTCTGTATTTTGATGTATCAGTTATTAGTTACGTTTTGGTAGGGGTAGGGATGTATTTTTCAATGAAATCTGACATCCGTTAAATGCATGTCGTCTGGATTTTTAAAAATTTTATTGTTAACGGCAAAAATTCTAACGGCATTTTTTTCTATTTGTATATTTAAAGATTTTTGGCGGGTGTTTAGGTTAGAATACGTTTTATTTAACTACGATTTGAAAAATATTTTCACTTTTAATTTTTAATTTTTAATATACTATATTTCTTTTAAGAACAACTAAATGTATTAGAATCCCTTACAGTATGTAGAATTATTTTCACATCAAGTATAAGTATGTATATTATTAGGTAACATTTTTTTTAAATTATATTTAAATATTATTTAAGTAAAATTTATGACAATGACGGCAAAAATAGCTAAGTAATTTCGCTGATTTAGTAAACTTTTTTTGTTTATATAAACCTGGTAATATATTGTTTCTCATGTAAGTACAAAGGCCATGGGTCATTCAAGGGCTTACATCTTCTAGCTTTTCATATTAATTTCATTTTAATGTAGATGTTTCATTGGATTCATTTAAGTGCTTGTAGTACTTATAGGGAGGTACTTAGGTTAAAATACGTTTTATTTAATTACAATTTTAAAAGATGTTTAGGTTAGAATACGTTTTATTTAACTACAATGTTAAATACTACTTTAAAATATTTCACCGTTAGTTTTAATAGACTATATTTCTTTTTTAAAAGAAGTAAATGTATTAGAATTACTTACAGTAAGTAAAATTATTTTTCGATATCAAGTATAAGTATGTACATTACGATTTTTAAAATTTTATATTTAAATATTATTTAAGTAAAATTTATGACAATTACGGCAAAAATAGCTAATTCATTTTGCTGATTTAGTAAACTTTATTATTATTATTTTTTAAAACTTAGTGATATATAGTTTTACATGTAGGTACAAAAGACGTGGGTCATTCAATGGTCTACATCTTAAAGCTTTTCATCGTAATTTCATTTTTCTGTAGGTGTCTTATTGGATTCATTTAAATGCCGGTAGTACTTTGAAAGAGATGTTTATGTTAGAATACGTTTTAATTAACTACAATTTTAAAAGATGTTTAGGTTAGAATTCGTTTTAACTACAATTTTAAATACAACTTTAAAATATTTTCACTGTTATTTAATAGACTGTTTTTTTAATAAATGTAATAGAATTACTTACAGTATATAAAATTATTTTTTCACATTAAATATAAGTACGTATATTACCTAGTCGTACTTTTTAAATTTATTTTTAAATATTATTTAAGGAAAATTTTTGACAATGAAGGCATAAATTAGCTATTTCATTTCTCTGATTCAGTAAATTTTTATTTTTATAAACTTAGTAATATATAGTTTCTCATGTATTCACAAAGGACATGGGTCATTTAATGACCTACATATTTTAGCTTTTCTTATTAACTTCCATTTTATTGTAGGTGTTTTATTTGATTCTTTTAGGTGTCAGAAGTACTTCGAGAAAGATGT
>OZ010590.1:21377919-21425419 GCA_963932145.1 Acanthosepion lycidas | reverse complement strand
CATTTTTCCCCTTGGGTATTGGTTTGTTCATTTACAAGCTAAGACACATAAGTTTTTGCTGGACGAGTATAGCTGCTTATATTTATAAGATTATAGGTATTATATATATATATATATATATATATATATATATATATATATATATATATATATATGTGTGTGTGTGTTTGTGTGTCAGTATGTGTTTGCATGTGTGTGTCTGTATGGATTTGCACTAAGACATGCTTATGTGTATACAAAATCTGCTCGCATACTTATGTTTATTCATATATGATAAAATAAAGAGCAAATAGAAGACTTATATCAATCTGACATGTTTCACATTTATTAAAGCTTCATCAGGGATTGAGAGGAAAGTAAAAAAAAAAGACAGAAACATGCGAGTTTCAATTATGGTTGTGTCAGTTCTCCTGCATTAGACACGTGTCACGTGTATTAAATGACCAAATTTTTAGCTCGTAAATTAATGAGGATTTGTGTGCAAAAACATTAAAAAAAAACGTTGAAAGTGATTTTAAATTATTTGGTTAAATCGAGTAAAACAGTTTTACATGGCTAGCTCTGTGTGTGTGTGTGTATTTGTGTGTTTTTGTTTGTGTGTGTGTTTGTGCGTCTGTGTGTTTGCGTGTGTGTTTGTGTGTGTGTGTTTGTGTGTTTTTGTGTGTGTTTGTCCATAGATATATGTCTAGATATATAAACAAACGCACAAATATTAACTTAGATCTCGAGAGTGAGAGATAGATAGATAGATAGGTTGTAAAGAGAGAGTCAGACTCAGGTACAACGATATATATATATATATATATATATATATATATATATATATATATATATATATATATATATGGAGATAGATAGATAGAGAGAGAGAGTCAGACTCAGGGACAACCATATATATATATATATATATATATATTTTCCGTTTTTTCGACCTGGAATGCAAATGCTGCCTGAAAGATAGAAAAAATAGTAGCTAGCGATGGACAATACTGTCAGTGACATGTTTCTTACTAATTTTTTTAAATGAAATAGTACTTTCCTGGAAAAACAGCGAGAACCTATTCTAGGTCCTAATAAAAGATTTATAATATTAACTAAAAAGAACAGGTGCGTAATTGCTTTCATAGTCTTCTGTTTTTTGTTAATCGGTTTAAAGGCAGTAAAGCCACTGAGGTATCAAGAGCAAAAGAAGTGTAATCAGGGGAAAAGTAAATAACGATTGACATTGCATTTATTTTTTTTTTTATTTGGAAAGCATGGATTCAGAAGTGCGAGAAAAGAAATTGTTAGCATAGAATTTGCGTTTACGTGTAGCCAGCTCATCTGTAAATTTATGAGATCTCGACCCCAATCTAGCAGTGCGCTTAAATTCAAAGAGTCTGTGTATCTAGCCCATCCGAAGAATTACCTTGAAATTATTTATAGAAAAGACACAGGGAGGTTTCGTTTTTTTTATTCAGCAACTCTTTATATGTTATTTAAATCGAAATACTTCGTCAGCAATTTTTTTTTTTTATTTCATTTATTTATTTTTTATTTTGTGGACGGAAGTTAATAATGTGATACAACTCTTACTAATTAACCCATAGATGTGGGAAAAGTTATTTTCGCGTAACTTAGTATAGCAAAACCAACCAGAATTGGAATTTGGCTCTACCAATAGTTATACATTACATCACCGATATATCCAAGCTTACAACATCTTGTTCAAATAGCCTTTCTCGCCGAAGCACTGTCAATGAAGGAATGCTAATTTGCATCTAACAGTATTTTCTTTATATCACATTGGTTATTGCATCCATTATCTATTATATTTGATCATACATCTTCTTCATGTGCCAAGTCCCCTCAGGATGTAACGATCGTGGCTCTCCACAATTTTCTGTCTTTTGGAGCTCTTAATAAATTCTGTCTTTTTGTTTTGTTTTTTTCTGCTAATCCGTGTTCTGCCATTCATTTACTCAAGCTAAGTTTGTTAGGCGTTGTTTTTATCTGTCCCTCTTGCCTTCAATCTGTCCTGTGGGTATCAGATTTTCCAACCTATGTTTCCTTATTACGTTCTAGAAATTTTAACTGTCGCTTCCATTTTTTTTAAATTTTCTCTAAAACTTACTCACATATTCTGTCCATGGGATCCCCTGCATCCTTCCGTAAGCAAAATTATTTTGGCCTGAATTCTGATTGAACACTTCTTTTTACTTGAAGCTTAAATCTAAGACGAATAAAGGGGAGAAATGTGTTTGGATGTGTTTGAAATTCTTTTTTTTAAAATCGTTTTTACGCACAAAATCCGGTCTTGTATTTCAAATAACATTTTTGAATTTTCTTTCTTGAAAGCATAGCCTCGTTTTCAGTCATTATTTATAATCAAGTGTACCTGTAAAACAAATATGCTACCGAATCGTCAAGTGTAAAAGTGTGTATACATTTTATAAAAATCCCTTAATACATACATACATACATAATGGTTGGCTACACGTTACTTACGTACACCATTTCCTACGGCGGCTAAATGATCCTCGTTGCAGACGTCTTCTCAGGCGTATTCAAGTATGTTCGGCATCTACAGAAACTATATGTGGCTTATACTGCAGCTATGCTGAGCGGACCTTAGCTGCAGTTTCTGAGTGAGAGCGCATTATTTGGCATGATCAGCACTTTGAACAACGCCACTACATTCAAACCCTCGATCACGATGACTCGTGACTTTGTGCTAGAACAATTATTGTCGACATCTAAAGAGTTCAGTTTTCCTAATTCCACTCACATGTACCCTATTAATCCGTGGTTTTTCAGGGGATTATCAGAATGGTGGGCCGCGTCCTAGCATAGCCTCCACGTATAATTCTGAAAAAAAATAAAATCTGACCTTGGCGGGATTAGACTCTCATGATCAAAAGGCCAATTTCTAACAAATCGGACACGTGCATTGAAAAGGATTTTTTTTTATAATGATGTTCACCCTGTACATGGACCATGAGCCACAAGAAGTAGTGTGTTACAAAGTATGGGGCACTGTTTATGGTGATATATGAGGAAAATAACGGTTGACCGTAGATTGAACAGGGATCACGAAAACACCCACTTAGGAGTCTCTTTCAAATGCATTGGTTCGTGGCAAGATGCTGCTCGAGTGGAACATACATCTTCCCAATGCGAAGTGAATGCGGGTGAATAGGTAAAATGTGCGTGGCATGGTGGGGTCTTAGATGTGAAGTTCAAAACTTGTGGAACTAAGGACAGAGTTGAATAGATAGATAGATAGATAGATAGATAGATAGATAGATAGATAGATAGATAGATAGATAATGTTAATATTAGCCGCTCCCAATGAGGAAACATTCGACAGTTATTGAATATATTATTAATAAAACCTTTCTCTTTAAATAACATTTAAGGAAACTAGGTTTCTCAAATCCAGTAACTGTTATTGTTCTTTCCAGTAGTGATGGGATTTTCCTTCCTAACCTTTTGTTTCAAGTAGTGTGGAATGTCAGCATCTTTATTATGCCATTATTTTCTCTTCTAGTTACACGTAATAACCAATTTTACTTTTTGTATTCTATTTGAAAATTCTCGATTGAGATGTTTTCTTTGTGATTCGGGAGGACCATTCCACAAAACAGTGTCCGAAGAAGGATTCTTATCACCAGGATCCATATGCTTCAAGCAATTTTCAACTTTGATTTGAAAACGAATTTTATACAGTTGACATGATGAATGCCACTAGTACGCAGCAGATTACAGAAAGTGTATGTGGGAGAAAAGACTGGGTATAGGGAGGATTGATGAAAGGACAAAAAATGATCGGGATTGAATAAAAAAAAAAAGGTGATTGACGTTGCCTTTTTTTTTTTTTAGATTGTAGTTATCAGGGAAGCAAGTAAACGGAAATTAGTTCCACGAGCGGGAAGTGCGAGAAAAGAAACTGTTAAAGTAGAAGTGGCGGTTTCATTTAGTTTTTTCAACAGTAAACGGGTGGGATCTAGATGACACTCTAGTAGCACGCTTAAATTCACACAGTCGGGCATCTGGGAATAAAGCTCCTCAGAGCAGTTGCCATGAAAATATTTGAAGAAAAGACAGTGAGAAGCCATGTTCCATAGATAGATAGATATGAAGAGACTAATATAATCAGACATGTCGATAAAAGCTAACAATTAGGTTTGGTTTGGTTTGTTTTACGGCATATCAACTTCAAAGGGTTATTTAATGGTGACAGAATTTTTATTGTTGGTAATTTTTTTTTTTCCAAAAATGTATTGCTGGTAATGTTTTTCTTCAAAATTTCTGGTAATATTTTTTTCTTCAGAAACCTTTAAAATTTAATTCTGAGAATATTTTTCCTTCAAGAAATCTATAGCTGGTAATGTTTTATTTTCAAAAAATGTATAGCTGTTTGTAGTGCTGGTATTTTTTTTAAAAGGATTGCTGATAATTTTTCCTTCAAAATTATTGCTGGTAATAATTTTTTTCCACAGTACTTCTGCTATTAAAACATATTTTTATACAAGCTTGGGTGTTACTTATTTGCCCATAGCTGGGACCCTAATAGGTGCTACCAACCCGTGTCATGGTGAACCTGGAAATGCCAACAATTAACAGGCGGTTCCACGCTCCTCAAAACCTCCTGATCATAGACGTTGGACGTTGTTTATCGTCTTACCCAGGACGCGGACATAAGTTTATCGTCATACCCAGGACGAGCTAATAATTAAGAACGCAAATTAAATGCATACAAGCGAGGAACGGCTAGAAATGTTGACCTCTGAATTCGATAAGGTCAATGCATTTGCGCAATAGTCTTTGATAAATGAATGCCATTTTGTCTCGTGACAAACTTTTTTTTATGTAAATATGGCATATTTTTTTTTTTTTGTAAACGTATATTAGCATTCCAACGATCGATCCCGTGAGGCAGTCATTTCAAGACGTTGAACTATATATCGATTACTAGATATGTATAGTCACATATACGCAGCTCAGGAGGCTGCAAATTTGTTCGTTACAAGATGGATTTAGAACTTTCCCTTAAGCAATTCTAAGCAGGTACGTTTCTTTTACATTACCCCCCCACCCTACACTTTACTGGCCTTTATGCATTACTTTTATTGTTAGAGTGTATTTTTGGCCAATTTTTTTTGTGTTTGCTTATACGTGTGCGTGCGCTAGATCTATATATGTGTTCGTGTGTCAGCGAATGATTACCTGCTTGTATGTATGTGTAGGTGAGAGTGTGTAAGCTGGTGCGGGGGTTCGTTTTCTTTTATTGCCGTATTTTATCCGACTCACGATCTACGACGTGTCCCTGCCTAATGCCTCAATTTCATTCGCAGAAAAACCGAAACCCCTTTTCTTTTTAAATCGAAACCTCCCATCGTCTGATTCCTTCCACACCGTCCCACACTACACCCACTGCCCTTTCGCGCTGTAAATCTGCATTTGTCGCCAAATTCCGTTATTTCGTGTTTTTTTTTTGTTTTTTTTGTTTGTTTTTTTGCTTTGTTTTCGAATATTTGCTTCATGGTTTGGTAAGTGTTTTTTTTTTGTTTGTTTGTTTTTTTGGGGTTTTTTTTTCCATTCAAGCCAACACTTTTTTCTCACACTATCTTCTGCCAGCGCAATAAATGTGAGGAAAAGCTCGATAAGGAAAAAAAAAAAAAATTGAATATATTGGACCTTAATCGTGTATTTTAACATTGGCTTCCACAACAAAAATAAATCTAAATCATCTATCTATCTATCTATCTACAGTTTAACCCGGATATAAGAGAAACCCGGATATAAGAGAGATTTTATCTGGTCCCAAATTAGAGCCATACTTACCTAAACAAAATAGAACAAACCCGGATATAAGAGAAACCCGGATATAAGAGACTTATTCTCCGGTCCTGACAACTCTCTTATATCCGGGTTACACTGTATCTATCTATCTATCTATCAACCTACCTATCTATCTACAATCTCTCTCTCTCTCTCTCTCTCTCTCTCTCTCTCTCTCTCTCTCTCTCTAAATATATATATATTTATGAATATGTCCTGAAGATGTTTTATTGGACCGAAACGTCCGACGTTGACATTATATTAACATTAAAACAGCATAATTGCATATAAGGTTTTTTTGTTTGTTTTTTCCGTGTATTTTTCTTCATATATATATATATATATATATATACATATATATATATATATATATATATATATATATATATATATATACGTAATTTATACAAAGAATTAACAACCAATATTAATGAGTTTAATGATAAATTCACTTCGCTAACTTAATGAGACATTGACTTACTATCAATTCCTTGAATAATACGATCTTTATATTTGAGGTGTTGTATATTTCAGTTGTTATCAGATGGAATTTACGAACTAACCACTTTCGACAATTTCAAACTGTCCTCTTCGGGACACAATTTTTACGTATACAGGCAAAACACTAAAACGAAATTATTTAAAAAAAAAATAAAGCTATGCCGTTTACGCAACCTTGACGGTGATGAATTATTCTTCATCCTGCAATCCTTATTCCACAGTCGAAACATTACAAGCCTCTTACTAGTTTTTCGCTTTTAATATGGCAGATGTTCGAACGAATTCTTTAGTCCCACCAGCTCAGACCTTCGTAGCAATGAGTTCTCCGTGCTATGCTCACGGTGGTAAATCGTCCTCACACACTTACAGTTCCTCTGATAAGGATCAAGTTCCATTCAGCTTCTTCCCAGAATTTTTACTTCTTGCACCAAACTCTCCCGAGAGGATGCTTTCCTGGCAACTAAAAAGCCGGTCTCTTCATTTCAGGGCCATCCAATATCTACCCTTCACGTCAATATGATATTCACTTCTTACTTCAACCTTCCTGTATCTTACAACAATCTTATTCAATAAACCTCAACCTTGAATGTCTCTTGCGCCTTGTCTTTCGTGAACAAGTTTTAAAATGAAAAAAAAAAAGACATGGATTTATCTCATTTCCTTTTCCAGAAGGTCTGTATTAAATAGTAAAGTAGACTGTGCTTTCTAACACTGGATGAAAATCAGTTCAGAAGAAGTGTTTGTGTGTGTATGTCTGTGTGCGTGCGCGTGCACGCTCGTGCGAGCGCGCGCGCGCGCGTGTGTGTGTGTGTGTGTGTGTGTGTGTGTGTGTGTGTGTGTGTGTGTGTGCGTGTATTTGTGTGCATATAAAACAGTAGGCATTAGGTTTGACCTAAAATCTCAAAGGCATTATTTCTTAAGAACAGAATTTGCAGAAAATGACATTCTTCAAGTTTTGTTTGTTTTTTCCTAATTGTTCGCCCAATACGAGGCCCAACATCCACTCAAGGTACAAAGTTGCTGACTTGGTTTAATGCAGGTACAGAAGTAGGTAGGAACTGAATATTCCAAGGATACAGAGTAAAATAACGTTAAAACCCATACTTGAACAATTTGAGATTGGAGTAATTAGATAATCATCCTCTTAGGTGTTAATTGCGTAAATCTAAAGATCATAGGATAGAGTTTTCCGAATTAAATTTAATTCTTACTATTTGGATATGAATGAAAGTGAGGGATTCTTTCAAGAGCGTGTCGTATAGTGTGGTATAGTGGGTCTTGATCAAAGTGTATATCACATTTTAGAAAAGAATAGTAAAGCTCAGGCTGTTTCTTTAGATATCAAGAAGGCTGTTAATAGAGATTGGCATGCTGGTGTTTACAACGAGTGGTGTTATTTTGTTTCTGGCGGAAGTTTTTTTTATACAATTTTTCTTAAAAAAATAGCGAAATTTGTCATTTTTCGTTTCCTTTTTTTTAATCATTTTACTTCAAGCAAGGTGACTAAACCACTAAGATGCAAATGGTTACTTGGAGAATGGAAAGACTTTCGTGAGAAGAGAGGAAAAAGAAACATAGAAGAACAGAGCCGAAGAAAAAAGAAGATGGCGTTTCTTGAATATTTTAGGTAACAAGGAATTAAGAAATCAGAAGTGGGTTCCACAGGCAAGAAGTGTGGGAAGAGGAACTAATAGAATAGGATTTACGGTTGTATCTAGTTGTTCCAACATTAAAATGGTGAGACCTAGTTGCCAATCTAGTAGTACGTTTAAATTTATGCAATCGTGGCATCAAGGAGAAAAAATAATTGAAATAATTGCCATGAAAATATTTATAGAAAATACAGAGAAGCCACGAAACTAAAGCCGTGTTGCCAGGCCAGGATCGATGATATTACGGATCCTTCTTTAATTTTTTTCCAAGAACCTCGATATATCAGGTCATCCCATAAGTTCTGTCCGAATTTCACTTTTTTTTTAAATGAACGAAATTTAAAGAGTATTTTATGTCTAATGGAGCTGAACATTATTTTTATGTTTAGATGCATTAAAACTGATCAATTTCTTTTTCAGAGAACAATGACATTAAATTTTGTTTGATTAAAACCCTGCTAATATGGAAGTACCCAAGAATCATTCGAGGCACAGAATGCTTTATGAGTTCAAGAAAGGAAACTCAGCAGCCGAAGCGGCTAGAAACATTCGCTCAGTTTATGGAGAGGAATGTGTGAATGAAAGAACTTGTAGAAGATGGTTTGCAAAATTCAGAGGTGGAGATTTCACCCTTGAAGATGAAGATTGAACCGGACGTCTAGTTGAATTTGATGAAAAGCTTCTTGAAGCAGCCCTTGAAGAAAATCCTGCTTTATCAGTTGAGGAATTGGCAGTTCAACTGTTCATCGTCATCTTCAACAACTTGGAAAAGTTCCTAAACTTGAAAAATGGGTGCCTCGTGAAGTGTCCGAAAACAACCTAAAATCTCGAGTTAACATCTGCTCTTCTCTCCATTCTCGCCAACTTGTTTCACCTTTTTTGGATAGACTTGTGACTGGCGACGAAAAATGGATCTTTTATCGAAATGTTAAGCGTCTTAGACAGTGGCTTGTTAAAGGGGGAGAACCCCAGCCACAGCCGAGAATTGAACTTCGTGGGCAAAAGTTTCTTCTTTCAATCTTGTGGGATCGCCAAGGAATAATCCACTTTGAATTCTTACCACCTGATGAAACAATTAATGCTCAAATACACTGTCAGCAATTAGAGCGTTTCAACCAAGCTTTGAGGAAAAAAAAACCTGCTCTAGTGAATCGAAAGAGGTGATGTTTCACCAGGACAATGCGCGACCCCACGCAGCAAGAATCACGTCACAAATGATCGAAGAACTTGGTTGGGAGAAAATTCCTCATCCACCTTATTCTCCCGATCTTGCTCCTTCAGACTACCATTTGTTTCGTAGCTTACAGAATTATTTGGAAGAAACAGCTTTTTTAATACAGGAAGAGGTTAAAACTGACATTCGTGAGTTCTTCGAATCAAAGCCAAAATAATTTTATAAGTAATTGAATTAGTAAGATGGAAGGAAGTCATAGATATTCAGGGAAAATACATTGTTGATTGAATCTGTAATTAAATGTAACATTTGGTCACTTGTTTTCTTTATTCAAAATTCGGACAGAATTTATGGGATGACCTGATATATATTAGCTTGGTGCAAAAATAAGGTCGTTTTTTACGTTAAAAATAGATAAAAAACGATATTAATTTTGCACCAACCTAATAGTACGAGCTCTAGAACAGAAATGTAAGCAATATTCAGTGCACGGATGAATGTTAGATTTATCAATGTGCATGACGGATCCTAACGAGAAAACTGTCTGGTATGACACATTGAACCAACTTTCCAAGCAATAGACATAGAGAGTGATTCAATGAAATCATTCCACTTCATGTCAGCGGAGAACGAGAACCCAACGAGGAGCAAATCATTGCTCTCCTGGAGGTTAGCTGATGGTAGACAGAAAAGGTTCCCTGTGGACGTCGGAGTAAATAGCCGCATCATCAGCATAAATAATTGGGAAGTGATGAAATCGGGAAAGTCGTTGATGAAGATGGGAAACAACGTATACATAGGAATTTTTCGGTAGAGGGACGATTAGAAGTTAGATTACGACTTCGTCGTTATAGTCAAATTTGTTCTCTCTCTCTCACTCTCGTTTAGTAGTCAAATTAGTACAGCGCCGTTATATTTTTGTATAGTCGAATTTTAAAAAATAAAAGAGTAGTTGGAGGCATTTTTTATAGAAGAAAAGTTGTAGTTAGAGGTATTTTTATATTTAAAATAAAAAAGTAGTTGGAGGTATTTTTATATTGTATTTCCTTAAGTCAAGTTTTTTTTTAATTTTTTTAAAATACAATATTTTTAATTTAAGTTTTTAATTTACATTATTCCATTAGCGTTTTAATAGCATCTTTAATTCCCTAAATGAATAAAAATTCATATTGAAAGTTGGATGTTTTCAATGCTTTTATCGTTTTTGTGTGTGTGTCTCGGGGGTGTCAGTCAGTCAGTCGATGTCGGTCGACCGGCTGATCGGTTGAACTCTCTGCCTTCGGGCGGGGAGGAACCCGAAAGAGGCTACGCCGAAGGGCGGATTCTTTTTCAGGGAGTTAAACCGACCCTGAACCCGTTTATACGGGTTCAATGGGCGTATTTTCGGCCGGGCCCACAGGCTCGGAGATCCCACGTTAAATCGGCCTTGTGTCACATGATGCAAACGTGGGCGGGGGTGACTAAATATCGTTGGTCAGTCAGTCGATGCCGGTCGACCGACTGATCTGTTGAACTCTCTGACTTCGGACCGGGAGGAACCCGAAAGAGGCTACGCCGAAGGGCGGATTCTTTTTCATGGAGTTAAACCGACCCTGAACCCGTTTATACGGGTTCAATGGGCGTATTTTTGGCCGGGCCCACAGGCTCGGAGATTCCACGTTAAACCGGCATTGTGCCACATGATGCCCTCGTGGGTGGGGGATGACTAAATATCGTCTCGGTGGTTGCCTCCGGTCAAAAACAGTGACGCCGAAACATTCTGACGCCTAAAGAATTGTGGCGAATAGTCCAATTATTTTTCTGACGCCGAATCAGCCACGCCAATGGGATACACCGAAACGTACCCAACCGACGTCCCAGTTTAAAGACTTGCAGAAATTTCTTACTGTCGTTCCGCTCTCCTCCAGGATTTTATTCTCGGAACTACTTTGTTCCGGGTTTCCAACAACGACTTCCCGGATATCAGCATTTCTTGATTCATTCTACAGGCTGGTTTTCCCTTAAAAATTACTTGGGACCGGAAATGGCTTATTAATTCTAACCCCCCTAAAGTGAAACCGCTCTCCTTTAATCGTATAAGAAAATCTTTTATTCTTTTATCTTCCTTCAACGTGGATGATGCTAACCTCCATAAAGTCACTTATCTTATTGTCTAACGTTTTCCATTGGGACGCACAGGGTGCGATAGATAAATTGTCGTCTAAATTACATGAAAATGAAAATAACTCTAAAGTTTCATTTTAACAGATATATTTACCAAAATTACCCAAAAATATCTTGAAACACAAGAGAATAAATTTGTTCAATAAAATCGCCATTGACTTAAACCACTGACTCCAGACAACTTTGGAATCCCCTGCTACTCTTCTGGGCGGTTTTCTTGTTTCCCAGCTCGACGAAACGGAATGATAGTTTTACGATCCATTATTCATCAGATACCCGGAGAAATAGAGATGTTGATCTATTTTTTCCATTTACTTTTAAATCTAAACTGTGATCCGTCGGAGCTTCGAAATCCACAATTTGGGTTTCATTTTTCTGAGGACTCCAAAATTCGTCATTTGACATGGATTTTTTAATCTCTTTGAATCTCAAAGTTCGAGAACTGTAATTTATTTAATTACTGCGTGTTTTTACATATGTGTGTGTGTGTGTGTGTGTGTGTGTGTGTGTGTGTGTGTGTGTGTGTATTTGTGAATGCGGATGTGCAGGTAGTTCAAACCGAAAATCGATAGGAGCTAGTAACATTCATTTTTACCATAAAACCCATAGAAAACGGTATGAATCCATCTTTTCTCTCCCCAGCTATGGATTAAAGAGCGGAACACACTGGGATATATTGCCGTAAAGTAGCAAACAGTCTAGGTGAAGGAAGCCTTAATTCTAAACCAGTATAATGTCAGAATATATTATCCTTGACATGTACAGCTTCAATACATATGGTATTTTTTTGGAGTGGGAGTGGTTATGGGATTCGTGACATATCGTGACTGGACGTGTGTGTTTCATTCATAATACAGTCCCCAGAGGATAGAAATCCTTCCCATTCTAAACTAATTATTTTTATTTTCCCATTTCTGAATTTTTAAGATAGATTCAGTATATCTACCATCACGATTTCCCTTTCCATTTCCAGATCATAGTTTCTATTATGGCAACGGCTATCGTAAGTCTCACATTTCTTGTAAAAAAAAAAAACCATGCGAAAAAAAAAATGTAACGGGGACTTACCTATTTCAAAATGTGATATTGGCATCGTAACAGACGTTATGTTATGTTGCTGATATTAAATATCTCTTGTTAACAATGAAATATCTAAATTACTAAGAATGTTTGATTTGGTTTATTTTGTTTAACGGCATATCAACCTCAATGGGTTATTTAATGTCGGCAAGATTTTTATTGTTGGTAATATGTTTTTCTTCAAAGATCTACTTCTGGGAATATTTTTCATTGATGAAATGTATAGCTGGTAATAATTTTTTTCGAAGAATGTACAGATGTTGGTATTATAAGTACTTTTTTTTAAAATTATTGCTGATAATAATTGTTCCTTCAAAAATTATTGCTATTAATAATTTTTTTATATTACAAAGTATTTCTGATATTAAAACCTATTTTAACACAAGTTTGGGTGTCAATTATTTGTCCTTGCTGGGACGCTAACAGGTGCTACCACCCCGGGTGAGGGTGGACCTGGACCCTAACCCAAGTTAAGCAACGTTGAGCGTAGACCGTACCTAGATGGGTGACCGCGTGGAAATAACAGGTGTTGTAAACGGATGTGCCTAGGAATTGTTAATTGGAGAGAGGAGTTCCAGTTTCAGTTGGGTTGGTACATTCACTTACGGACAAATGCTCATTAGAAAGGGGGGTATGAATTCCACTCTTCTCCCCTCATCTACGGGTTAATTTTATTATTCTTACAATATAAAAATATTTTCTGGCTTTAAATAACCTGAAAACGGTTGATAAATCATAAAAAAAGACACAATAAAATGAATCGTTACAGGTGTAGTGCTACCTCGCCCAATAATAATAATAATAATAATAATAATATTAGTAATTATAGTATTTTTGATTTGTGCTCCATGATGTTATGAAACCACTTCACGGAAAATAACTCTTCCAGGTCATTCTCTCCGAAACAAATCTCCACAAGGTGGCGCCAGTGAGACTCGAGCGGCCGATAACACTTCAAATCACATTCAGTTGCCTTGAACGCAGAGTTGCACATGCGCGCACGCACTCACGCACACACACACACACACACGTGCGCGCATTCAGCTCAAAATCGAGACATTCGCTTGCAAATACTCGATCCGATACACAGGCAAAGAAATAAATGATTAAATTGTATTGATTGATCCAAAGGTTAAATGCTTCATATGAAAAGGTCAAGCCTCATTCGGCGCTCGATTTTTGCGTGTAAATTTATCTTTTGATACGTTAATATATTTGCTCATGTATGCGGTTTGAATGACACTTAAAATTGTGATTCAGTACGTCGGTTATGCACTCGTCTACAGACACGCACACGCACACATACACACACACACACACACACACACACACACACACACACACACACACACACATATATATATATATATATATATATATATATATATATATATATATATATATTAGGTTGGTCTAAAATAATGACGTTTTTTTACGTTAAAAAATACGTCAAAAAACGTCATTATTTTTGCACCAACCTAACATATGACTTCTACGTATAATAAGCCAATGAATAAAAGTAAAAGTCAGCGTATTTTTGTAAAAAGAAAAATTGAATTGAATGAATACAATCAAAATGAAACTAGAACAGTAACCAAAAAAGGATAAAGTATGTTTTGTATTATTTCAAATAGAGTTTGTTTTCTTTTGTTTTTTAAAGCTACAGTTTTTTTTGTTTCTTGTTTTTTTTTTCTGAATTGTATTTTTGTTTAAACAATTTAAAATTAAGAATGTACAACGAAAAATAGGATTTGTTTGGTTATTTGTGAGTAAAGTGTATTCAGATATCCACTGTCATGGGATCAATGTTAGCAAATGTACCTTCAGAAGTATTTGGTTTTTCGAAAAGTACTGCAGGTGATAGGATATACTCATATAAACTAACGGAAAAATCTATAAAAAAACAAAAAAAGAACACTCATAACAGAGAAAGAAAAATAATTTTAAGATAAAACAAATCTAACAGAAAACACTTCCCCGACGAAAGATAGAAATGTAAAAGAAACAGAAACATGAATAGTCCTGAAATATTAATATCTTTTATGTGTTCGGCAATAGCTAATAAGTACAAAAAGAATGTAACAGGATCAGATAAGATTGTAATATAGACAATATGCCGATTGACTAGATTATCGAAAAAAAAAAGAAATACTTAGCAATGATTATATGCCGGAAAACTTAAATATATCCATCTTCGTCGTGCTGTCTAAGAAGCCAGGTGCAAATAAATGCGAGCTCCATCGTGCTATAAGCTTAGATCCACACAAATAATATCACCTTCCAGGTTCTGATTAATAATGTATGTAGCAGAGTTAATCCGGAAGGAGGACAAGAATAATGTAGCTTTATTAAAGATAGTGGAAGAAAAAAAGCAATATTTATGAAGAGAATGATGTCCGCAAGAAACAATACATATGTAGGAAAATATATATCTGTAATTTATAGGCTATTCAAAAGTATTTGATAAGGAAAGATCCCATGAGCTCAGAATTATATATCTGTAATTTATAGGCTATTCAAAAGCATTTGATAAGGAAAGATCCCATAAACTCAGAATTATATATCTGTAATTTATAGGCTATTCAAAAGCATTTGATAAGGAAAGAGACTATAAATGCCATTGATCCAACGGAGAGGAAGTTGGTGAGGGCCATGATCCCCCATATACTGAAAAGACACTCAGCTAACTCTGCCTCCTTAATTGCAATTGTCAATTCGTTATTTATATCTTCAGGGCTTACGGGCATATCGCATTGAAACACAACGATTCCCGTGCGATTAGTGAAGTTAAGCAGCGTCAAGTCTAGTCAGTAGCTATATGGGTGACCGCGTGGGCATATCAGCTGCTGTAAGCTTGGATATGCCGGTAGACATGGCTCGGAATTTTTAATCGGAGAGCCGAGTTCCAATTCCAGTTGGGGTTGTTATATTCACTTACGCACAAATACCCATTGACAAAGGTAAGACTCTACCTCTTCCCCCATCTATAGGTTAATTAGTAACACTTTTATAGCTAAATCCATTAGTATCTTCAAATAAAATAATAAAATTGCGTGCAAAACAACCTACAGAGATGGATGTACTCTAAACAAAAACAACTAAGTGAGATATTTATGTCTTCTTTATAACTTTC
This sequence comes from Acanthosepion lycidas, assembly GCA_963932145.1. Taxonomy (NCBI): domain Eukaryota; kingdom Metazoa; phylum Mollusca; class Cephalopoda; order Sepiida; family Sepiidae; genus Acanthosepion; species Acanthosepion lycidas. The sequence goes on along the minus strand of OZ010590.1, from coordinate 21,409,893 downwards.
CTTCTGCTGGGCAAGTGGAGGTTGTGTAATGGTTAGCGAGATTTTCTTGCTATAACAATTACGACTAAGTAGTGAGTTCGATCCTCACTGGGTGTCCCATACTTTCGGCCCTGTCTAACATCCAAGCTACGCTTGGAAAATCACTATAACTTTCCGTGTGATAAAAAGCCTGATATCTTGAATGAAACTTGAAATTGGGTGACATTCCCTCTTCTGTGAACTCTGAATGTTAGTGAACTGTTTTTCTAATTCCCGTGGAGTTTTCTGAGAATTTTTCTCGGGTACGCTTTGCAGAATTTCGTTGTTCAGATCGTGCGGAAGTTTCAGGAGAAAAATTTCCCCATCGAAATTGGTCAAACCGTCATTGGCATCTCCGGACACACAAAGCTTTCATTTCTATCAACGGAACGAATAATTTCTTATCGCTTTACACTACTGAAGAGCCCTTTGGGCATACACACAACATAGAGTGTTTGATATGAGTTGGATCTAAACTCATTTATAAAAACGATACAAATGTATCCAATTTTACATTGAACCATCTGCAAGGAAACAAAAACAGCTGAATATAAAAACTAATATTTATTTTACCGTAAAATATGGAAAACATCCTCTCAAAGATGATCATAGGTAAAAGCCCTCAGGACTTTGTTTGCAATCCAGTACTTGAACAGTGAAAGTTTCAAAAGATTAAAAAATGAAACGAAATTAATTTGCTGCAGTAATATCTCATTTTTTTTCTTTTATTTGTTGTAAGCCCCAACAAACTCTCTGATCCTGGAGATCCAATAATACCTAAGAGACCTAACTCCCATTTGATTATATTGTTTTAAATTTATAGTTGACCCTGACAACTCCCCTTTTTATTTGTGTACTGATAAGCTTTTATTTCCGTGTGTTCACGTGTATATGGTTGGTTGAATACGAAATACGAACCGATTTCCTCTTGCTCATTCCTTGAGCTCTAGGTTCACTGTTCTGTTTAACTTGAGGAACAAATTAATTTTTTCTTATACAGTGCAAAATCTGAAATCTGCTAGACAGCCTCTGAGAGTTGAGAAGGTCCTCATGAACGGACAAGGTAAGAACAAGAAAAGAAGAGTAAAAAAATACTACTCTGGTTTATATAATATCTGAGGACGGCGTTCACTTTAGGCGGGAACTTTAGAAAAAAAAGGTTTCATTGACAATTTGTTTGAAACTTAAAGTAGATTTTCATCATTTCTTAGATCTTCTCTCTATGGTATTTTCGATATTTTAAAGACTTCTTGATAACATTCTTCAATTACTTTTTAAGAATATATATATATATATATATATATATATATATATATATATATTATATATATATATATATATATATATATATATATATATATATATATATATATATAGTAATGATACAATATGGTAATCCGTATGGAATTTCCAGGAGAATAAAGATCGAGGCAGAGCTCTATGTCAAAAACAGAGCAAAATTATTGTTATGGGGTCCACCCCTTTTTCATATAAGTGGACTCGAACAGTGTGTACTTGTACTACTGCCTATGAATACTCGGAAGTCGGAAGTGAGAGCGTGAGGTAACCGCTTTGTAGGAGTCACAGTTGCGTGCACGTACACACAGAAGGAAATATTACTTCGATACTGAATTTCTCAGACTATATATATTATTATTTCTACTAACAGCATTTCTGGATCTACTAATCGTATTGCAAATTGTATTATTACGTCAATGCATTTATTTGTAATATTTCATTCCTCCGTTTGTCATTCATTGGAGACCGGATTTCATCTTGGAATCCACAACTAATTGGCGACGAAGATTCGAACTAACACGGAAAAGAAAAAAAAAAGCAACAAAATATTTCCCTCGTCGTACACAGCGAATTGGCGACGAGCGATTCAAACTCTCACGAGAAGAAGAAATAGAAAATCCTCCTCTCGTCCACGACAAACTGACGACGAGCTATTTGAACTCTCACAGGAAGAACAAACAACTAAAAAATTTTCCCTCGTCGTCCACAACAAATTAGCGACAAACATTTACGAAGAATAAAAATAAGTAAAATTGAGTTATCATGAAAGATTTTTAAAATATTTTGGTAGAACTGATAAAACACCAAAATGATTAAAAATAACAAATACAAAAATACCAAAATGATCAACAATTACAACTACAAGAAAAATGGCAAAAGCAAATATTACAAACGCAAAAAGAAAATCAAGAAAGACAAATAGAGCTCCAGGAACTAATATTGAAAGTAGCGGGCAACAAGCAATTAGATATTGAAAAAGAAGCAACTTTTTCGCAAGTCGCAGTGTGGAATACCATAGAGATTTTCAAATATTCTCTAGATGAGGACAAAAATTTCGGAGATTACTTCAGAAACATGAATACATCTTTAACATCGACTGTTAAAACTGGACAGAAGCAAAAAGCTACGGCTATTGCTTAGAAAATTAGGAACTGAAGAATATACAAAGTTTGTGGATTATATCTTGCCAAAAAGACGAACGAATTAACATTTGACGAAGAAGTGACATGTCTTAAAGAACTTAGGCTATAAACCACGGTTGATTTTCGTTTCATTCCGTGGACATAAAATTTATATGAAAAAATTTTACTTGATTTCGGGAGTTTCGATGCCGTAGAGTCTAAATCTAAAAAGTTCTCCAGGTGAGAATTGCGCATTTTTTTATAAATTGCATTTTAAATTGAATATTTTATCGGTAAATCTGAGCATAAAAATCAAGTAAGGGAGATAATAATTGAGTAAATATGCCGTTTCTTAGGCTAGTAGTTATCTCCCTTAAATTCAAAAATTCTAAAATACGGCGAAAATGAATTCCCCGAATATTTGTGCAATACATTTTTAGTCAATTAATACGAATGAAAAAATTATTTCTTTTACTGAAATAACTCTTTAAAAAAATTGTGAATATGCAAATAAATGGAGCAACTTTGTCTGTCAACAAGGTAATGTTGCTCGTATGTTTAAACGTGTTTCAACTTTTAAAAACATTGGCGAAGCGAACAATCAAAGATTCGGAATGCACAAAAAATGCTATAGTCGATTCACAGACATCGCAAAGTAAGATTTTTTTTTCTAATAAATAAATATACAGCATATATTAGGTTGGTGCAAAAATAATGTCGTTTTCTCACATACTAACATGTGTGAGAAAACAACATTATTTTTGCACCAACCTAATACAACTATATTTTTCTATTTTTTCTGTCACAAAATCGTTTGTTGTGTCAATATATTTAACTGTGAATAGAGGTATGTGTATGTGTGCGCGTGTCTCTGCGCGAGTCTCTGCGTGAATGCGTGTTTTTTACTGTATTTTTTTATTCTTACATTAATTAATTAGTTTAAGCATAATTAATAATTTTTTTTTCAATAAACTCTAATGGCCACGAGTTTTGCATTTGTTTTAAAATAATTCTATGTAGAAATAAATGGCATTTAAAATTTCCTTAGCTATTACAATAATCTGCTATTTTTTACATCTACAATATTTTTATAGCATTTTTTATTATTTAAATAAAGATTGTCAATGCTAGCTATGCTGGTGTGTTACAGGTTGGAAAAATTTGAGAAACGCAGCATTACAGAAATGAATTTAATATTCACTGACACTGCACCATCAACCAGTAATGAAGAGCTTGAACCCAGTCAGAAAAGGTTGAGGAGCAGTAGTAATTTTAGTCAATCCACTTTTGGTAAAGATGATCAAACTACTCGCTGTTCCTCTGTTTTCCCAGGCAAATGCATATTTTGCAAAAGACAAAGAAAAGATAAAAGAAACAAAATTGACGGAAGGCGCACCACGGAACCCTTGCCACAATGTGAACTCATTGTAAATGAAATTTTATTTGCTGCAAAGCTGAAACATGATGAAGATCTTCTTTGTCAGTTACAGGATAAAGATCATGTAGCTGCAGAGTTAAAATATCATCATACTTGTAAAATTAATTATACTAATTTCTTGAGATACAAAAAAAAATCAGTAGACATGAACAATGAAACAAAACAGTGCTGCATATGATATTTTCAAGAAAGATATTATAATGAAAAAAATCTTTAAAGGAAATCAGGTCTTACGAATGTCCAAACTGTCTGAACTGTACAGAACATCCTTAATTCAGTAGAAAGGACATCTATAGCTGCTAAAACTCAACATCTGAAGCAGCAGATTTTACATGATTTTCCACAGCTCACTTTCTTAAAACCAAGACAGAGGAATCAGACTGAAGTGATATTATGTGAAAAAATAATTCCTGACCTAATGGGAACAAGTGACACTGATGATTCAGCAGATGACTCAGATGGTGATGATAACAATGATGAGGATGATGAAGGAACCCAAGAACATGAAGCAACAGGTAAATATAATAAGACCTAAAATAATAATGTAAACTCTTTAACATTAGTTTTACTTCTAATCATTGATTAATTTATAACTAATATTAAATGATCTAATCGTGTGATGTTATCTGAACAGACTTTACTACCAGATTTTACCAGTGGAAAATATTTATATCACACTCATATATAAATTTTAGAACACAAAAATATTTAATAGTAATGAAGTATTTTTATTTCTGAATATTTGAAAAAGTTATTTAGTGATTTCTTTTACATTTTGTTTCAGATGGCGATGAAAACAATAGGTACAATTTGTATCATGCTAGCATGTATTTAAGAAATCAGATTATTTCTGTGGAATCACCAACATCTTGGCCTCCTAAGAGCAATAGTGTAACTGCATAATGTGCTGTAGAACTTTTTAATGCATTGGCATTGATGTGTGGTCTTTCTGATGAAGTTGAAATGAAGAATAGATTTATTACTGTGTCTGAGAAAGATAAGAGAAAGCTACTTGCCATAGCACAAGATATTCTGAACCTTTCTCACAGAGGAAATTTGTTTTTACCAAAGCATTATGCACTGGGAATGGCTGTTCGACACTGGACTGGTCAGTCAAAACTTATAGGCATTTTAAATGGGTTTGGGCACTCTATAAGCCACAGCACAACTCTAGAACTGGATACGGCTTTGGCTGAATAACAACTATCAAAAAGTAACATTCCAGAGGGTTTTAAAAAGAAAACTTTTACACATTTAACCTGGGATAAAAATGACTTTGGAGAAGAAACTCTGAGTGGTAAGGGAACAACCCATAATACAAATGGGATCGTAGTACAGCAGCTAACTTCTGATCACTTATCACATATTGAAGATGTCGCAATAGAAAAAGACCAGCCCCAAATGATCAGGAGTAAGAAGCGAAGGTGTGATGCTAAATGAAGCGCCCATACCAGAATATTATGTGGCAAAAAGAGTAGGCCCTTTCCTACCTTCAGTTTCAATTGACAGCATTAAAAATGCTTTATTTAAATCATTTTGTGAGACCAAAACAAGCATTACTGATTTGGCTATGACCATGATCAATATGCACTGTGAAGGTGACAACCAAAACACTACTCCAATTCCAGGTTGGACAGGTTTCAATATTTTTTTATTATAGGACCAAATACCACCAAAAAGCAATATTGGATATTTGCCTGTGGTCAATGGTAACCTAACTCAACTAAGTACTGTTAATGCTGTATTTTTGAAACGTCTTGCTATTGCTGATGAGCTTGAAACTGAATGTATTGTATTAACATTTGATCTTGCATTTTATGCTAAAGCACAGCAAGTACGTTGGAATGATGCCATGTATACGCAAAAAACAGTTGTCAGACTTGGTGAGTTCCACACCTGCATGTCGTTTCTCAGTGTCATTGGAAAGCGCTTTGAAGATTCGGGGCTAGCTGATTTCCTACTTGAAGCTGGAACAGTGGCACAAGGATCACTACCTTGACTCATCAAAGGCAGGCACTATAATCGAAGTGTCAGTGTCATAAAAATTATGTCTGAAGCCTTAAGGAGGAAACTCCTATCTACTTTTATTGAAACACAAAGGGAAGAAGAAAAAGCTAAATTCATTGCATTGTCTAAAAATATATATTATGCTTTTCTCAAAACACAATTCCAAGATCTCTGTACATTAAATGATTTTAAAGAGTTTGAAAGCAAACTATCCTTATTTATTCAAGAGAGATGCTGCCAATTTCCAACCTTTGCATTTTGGATGAGTTATTTGAATATGGTAGATTTGTTTTAAAATTTTATTCGTGCTACACGAACAGGAGATTGGGCCCTTCACCTTAAATCATCATCAGAAATGGTACCTTGGTATTTTGCATATGACCATTTGAACTATGCTAGATATCTTCCTGTTTATATCTATGAGATGCTTGCTTTTCCAGATACCCACCCTGCAATAGCAAAGCATCTTGATGCTAGGGATTTTGTAGTTCAGCAACAAAACCAGTACCCCTTTAGTCAGACGGCAATGGACCAGACGATTGAACAGACAATGAATAGAGATAGCAATACCAGAGGTGGGCAGATTGGATTCTCAAATAATGACAATGCTGTTCATCGTTGGATTTTATATTTTAATCAAAGTGCACAAATCTCTAAAAACTGTACTGAAATGGCTGGAAAAGGAGAGGGCTACCATAATAAAATAGACCTGAGTAGTTCTTGATATCAAAAGGATGAAGCAGATATTCAGAGTGTCATGCAGACAATTGAGTCTATGCACAATCCATTTGCATATTGTGAAAAAGAATTAATTAATATTGCATCTGGCCAAGTAGCATCTTCTGAAATTAAAGATGACATTTTGACAGCACATCAACAAGGCTGTAATATTTCTAATCAGTTTGTTCAACAACGAGTAATTTTGAAAAATGTGGAATTGAATGCACCATTAAAATCAATGAAGATAAAAACTTTTAGTGATCTTCAGAAAAATCATTCACAAGAAAAGAGCAAAAGAAAGCAGATTGCTTGAAAGCAGATAAAGACATTCTCACTAGGCATCTTATAGTCGCAAGAACCCGAAAAGTTGACCTGGAAGAAATTTTTTCACATTGCCTTTCAGAGTTTCCATGTAGCCTAAGTAACATTGATGGTTCTTTGCAGCGTACCAACAAAGCTGCATTATTTCATTATTTTCTTGTAAAGTTTCCTGATATAAAAATTAACAATATTCCAAAAAATGCAGCACTGATATTAGATGGAATGGCAGTAATACAATATCTTGCAGATCATGTTCCATCAAGGTTTGGTGAGCTAAGTATTTATGTTTTTAGATATGTAATCAAGCTTGCTTCTACTTATATGTCATCAAGAGTTGACTTTGTCTGTGATAAGTACAATCCATGGAGTATTAAAGACTCTGAAAGAAGACGGCGTTTGACTACCCCATGCCACCTGTTACGTGCTCTGAATGAAAAACAGAAAACAATTTACAATTTCGAAAATTCCTCATGACTGGTGAAAATAAAGAATCCCTCATCTTATTTATGTTGATGCATTGGAAAAAATTGCCAGCAGAAGAATTTCAAGGATAAACTGTGATTGCTTCATTTAGCCAAGGATGTTTCATGCCGTGTCTTCATAGTGACACAAATGAAGTAATCACAGAAACTTTGCCAGAATTAACAACTGACCATGAAGAAGCCGATACCCTTCTTTTGCTTCATGCAAAGCATGCATCAACTGCTTTCCCTTCCATTATCATTAAGACTCCAGATATAGATGTTTTTCTTCTTTGCTTTGCTCATCAAAATGAATTAAGCTGTGATTTATATATGGCTACTAATACCAACCGATCATCTTGTTTGATCTCTATTAAATCAGTTGCAAAGAAATGTGGACCTGCTCTTCCAAGTGCCTTACTTTCTTTGTATGCATTCACTGGCTGTGATACTGTTAGCTGCTTTAAGGGAAAGGGTAAAATAAAACCCTTTGAGTTAATGAAAGAAACAGAGGAATTTCTTCAAACTTTCACACTTTTAGGCTGCAACTGGCACCTGACAGATGATTTGTTTCAGCAACTAGAAAAATTTGTGTGCTGTCTATTTGGACAGAGAAATGTTTATTCTGCAATTACTGCTCGTTTTAATATTTTTCATATGTCTGGAAAATTGGATAATACTCTACCACCTTGCCAAAATAGTTTACGGTTACATGCAGAAAGGGCAAATTACCTGGCTGTAATTTGGCGACAATGTCTTCACATTAATATTAATGCTCCTTCTGCAACAAATCATGCCTGCAAACGTGAAGATCAAAAACTCGTTGTTCATTGGAGCAGCCTTCCTAAAACTCCATCTACCTTGATGAACTTAGTAAAGTGTAACTGTAAGAAGAACAGCTGTTACTCCAGGGGTTGTTCTTGTGTTCGTCAAACACTGCCTTGTACCGACCTTTGCCAGTGTATAGATTGTTTTAATGTACTTAAAAAAATAATGAAGTGCAGCAGATTAATGAAATCGAAGATTCTGACTCATCAAATGGCGAATGATAAGACGAGCTTGCAGGATTAGAGGACAATCAATTATTTTTCAATTCCTTTTGTAAATGTATTGATAACAATTATTTCAACATAACTGAAAAAAACTCTTATTACAATATTTATATATATATATATATATATATATATATATATATATATATATATATATATATATATATATATATATAGTCAAAGTTAGTCTAAACATTAAGATTTCTATATCAGTCAATGTGTATGTGTGACAAAATTACATCAAAAAGTAAATGGCCGTCCAAAATGAAGAAAAGTCAATCACCAGAAGTATTTGAAAACAGTTCTTCCATCTATAGTTTTTGGAAGGCACAAGATTTGGAAACATATATAAAGGTTTTTCGTGTTTTTTTAATCAAATTAATGTACATTGCAATGTTTTACGAGGTTATTCGAATTTGAGAAACTCACACGACAATAGAAAGTAATGTTTTCATTGTTATGGCTTTATGCAAGTCATTTTTTTGCTGAAAATTCCTGATTAAATAAATTAACACATAATATAAGAGCATAGATATATCAGCTTCTTCTTGATACACTTAAATGAGCTAAAAAAAAGGCCAGAATTGAGTTAAAAGAAAACGTCCAACCAATTTTTAAAAAGAAGCGAAACGTACCGTTCGCTACTATAGAAAAAATAGACAAAGAATTGGAGAGACATGAACAAACTGGGATTCTTTCAAATTTAGAGTTTAGTGAGTGTGCAGCGCCGGTGGTTTATATAAAAAAGAAGTCAGGAGAAATCTGCGTATGCGCAGTTTTTGATCTTCACGTTTCCAGGACTTAACAAGGCAATAAAAGACCATCATTACCCACTACCGAACCCAGAGGAGATATTTACAAAGCTCAACGGCGGTAAGATATTTTCAAAAATAGATCTTAATGAGGCTTATCTACAAATCCCAGTACAAGAAGAGAGTACGAAAATCCTTTGCATTAATACGCACAAAGGGTTGTACAAATTCAACAGACTACCATTCGGAGTAAAAGTTGCACCTGCAATTTTTCAGCAAACGATGGGCACAATGCTCACGGGCCAGAATTTCGCGACAATGTTGAAGAGCACGCATCACACATAAATGAAGTTTTCAGAAGACTTCAGGACTTTGGGTTTAAAGTAAAAGGAGAAAAGTGTGATTTTTTCCTAAATGAAATTAAATACCAAGATCAGATAATAAATGAAAATGGCAGGAAACCGGACCCAGAGAAGGCATCGGTAATTAAAAATATGCCTGAACCAAAAAATGTTGCAGAACTACAAAGTTTCCTGGACCTAGCTAACTACTATGGCGAATTTATTGATAATATGCATAAACTGAGAGCTCCACTAAATGAGTTACTAAAAAAGGAGAATAATTGGAATTGGACAGAGGACTGTAAAAACGCATTTAAGGAAATAATACGAAAATTAACTTCGGAGTTAGCATTGAAACATTTCAATCCCGAACTCGAAATCATTATTTCAAGTGATGCTAGGTCGCATGGGGTAGGTGCGTGTAATTTACACAAGATGCGGAACGGTACAAACAAATCTGTTGAACACGCATCTAGATCATTATTGCCGGTGGAGAGAAACTATTCACAGATCGAAAAGGAGGCATCGGTTATAATTTTGGCAGTAACTCGTTTTCACAGATATATTTATGGGAGAGTGTTCACACTCCAAACGGGTCACAAACCACTTCTTGCGATTTTCGGTTCAAAAAAAGTCTATCAGTCTATACAGCGAACAGACTTTTAAGATGGGGAACTGTGTTACTAAACTACAATTTCAAACTTGAGTTCTTACCATCGAAGAAAATAGGACACTCTGATGGACTATCGCGATTAATACCTGCGAAAGGCGAACCATTAGAAGAGTCGATAATTGCGGCATTACAGGCTGAAGATAAAATAAGTAAGGTATTATGCAATGAAATAAAGGAACTAACTGTAACGCTGCTAGAGATAAGACGAGAAGCAGAAAGAGACGAATTTATTCAGAATACCAAGAAAAAATAGAAAAGAAGGTGAGGAATTTAGCAGAGAGTTTCTTAATCTGTGGCAACATATTGTATAACTAGAGAGTAGTAATACCGAAGTCGCTACGAAGAGGGATCTTAAAAGATTTTCACTTAGGACATCCTGGAAAAAAACAGATGTAATCACTTATGAGAAGTTCTGTTTACTGTCCAAATATGGACGATGTTATAACGGAAATGGTGGAAAGTTGGAAAGGTTGCGGTGCTGCGGCGAAAACACCATACAAAAGCAAAAGCCATGGCCAAAATCGACAGACCGTGGTCCAGAATCCACGTGGATTACGCAGGACCCATTGAAGGTTGCTACTATTTAATAACAGTAGATAGTTTCAGTAAATGGCCAGAGGTTGCCAAATTTAAACACCAGACGACAGAAAACACTATAAACTGTTTACACGAACTATTCGCGAGATTTGGCGTGGCGGATTGTTTGGTAAGCGATAACGGCACACAGTTTACCTCCAGTGACTTCAAAGAATTTTGTGAGACAAATCAAGTAAAGTATATCAAGATAGCTCCGTACCAAACGAGGTCGAACGGACAAGCTGAAAGATTCGTTGACACACTAAAAAAAGAGCGTTAAAAAAAGCCGAGGATGTACCGACGATAAAAGCGATACAACAGTTCCTCCAAGTGTACAGAATAACACCTAACGTGAACACGCCATCGGGTCTTTCACCAGCGGAATTGATGTTTGCTCGGAGAATAAGGTCTGTGTTTGACAAATTATTGCCAAACAAGAACAAAAGCCAGTATACAACTATTGTATTCAAGAGATCATTTAAACCTGGAGAACGGGTTAACTTTATGATGTTTAGGAACAATATGGCTTACTGGCACGGTAATTAACATATTAGGAGATCTAATGTACACAGTACAAGGCGAGAAGTTTTCACATAGAAGACATATCGACCAATTACAAAAAAGACGGGTTGAGGAGCCAAGCTCGTCACTCGCAGTAAACGACGATTCTATGGATGCAATCTTCGAAGCGTTTGAGATCCAAAAACCACAGGAAGACACAGTAATGAGAAGGTCAAACAGGAAGAGAAAATTTACTGAACCTCTGATTATCAACCATAAGAGAAAAAAATACTAACTCCCCCCCCCACCAAAAGGGATCTAAGGAGAGGGGTGTTATTAACATACGAGATAAAATGTCGTGGTTTACTGTCATTACAAAGAATGTCAAGAACCACTAGTTTTGAGTTCATCATTATTATCATAGCCACTCACATCGTCAATCTACAGGTTTACGGCCACATCACGTTGAAACAATTATTCCAGTAGGGTGGGCCGCTTGGGAACATAAAGTGCCTTATGCTTGGATGTACTGGTGATGTAATGGATAATCGGTTGGAAATTTTAATCATCAAGCCGAGATCAAATTCCAATTAGGTTCATTATATTCACCTACGCGCATATATCATTCGGAGTGTTATGAATCCACATCTTCTTCCCCCATCTATGGATTAATTAGTAAGATGTCTATCACTAAATCATTATTATGTCAAAAAACAAATTATTACAATGTAAATATAATTCCGGCCTTTAGATCACCTTCAAAGTCGTAAAAGCTGAATCAATCGCCAATTTACGGTCCTTAATAGACGGTTGAAATTGGAAAAAAAGAAATATGATCTAGAGTGACTGTCCTGAAAGTTAAAGTTCTCACTAGGAGACCCGGATTCGAATAATACAATATTACCATCGGCGATTTGTTAAAGGGAGACAATCAGAGCGTAAAAAGTCTTTAGAAAGTGGTTCCATGCCATAACGCAAGGTTGATCACACTATGCGATTAAAACTGGGTATACAAAACTGCTCAGCAGCGTCGATAGTTGTGATTGCGCAACTTCGCATGCCATCGTGACCAAGGATTCGAGCGTACAAGCGTTTTCCATGTACGAATAACGTCATATTAAGCGCGCTTTTCTGGAAGATTTAACTAGGGTCCTCTCAGTTTAGTTGCAGTATAAACCACAGGTTGGCTCTATGACTGTTGAAAAAGAACGAATATGCGTGTGCAGGCGTCTGCAAGAGGGACAAGCCGCGATTACTGCGCTAGATAGAACTTACATGCTATCGTGATCGAGGCTCAGAATATACTGGCTTTTGTAACAACTTAGCACGCCAGATCAAGCGTGCTTTTTCGAAAAATTTTGATTCAGTTGCAGTTTAAATCACAGATTGGCACTATTGGTGTTGAAACAAACAAATTTGCCAGAGCATGTGTCTGCAACAGGGATAAGCTTCCCCCATGATTTGTCTTTAGAAGTGTTAGGTCAAGCCCAAAATGGATTATTGCTGCCTGTCAAATCTGAGCTTACCCAATGAAATTTACTGCATTGGCAGAGTTGAAAATCGTTTACGTCGCCTTCTGAGGAAGAAACATATATCCCTTTTATAAAACATATATTTATACGAATATGTCCCTTTTATAAAACATATATTTATAAATATATATATCCCTTTTATAAAACATATATTTATAAATATATATCGCTTCTATAAAACATATATTTATAAACATATATCACTTTTATAAAACATATATTTATAAACATATATCCCTTTTATAAAACATATATTTATAAACATATATCCATTTTATAAAATATATATTTATAAATATATATATCTTTTATAAGATATATATTTATAAATATATATCCCTTTTATAAAACATATATTTATAAACATATATCCTTTTAATAAAACATATATGTATCAACATATATCCTTTTTATAAATCATGTTATAAACATTTATTCCTTTTATAAACATATAATTATAAGCATATATCCCTTTATAAAACATATTTATAAACATATGTCTCTTTCCTAAAACATATTTTATTAGCATATATCCTTTTTATAAAATATACATGTATAAACATATAGCCTTTTTAAAAATCATATATTTATAAACATATATCCTTTTTATAAAGCATATATTTATAAACATATATCCTTTTTATAAAACATATATTTATAAACATATATCCCTTTTACTGTTCATTCCTCAGAGACGCAACGTCGCTAGTTCATCACAATTTCCAGTTAAAATATTCAGACATGATCCATTCTTTAGTGTAAAAGATCAGACATTTACAGCCAAGAGCCGTATTACTATGTGCGCATAGATATAGCATGCTAGTTTTCTAATTATTCCAAGAAAGGACATTTTGTCCGAGAACTCTACAATTTTAACTGATTCAAGTCTAGGCTCAATCATTATCTATTCTCCATATCCGCATATTCTTCAGTTCCTTCCTCCTCTTAGTTTAATTCCCTACGCCTAATTCAGTAACAATTTGCCTTGAGTCCTTATTGGACCTTGAACTAGGGTAAACCAAAGATACACCTGTGCATTCAAGAATTATCATTCCATATTCTGCATCGATTTAGTATAGACGTTGTTATTTGAGTTGTTGGTTATCTTTTCAAATCACTTCTGCTGTGATAAAATGGCTCTTGTTATTTACTCGACTCGGTGAACTTTCTAATTCAAAGTCAAGTCTGATAATGTCAGTATATTAAACTCAGGAACTCAATTTTTAACGAAGAATTGGCGAACTTTAAACATCATCGTGCTGCCAGTAATTTCTTTTCTTCGTAAATTCTTCAAACATGATTATTCACAAGACATTTTCGATTGGACGTGGGATGGTTGCGAATGGGGCCGAGCAAATCATTGAAAACTAGAAAGGGTGAATGGCATTTAAATATTGTAATTGGTCGATCGATTGGAAAAGTATTTATTTAAATAAATACTTGTTCTTTAGCGTCCACCATGATGCATCCATTGTTGATATAATGCATAAAACTGTCGTTTAAAATGGAGATACTTTCACACATTCACGATACCTAAAGTTTAAAATGATTATGAAGGAAATGAAATGAAAAATGAAGCCGTTATATTAGGTTTCATTTCAAGCTAATAGATACAATTGATTAGAAGTTTTTGCTTTGAATTTTTTGATTTGTTTTTATTTTAATACCACTTCAGTATGTATTTCTCTTCATTGAAAATTGTCCGAAATTAAAATATACTTTCTGAAACTTTATTTGAGGAATATTAGCTGATTTAATGTGTAGTTAATCTGATTTTTAAAAACTTATTTACTTTCAGTTTAAAATGGATTTTTCAACACATCTGTAGCTGTTTATTTAATCTCTTGATGTGTTGGCAGCTTGATGATAGATTGATGTTGTTCTACGTGGTTTTATCCATGAAAAATAATTGAATATAACGTCAACCTCTTTAATATATAATTCTTATGTATTCAATGATTTTAAACATTTATAAAAATATTCTCTGTAATGTAAAATTTTATTGAATTTTGAATATATTTGGCTCTAAATTTACTATAGTTATCGCTCTTATATTCGGATATTTGTTAGTTATCGTTGTAGCGTTCCAAAATCCCACGTTAAGAAAATTTTAATAAGGTCAGTATGCATTTACTTCAAAAGACTGCGTTGCTTGTCATGACCAATATTCTGTGAAAGTTGCTGTCTGTTTAAGGCCATAATATTAGGTTGGTACAAAAATAATGACGTAATAATGTCGATTTTTGACGTATTTTTAACGTCAAAAAACGACATTATTACGTCATTATTTTGCACCAACCTAATAATTGATGGAGAAAACTAGAAAATAAAAGAAACAAATGCCATAGAAATATTCATCCTCTGTTCCTTCAGACTCTCCACAACTTCCTATCCGTTGTAGTTCTTAGCAAGTGGTGTCTTTTTGCCATCTTCGTCAAGTAGAGTGCCTGCTGTCTTTCCTTGTCCCTTTTGCGTTCCTGTGAGTGCCAAATTTCCCAAGCCTTCTTTCATCTTTATTTGCCCAAGATATTTCAGCTGTCTCTTTCTCTGACTATAATTTTTCTTTTTTTGTTTCCATTTTCCCTAAGATTTATTCGTTTTGACGCACCCCATCCATAAAATTCTCAGCATCCTTCTGTATAATTATACTCTTGTTGCCTTCTCTATTCTCTTTATCTGTGACGAATTTGTTAGGCATTCCTTGCCAGATAGAAGAATCGATATGACTTAGCAGTTTAACAATTGTTTCTAACTACATATTTATCTTACTTAGTTATTTGCTTAGCTTTTGAAATGCAAATTTTTCTGTTCCAATCCGCATTCTGATTTTAGTGTCGAATATTCTCTCGTTCCATTTTTTAAACACATCACAGATATTTACATTTCTTTACTTATTTGAAGTTGACATCTCCAATTCGTATTTTTTCTGTTGCTGACAGCCATACTTTCTATTTTGATTTTACATTTGACTGTTTGTCTTTTATTTTATTTTATCTTGCGCGGGCTAGTCTAAGAGTGGTTCCTGAAGTCCTATCCTCTGTCTGCCATTAATACACTGCCATCATAAGTTGGGAAAATGGCGTCCAAAATACTGACTCTATAGAGATCTCCCGGGATCCAAATTGTTTCCTTTCGTCATTGGTCTGGACTGCTTGTACCTAGCTTCACTTTGCATTTTAGAGAACTCTCTTTGCAGCTCTCGCAATCATTGCAAAAGTGCTTGATTCCTGGGAGTTCTGAAAAATCTCTAACCAAATTTTCAATAGATGCAAATATCAATGCTCATAAATATCATAAATGGCTCTGCGATTATCTCATCCTCGTCAGATAAGCCAAAACACTTCTCTAATATCCTTGCCCCTAAAGCCACGTTAGACATCAACAGCAAATCCCTTCGTCATTCCCCCAATTTCACAGTACACAAACTTAGTAATATTTCTGTCACAATTTGAGGAGGCTTAATACAATACTTATCAAAAACCTTACGCTAAGAATGTTACTGTTTCTTATTAAATCCCAATATTTATCGTAAGTTATCACCGATCTTAGCAAAAACTTCTAACCACTGTCTGAAAGACAAATTTGTCCCATAAATCTGTGGAAGATGTCATTTATATGCTCTGATTTTAAGAATGATGTTGAGCGCTCGTCCCTGTTTAAGTTTCAGCCCATCAGCTTCCTCCGAGTTATCAGCAACCTCTTTGAGGCTATAATCAATAAAAAGTTTGTTAATCACCTTAATAGGTACAACCCCTTTAGCGACAAACAATACGGATTTCGATCGTCCCGGTCCACTGCTGATATCCTGTCATTACTCTACGAGTTAGTGAGGCCTTACACAATAAATACATCTTAAAGACGATAGAATTAGATATTGTTGTAAAGTTGTCAAAATAACCAAGAATTAGGAAGGGCGCTGTTTGACAGAGTATCGAAGAAACAGAAGACTAGGTTGGTAAATCAAAAGATGTTTATTAAATAGTCATGCACAGAACAAAAAAAAAACTTGAGTAAATCAACTACTCCTCAGAACCAACACTAATTGTGTACCTATCATATTCATAAGTAGAATCTGTGACAGTAGTAAGGAAAAGAAGAAAGTACACTGAGTCCTACTCTGTAACAGATAAACTGAATGCTTATGACAAGTTGTGGATTAATGGGTTGCTACGCAGGTCCTTCATATATGGAATCACTGGAAAAGTCTGCTCAATTAACAGGGGCTTCTTTATGAAGCTTTTTAGTAGCAATCATTTGAGCCTCATGGATTCCAAGGCCCGGTTTTCGGTTCAATTATCCTTCTGCTTGTGACCGGTCTAAAAGTATACACTGCTCTTTTCTTGATATCGGTGCATATAATGGAACGATTTATGGGTGCAACTCCAAAGTTCAAGAGGACCAGAGCCTGGGAGCCGATCCCTTCTCTTAATCAATGGGGAAAACTAACTGGTCATATTCGATTCCTCAAAAACCAAACTATTCTATGACCCCGAAACGACCCTGCTGCTTCGTATATCACAATGAACAGATATTTTCTCAATGGATTCCCTTGTCTTGAATCACCTATTAGGGCATGCGATTATTTCAGACCTCAAGTGAAATTTGTACATACGATCCGTCGCTAAAGATGCTGGAAAAATGATTGGTTCTTACTCCTGTAAGTACCCGACTTTCCCTGCTATTCTCGACGTTTACAAGAGCCGGATATCGCTTAGAATGGGGTACTAATCCTATATCCGGACTGAAGTTTACCAGATTTCTCTTTCTAGTCTTGATGGAGTCCAAAAATATCTAGGTGATTAATTATTTTCCATCGTACATCCACTTTTCCACAGAATAAAGGTCGCAAAGCTTTTTCTACTGCATCGCTAATTTTCAGCTACATTCCTTAGTTCCACCAGATGTAACTTTCAAGGCTGACACCTGCCATGTCACGTAGAAAGAAACAGATTGCCCTCAATTCTTTTTGTAGTAAATTAGTGAAAAATAAGTTCCATTCAAACAGCTCCTTTCCATGATACGATACTTTGTGGAGCGAATTCCCAATTGGATGCTTTCCCTAACCTCTACAATCTGGAGTTAACTGTTAACTTTCCCACATATCCTCATAAACTGCGCCTTTGCATCTGATGCATACCGCGCACAGAGCAAGCTCCGTCAGTAACACTACATCTTGAGTGAATCTTGAGTTGTGTATAATGTAAAAATTAGTACAAAAACAACGATAATATATCCTATTATCCCTTCCAGCTTCCTAAAGATAATCTTGGTATTGAGGTTGAATTAATCTGGTGAGAAGACAGCTCTTTGTCTTATACTACTTTCAAATCTTGTACACCGATTCTATATTTTAACATTGTTCCAAAGATTTAGTTTTACCAGCAGCTCAGATAGACCTTTGAGCTGTTCATCTCGATTTTTTTGCGTAGTTTATAAGAGATAATTGTTCATTGTTTGGCATCTGTATTGCTCTTTTCTTATAAATGAATTGTGGTTGCCATGTTTCTGGTCTAATCCCGCTTCGCACTCTATTCATTAGAATTAGAATTATCGGCTTGGTTATGTGTCTCATTAAGCTGTTTCTTCAATGAAATTTCTTCTGGTTTCTTTGGTAGCGTTACGAAGATAAATCTACTAAAGAACTCTACGAAGAACTGTAAAAAGACTCAATAGAAAAATGATTTACCGACGATAATTCTAATAAAAATATGAGAAATATTAAAGTCAGACACAGTTTTACCAGGTATGATAAAAAAAAGTAATGAGACTGGCGCTACAAAAAGAAAACTACAACACATATCAATCTGGCATCTAATCTCCTTGGAAGTAGCCCCCCTGTGAAGCCATATGCTTCATCTAACGTCGTTTCCTCTGATGGAATCATTCTTGGAACTCTTTTTTCGGGATAACTAACGATGTGCTTTTTTTTTTAAAATTGGGATTTGATTTTTGCAGAGAAAAAATGTCATAATAAGAATATGCTGGTGGTGGGTCCTAGAGAATTATGTTCTTGGCCGAAAACTGCTACATAAGGTATGGTCACTAATGGAACCCATGTTGTGCGGTGAGACGACCACACTCTACACATGTTCCTTCCAAACACTGCTATAAACAACAGAAGTGAGCGGAACAGTTTTAATTTAGTGTTTATGCGTATCAGAGTTCAAGATCAATATGTGCCAAGGGACATCACTCTGCGTACTATAACTCCGTTACCATAGCAACAGTCCCGATACTTTTTAATTAGATCTCGTAAAAATGCGTCTCGGTGATTCTGCCGTGTAGTATATGTTCCACATTCAGCAAAATCGACACACGTTTTCAGCAAACAAGATGGCTACTGCTGATGCAAGATGGTTGTTCCTATTAGCTAGGTTTTATCGTCATCGTCGTCATCATCATCATCATCATCATCATCATCATCATCATTATTATTATTATTTTCTTTGATTGCCGGTGTATACTCATTTCTTTCCGGGTCCTAACCAGGGACCTAAGGTAAATAATGGTATCATGACATTTTTCACTGAGCAGTTTGAATAAAATCACACGTATTTTACGTACATAAAGCCCTTCGTAAGGTGTGGGCTGTACTTGTGCGAACATTTTTTTTGTTTTTCTTTAAGGCAAGGGCTACCAGATATACGTTCAATGAGTCTATTGGAATCTTTTCTAATCAATCCAAGGACCCCAACTACAACTGGAATTGTTAATGTCCTCATGCCCTACATTTTAGAGATTTCGATTTCAATGCCGTTGTATTTTGATAGTTTTTTGAAGATCGTCAAAGATACATTGCAGTATGCAGGGGATGACATGTCAATAAAGAGCCACACTTTGCCTTTGCCGTCTTTAATCACAATGCCAGGCAGTTTATTATTATTATTATTATTATTATTATTATTATTATTATTATTATTATTATTATTTGTCTCAGTCAAAGAAGTCAACATGGCCTATTTTGGTAAAGAAAGTAATATTACCTGCTTTTCTCTGAATATTTGTCTAATTTCAATACTTTTATGTTCAGAATAGTCGCAATGATTCTTGTATGTCGATTTCCTTTTTCATTCTTTCGACAAGTGTCTTCGGCGCCATTGATAATAGAAAAGAATTCAACTTTCAGCTTTCCACATATCGTTCAGTGATAGCATTCATTTGTGTGTTTAAAAGTGTTAATTTACAAACTTCATTCCTTAGATCCACCAGTTCAAAGATACATTGCAATCTGCAGTGAATGCCATGTCAATAAGGAGGCACACTATGTTTTTGCGGTCTCTAATCATTATGTAAGGACATCCATTACAATTATTATTATTATTATTATTATTATTATTATTATTATTATTATTATTATTATTATTATTCGTTTCTACCAAAGAAGCTACCTGTGCCTACTTCTGTCAAGAAAGTAATATTACCTGTTTTTCTCTCAATATTTGTCTGATTTCAATAACTCTATGACCCGAATAGATTCTTGTACGTTTGTTTCCTTTTTTCACTCTTTCAACAAGCGTTTTCGGCGCCACTGATAATAAGAAAGAATTCAATTTTCAGCTTTCCACATATCGTCTGTGTATTTAAAAGTATGCATTTACATACTACATTCCTTAGTTCCACCATTTCTAACCTTCATGGTTAATACCAGTCATGTTACGAACATTGGAGCGAACCACTGACATTTCCAATGATGAGAAGTAGTTAGATTCGCCTATCGTCTGGTTCATTCCTCGTACTTCTGTATAGAACAGGAATAGAGGTTTATTCTTTGTTTTCTGTTTAGGAGTGTCTTATTCTCTTCTACACTCCGTAAGACTTTGCCTCTTAGTAGCATTATCGCTTTTCTTGGGGGCGAATTGTTTATTTTTTAAAATTATATAAGTTCCCCTAGAGCAGTTCCCACATCCACCCAGGAACTGCTGCTTTAGAGAACCGACTTTAAAAATTATGCTTCAACGATTATAATCTGTTCAAGTCTAGATTTAACTGTTATTTTACCCACATGGTCCCATAAACTGTGACGCTTACTCCGTAACACTCTACCTGGTGTGAATCTCGAGCCTTGTAAAACATTTACATTATTGTAAAAATATGTGCATTGTATCACATTATAGACTGTTTCCTTCGTTTTCTCTTTTCTTCTTTCCTGCTCCTTTTCAATATTTTCTCAGGGATAAATATGGACATTTATTGTTTTCCTAACGGCTGCCTTGTTTCCCTTCACCCATCTCGCCTCAACGAATCGACAATTATACAAGGATGATAAAATCAGCGCAGTCTCTTATTTTTTTTAATTTAACTTGGTGGGGGGGCAGTTTTCTTATGGCCTCAACGGCACCATGAGCAATAAATTCTTGACAAGATACGTACAAGAGTTTTATCTATATCAGTAGCAATGAAATTATTCACTTATCTTTTATAATATGTGATTTCTTCTTATTTTTTTACGAAAACTATTTGTCTTTTGGATGTTTGAAATGTATGCTTTATTTCTTGTTCGGTTAATAAATCTCTCAAGATGCTACCGAAAGTGATTATGTGATCAAAACTTCCTTCCGCTCATTATTCATTCATTCTTTCTTTCTTTCTTTCATTTATTCCTTCATTTTTCTATTCCTTCCTTCCTTCCTTCATTCATTCCTTCTTTTAACCCTTCCTTCCTTCATTCCTTTCTTCCTTCATTCCTTTCTTCCTTCATTCCTTTCTTTATTCATTCTCTTCTTTCTTCTTTCATTCATTCTTTCCTCTTTCTTTTATTCCTTCCTGCCTTCATTAATTACTACCTTCCTTAATCAATTATTTACTTCATTCCTTCCTTTCTTTCTTTCTATATTTCTTTCTATCTTTCTTTCTTTTTTCTTTCTTTCTTAATTCATTCACTCATTGCTTCTTTCCTTCGTTGTTTCATTTATTCATTCATTCCTTAGTTGCTGCATTCATTCCACCCTTCCTGCCTTCATCATTCATTCTTTCTTTCCTTCATTCTTAAATCCCTTCCTTACTTCATTCATTCATTGATTTCTTCATTCATTCATTCATTGATATCTTCATTCATTCATCCCATTATTTCTCCCTTCCTTCTTTCATCATTTCTTTCTTTCTTTCTGCCTTCATCATTCATTCTTTCTTTCCTTCATTCATAAATCCCATCCTTCATTCATTCATTGATTTCTTCATTCATTCATTCATTCCATCATTTCTTCCTTTCTTCTTTTACCATTCCTTCCTTCATGTCTTCCTTCCTGCCTTCATCATTCATTCTTTCTTTCCTTGATTCTTAAATCCTTTCCTTTATTCATTCATTCATTGATTTCTTCATTCATTCATCCCATCATTTCTCCCTTCCTTTATTCATCATTCCTTCCTTCATTTCTTCCTTCCTGCCTTCATCATTCATTCTTTCTTTCCTTCATTCTTAAATCCCTTCCTTCCTTCATTCATTCATTGATTTCTCCATTCATTAATTCCATCATTTCTCCCTCCCTTCTTTCATCATACCTTCCTTCATTTATTCCTTCCTGCATTTATCATTCATTCTTTCTTTCATTTTTAAATCCCTTCCTTCATTCATTCATTGATTTCTTCATTCATTCATTCCATCATTTCTTCCTTCCTTCTTTCATTATTCCTTCCTTCTTCCTTTCCTTGATTCCTTGATTTCTTTCTTTCTTCCTTTGTTACTTAATTCCTTGCTTACTTCATTCACTCATTGTTTCTTTCCTTCATTATTTCATTCATTCTTTCCTTACTGGCTGCATTTATTCCTTCCTTCATGCCTTCATAATTCATTCCTTATTTCCTTCATTCTTAAATCTCTCCGTTCATTCATTCATTGATTTCTTCATTCATTCATCCCATCATTTCTTCCTTCCTTCTTTCATCATTCCTTCCTCCTTTCTTTCTTGGATTCCTTCATTCATTTCGTTTTTCATTCTTTTAATCATTCATTTTTTTCCTTCCTTCATTCCTTCCTTTCTTCCTTCAAAACTTCTTTCCTTCATATATTCCTTCATTTTTTTTCATTCTTTCATTCTTTCCTGATATTTGATGCACGTTTCAGCGAATATGTCTCTTTTCGACTAATGATTGCCTTGGCAGAAGAATTCCTGCAGTAGTCAGCCGTCACTTACTGCTGCAGACTGGTTGCCAACCAAGGCTATAGGAACTAGTTTCTTCTGCTATTTAACCCATAACTGGGGGAGAATAAATGATTTCATACCATTTCAAAAGTGAATTTGCGCATAGGTGAATGTAAGGAATTCGAACACTTTCCTCCGATTTCTCATTTTGAACAGTTATACATTACACCACTCGCACATTCCCAAGAGGTCACCCATTGCTCAACGTTGCTTAACTTGACCGGGCGATAAGCATAAAAGGTATTATTTCAAATCAACTGCGGTAATAGCAAGTTTGTCTGAAGTAGCAAAATCAATATCATCGTTATGACAGAGTGTAGTCGCAGGGTAATAGCTGAACACATGACTCTTTCCACACCTATATGGTTTGAAAGCCGAAATGGTATTTATTAATGTCTAGCATGTTTTGGGCAAGTAGACCTGCCATAGCCCATCCTTCCTTCCACAGCTGATATTCATTAACTTGAAGGCTCTCTTTGGTTAACGACAAGTGGTCCTTGATCCCACAGAATGACGTGGCAAACAAATTGCGAACGATAAATACAGCGATGATTACGATTAAAAATTGTAGAAAGGAAGATGAAACGATGAAGCATGGAAAACAGTTTCCTTAATAAGAACGATTATACAAGTCACGCGATATTTCACGATAACGAAATCAATATCAACTACGGATATAAATGATTTTAAACGTTAGTATCAGAAATTTGTCTGTCTACGTTGGCTCCAAAAGAGATTCCACAAATATGAAAAAAAATGTTTAGTTTCTTTTTTTTTTTTCCGAAAGGATTCCCTAATATTCTAGCTTTTCCTTTTTGAGAGGCATCTCTGAGCGTTCATCATAAGCCGAGACTCTACGGTCCTTAAAACGCACATTCCACCCAAAAATCTCTGTTTGAGCTAAAGAGTGTTCACCAAAAATTAAAAAATCTGCTACAGTTTATTGAGATTCACTTGAATTTCAGTGCATGAACTATGATCGAATTTGTTAGCCATCGTATCGATCGAATAACTGTTTCAAGGCAACGTTAAAAAAAAACCTTGCGTAATAATTGAACGTAAATCGATAGCACCTGCCCTGTTGGCAAAATATCTCATAAGGTTAGGTACCTATGTGAGTTAGCTTTCGGCAGAGGGACGAACAAGTAGGCGTCAGATTACAACTTTTCCGTTATAGCCAAATTTGTAATCTCTCTCCCTTTCCATCACTCTCGTTTAGTAAGCAAATTTGTACTTCGTCGTTATATGCTCGAATAGTCCAAATTTTCACGCTCTCTCTCTCTCTCTCTCTATCTATCTCTCTCTATCTCTCTCTTTCGCTCTCGTTTCGTAGTCAAATTAGTAATTCGTTGTTATATGCTCGAATAGTGAAATTCAAGAAAAAAGAGTTGTTGGAGGCATTTTTATATTTAAGAAAAGAAGTACGTGGAGGCATTTTAAATTTAAGAAAAAGTGTAGTTGGGTGTATTTTTATATTATATTTCTTTCGGGGCAATTTCATATTTTTAATTTAAGTTTTTAATTTACATTATTCCATTAGCGTTATAATAGGATCTTTAATTTACATAAATGAATAGAAAACCGTGTTTAAAGTTGTTAGAATTTTTGGCTATTTCGGTGTACTAGTAAGCTAGCCAAAATGAGCTGACTCATTTTATCGTTTACCAATAGAAGGGTTAACCAATCAAAAGGCTCAAAATATTCAATTCGATGTGTATAAAGGTGGTCATGTTTTTTTCCCGAATATTCACTGGCAGCCTTTGATATCGAAGATTGAAGAATTACAGAACAGCTGCTGCTGCTGGTGGTATTGGCGATATAGGCGGATTTAGTAGAGTGTCTGACTCGTGAGTATTAATCTTTAACGTTGTTTCATTAAACAGATTACGTACTGATTCTATATTCATAGTCTATGGTGAACATGGTTAACAAAAGTTGGGTGCTTTCAATGCTTTTATCCCCCTTCTTCTTTTTTTTTTTTTTTTTTGATTTAGAATCATCAACGCCGAATTTGCGACACCAAATAGGCTTTCAAGAGTACATACACAAGATTATAGTTGTAATTAATTTTTCTTATATTTTGTATACTTTTCCGTTTTCCAATTTCTTTTTTTTGGGGGGAGTGTTAATCGTATAATTTTCATATTGTTAAATTATCTTTTTCTTCCTTTCGTGAAGAATTTCTGTATATTAAGTTTATTCGATTTTTCTTTTCTTTTCCTTTCTATTTTATAGAACAAAAACAAATACACACATAATTACACACATACACGAGAAAAAGAATCACATGTCTCAAAATAGCCGACAAATCTCCGTCACTCAAAAAATATTTGTTTGGGACCACCCCTAAATAGTGATTTGGATTTGGAAAAATACGCATTATAATGACAAAGAATAAAAAAGGAACGGGGGCTAAAAACGGACAAAATATCAAAGACAATCAATGTACGAGTGAAAAGAATGCCAATGTTGAAGATATGGAATCGCCTTTTTTGTGGTAAGTCCCCTCTAAATGCTTGATCAGATCGCGGTGGTTTTGGAACAGTACCTTATAAAAGAAGATGGTATTTTGGAGGTATTTTGATGGTTAAAAAAATCGTGGTCAACAAGCGTACTTGCAAAATGTGTTGTTCCATAAAACACACAGTGTTTAAGTCACTGGCGTTCCTGGAGATTAAGCCCCAAATAATAATAAAGTAATCCAGCTGTTTTATGTGGGACATACTTCTACTCACGCCTGAAGACTGATCTCAAGATCTGAGTATGACCTTAGTCGTAGGACAATCGTAACTGTGTTTGAGGTTCCTCCTCAGATTATAGGGGAGCATCTGTCCGTCTACCGTTCTAAGTTCGGACAAATACTAAGTGCTACCTGTGAATGTAGCCTTCGTCTCCGTTTCCATTTGTCTTGGATTTGAAAAAACTGAAAAGATCAAGAACTTGAAGGAAAAACTGGATGCTAAAATATATACTCTATCACCACCGAAAAGGGATCACGCCCCTAGGCCTCTCCCCCGTCCGCCCTGTAGCAAAATCACAGAATAAATCGTCGTCGACACATTCCTCCCCCCTGTAAAAACCTGGGCACCTTGTCCATTCAGGAAAAAAGCATTGCACGCGCCAAACCCTAATCTCAGTCCTTAATCCTAAAACAAGACATGCCACGTCTGACAAAAGGCAGAGAAGCCCTTTAGTTGAGGCGAAATAAATATATTACCTTATAATTTAGTGGAGTGCGTCTGCCGCATTTTCCTGGCCCAGGCTGAAAGAGCTAAAAAGTATGGGAACTGTATAAATGAGCTGAAAGTTAATGTCTATTAAAAATACGGCTATAAAGACTTAGAAGACCATCAAAACTTTCCGGATGCAAAACGTGTTCGGTGTGGGGTCGGGATCGGGGTGCAGCAGAAATCAAGTATGACTGAGGAGGCCATCAAATCATAGACAATCTGACCCTCAATTGCCATCATCGAGAATGAAGAAATTAATAATCTTAAACAGTTTGGTTCAGGGAGGATCCCAGTTTTAGTTCACACCGCATTCTGTAGGGCTTTTCAACTCTTGTGACATTGGCGGTCTCTCCAAAGACGGTACTATCAATAATGAGATAGGCCAAATATCAATGGGAGAGGCTTTCCTCGATCATCGTTAAAACATATTCTCAATCATAATTGAACTGATCATGGCTCCCTGGTTACCTTGTGTAAATTCCCGGCATTTACACAAGGTAAACACTAGCATTATATCACATACTTGTTGGTGATGTCCGTTTAAGATCGATCTGACAAGCGAGCTCGGTTTAACGAAGCTGGAAGCTCGCTCTATATGGATATGGATTTGGGCGCCTTGCTTGAAATGCCTCAGTAACAATGAGCTGGTGATGCGAAAGATCCTCTAGGTCGGCAAAAAAAAAATTCTCCAGCGGGCTTGGAAAATTCTGCTGCGGTGAGTCGGAGGAGACACGGCAGCACGCATTTTTCCATTGCAAGGTTGTAGTCCCGTTGTGCCAGTTTATTAAAGACAACATGCGCGAAAAATTCTTTTTCCTTGAGGCCTCTTCTGTTTGTAGCAATATGGTAATGGCGTTGACTAAGGCAGAGCACTATATGTTTTTATGCTTACTAGACGAATTGTGATATGGACGACGCGAGAGAAGGAATTTTATTGTGACGAGAAGTTTACCTCTTCCCAACTGATCATTTTCTTTATGCTTCAGTTAAGATTAGGACGGAAAGCAGATGATTCCTTCCATCAGAATTTGGCAAAAGGTAGGTAACTTTTGCGCGTTTGTGTCGAGTAAAAGGAGCTGACTTAGAGTGGCATTTTGATACCGGTTAAGTATCAGGATACTGGGAGCCCCTGTATTAAACAATGTCAACTCCACCCAAAATAGGATGGTTTATACATGATTTGTGTTGGTTTTAAGCCAGTTTAACTTAGCTGAGGGATGCATACTCATTGGCCCCTTTTATTCTTGTATCCACTGGCTTTATTTTAATTCCCTATCCTCTCTCTCGTTAGGTAACCAGAAAAATTTTCGTTTTTCGTGTGTTCTTTTGGAATTGTTGTCGCTTCTATGTAGTCGTATATGCGGTTGCTTGAATGATTGTTTGTTTTTTTTAATTCATACAGATCGCGCATTAATTTCCTCCAGTTAACTGATATTTCTGACAAAATAAAAGATTGTTGGGAGCCGAAATTACTAACTTCATTTTTGTGTAATTTCTTGTATATTCAGTATTATGCATATTGTAAATATTCATTGGGGTTTTCATTTTTAAATATAGTTTTCTATTCTCCACCTCGCATAAACAAATTGCATATATGGGGACTAGTTAGGACTTCATAGAGAGCTTAAGGTTTTATCGTGTTTGTAGTAAGAACGGTAATTAATAGCGTTGTTTTGGTTTGGTTTGGTTTGGTTTGTTTAATACAAAGAAAATTTCCCCTTTTTTCAGAAATGAATAGCTGGTAATTTTTTCAGAAATGTATAGGTGGTAATATTTTTTTCAAGAATGCATAGTTTGGTTTGTTTTGTTTTGAGACATATTAACCTCAATGGGTTATTTAATGCAGACAAAATTTTTATTTCTGATAATATTTTCTTTTTTCAAATATTTATTGCTGATACTAATTTTTTGAAAGTATTTTTGGTAGTAAAATCTATTTTTACACTTTCATAGTATTTGAATCAGGTTGTGGTGTATACTATTTGCCCATAGCTGGGATCCTGACAAGTGCCACCACCATCAATTAATAGGTGGTTCCACGCTCCTCAAAACCTCCAGGACATGGATGCAGTTTATTGTCATACCCAGGACGGAGCATTTTTTTTTTGTATAGGAAATTATGTTGCAAGGAATATTGTATATTTTGTTTTGATCAGAGATTGTCGTTAGCTTATAAAGATAAGGCAAAGGACGACCAGCCTTTCCCATCTTCACGTTTCTTCTCGTGCCACTTTTTTTTTAGTATTTTTACAAAAATAAATATTAGTTTACTTTCTGATGTCCAAGTGCAGAGAAGTTGTCGTTGATAGATGCATTCATGACAGATGGTATCAAGAGACTGTAAGCATCCGACAGACGCATTTAATGTCTGCGACGCTTATCAAGACAAGACAAAACGAAAAAGTACTCTGTGGCAACATCTGCCAAAATTTACGAGGCCTGTCTGTTGATGATCAAAACAAACTTACTTTATTTTATCAATGACGGTGATGGCTAATTTGGTGGTCTCAAGTTTGGATGTTTGGATCCCACAATATCCTGTTCATTTAGCTCACCTTTTCTGATTTGTTGCGATATCATTTCTGTTCAAATATAGACACCAATGCAGAGTGTACGCCACTTTGTCATGGTCGTATTATTTCACAATCGTCATTAATGTGGATGACATTTTCCAATTCCATGTCACATCGTCTTCACTTGTCCAAATCCACTTGGTGGAAGATGTTCTTCCGAATAGAATTAGTATTCAGGGTTTAGCCTTGGGCAGCTACAAGTTGCCTTTCAGTTATGCTTTTCAATTCAACTTTCGTCAACTAATTCCACCAACCATTTCTCGTAATGAACCTTGTTTCCCTCTCAAATTCTCCATTAATCGACATTGCCTCTCTTGCTTTTAATTTCTCTTTCAATATCCTCTTTCTTTATTCTTTATTCTTCTCGATGTTCTCGTTTATAGAGTTTTTGGATTTCGACACATATTTAGGAGGGTCTTTTCGCTATTTACGAAAGAAGAGACGTCAACCTACGCCCACTTGCTACACACTCTTCGATGCCGGAAATATATCTACCTTCTCCAATCGTAGTGCGTGTAAACTATATCACACTTTGATTTATTATTATTATTATTATTATTATTATTATTATTATTATTATTATTTCCTTTGGTTTCTGGTGTGTATACATTTCTTTCCGGGTCCTGCCCAGACACCTAAGTTTAGAAAGTGCATCACATTTTCCACTGACTAATTAAAACACACACACACCCAAATACACACACATCTATTTTTCATAGATGAAGCCCTTTCAATGGATTGTGTTGTACTTGTGAAAACATTTTTTGTATTTCCTTAAGGCATGGGTTTCCAGTTCTAGGAATACCTTCAATGAGTCTACTGAAATCATTACAACTACGAACTCTGCAAAAGAACTATGTCGGAGGATTAATATTCCATAGCAGTTGAGCACATTTTTTGTTTCTAATATTTTTTTTTCTTTTTGGTAAAACGGAGGTTAGTACCGAGTATATTTGAGATTTTAATTTACCGCCATATGTCGTCGGCATATTTTCCATCCTCTGTTAAAAGACTTTCCAGTTATTAGGGACGTAGTTTATCGTTATGACCAAGACGCGGACATAATTTATAATCTTACCCAGGTCGCGGACATAGTTTATCGTTATACCCAGGACGCGGACGTAGTTTACCATCTTATCCAGGAGGCGGACATAGTTTATCTTCATACCCAGGACGCGGACATAGTTTATTGTCATATCAAGGACGCGGACATAGTTTATCGTCATGCCCAGGATGGTACAATTATGTTATCAAATGGTTTTCCATAATCTTTGAAACATATACGATTTTTTTCCTGTATTTTTATTGCTCTTCCTGACATGATTCCATTTGCATTTCCTATCTCAATGTATTTAACGAAACCATAATCTCAGTGTCCTGTTCACCGTCAAATCTTTTATGCGTTTTATTAATCAGAATTCGGACGATGAGTTTTTTTTGTTTCCTATTAAAATTTTAATGTTTTAATTGTCACTTCGAAATAGTTCTAAATAGAAATAGAATTTTAGGGAAAACGCAGCCAACCGATTTGGGATTCAGAGATGTCTGTCTCTGTGGCTGGATTCCAACCATTCTAGAGAACTGCATTTACCCTAACTAGGGGGTGGGTGATAGATTCATAATTTCCTAATTATTCTCGTGTGCAATTTGAACTCAACCCCCTGATCACAGTTCTGGTAAAGATAACACTTACACCGTGAACATATCCATGTGATAATATGTAGAGAGCTACTAACTAATTGTTGTAATAAAATCTAATTAATAAACGGCCTTCCTACGAACATAGTCTATACAGGTGATACAAAAGTAAGCTTTCAAAAAATTTGGATGTCCAGAACATTCCAGCTCTGACCTAACACCCACGGGTGAATGAGGGAAAATTTGTAACGTAATTCAGCACTTTGCTAGTAGCGTTTTCCATATTTTCAAGACCCTGAATTTTCGACTATCATAATGAGCGGTTGCCCTATCAAGGAAGGTTCTGACTTTGAATGCCTATTGAGACTCAAGCTCTCTCCTCAGACCCCGTGCAATTCATATATAAGTTCCAAATCTGGAAAGATAGTCGATTCTTTGTACAAGTTCAGAAATTACCTGACTACTGCTATGCTTTTACTTTACAAGAGTCGGATCAGAGAAAATGTGTGTCGCTGTCTTATCTGGCCTCTAGATATTAAGTTCCCAACATTGATATAGCTCAAAAGCGTGCATGCAACATTGTGCCTAGTGTATAACTTTCCCTTCAACACCGCATTTTCTTAACTATAGCTATTTCTATGGCAAATAATCTGACTACTGACGTTCATTTGATTCACCTGTTCCGACCTTTACAGCTAAGACTGTACCTGCCTCCTTCATTGGAACGAGTGGTTTTCATTCCCATCATATTACATTAGTAAGAAGAAATTTCAACTCGGACAGTTTCTTCCATAGAGCCGGTTCTTTGTGCAATTGGTCTCCCGTGAGGTTACTTACTATAATCATAATTTCTTCACGTCTAGATACCGTTATCTTTTCTTACATGTCCTCGTGATCTGTTCTTTTTAGATCCTCCTATTCTTAAGTTTATACAAAAACTTTATTCAGTAACCGTCGACGTTGAATGGCTTTGAGCTTTGTATAGTGTAACTGGAGAGGCACGGTGGAGTAATGGATAGCGGCTCAGATTGAGGAATCCTAGAGCCAATTTCGAATTCCATTACATTCACTTACGTGCTAATACCCTTGGGAAAGGTATGGATCCTCCTCTTCTTCCCACTCCAGCTATGGGTAAATAGCAGGACGGATCGGACTCTGTAGCCTTCGATTGAAACTTGTCTGCCGTAAAAAGAAATGGCAACCTACCGCGGTAAAAGAAAATCTGCCTCGTCAGTTATGTAATCAAAGCTACATGATCGCTTAAGGGTGTATCACGCATGGTACATAACTGACTGATAGTGTGATGAAGAAGTAAAAGAATTAAAACCTAATAATTATCTCATAATTTTAAAATAAAACACGGGTGGGGGTGGCTTATATCGGATTGATAGATTCATGCGTTTGTTTCGTCGACATTCTATATTTCTACTTGGGAAAAGCAAAAAAAAAATGTAGGAAAATCACTTCAATCTAAAAGAATGTAGGAATTCAAAAAGCTGATGTGAGTAAAAGGATGGATCGTGAGTGAGCACAAGACTGACGGTATTGGCATAGGGGTGACTGTGTTAAGGACGCTGACATT
>OZ010590.1:21347919-21375419 GCA_963932145.1 Acanthosepion lycidas | reverse complement strand
ATAACCTTTTGTTTAAAATTTGCACGAAGATTAACTTTAAAATTTCTGCGCGTCTGTCACCGTCACCGAGCAATAGGATAGTACAGTATATAGAAATAAACCATATTTACGTGCAGTATACAGCGAGCAAATAAAATAGCCACTTCATTTGAAACCCAGAATATGATTTATTAACAAGTCAAATATTAAGTAGAGATTATATTTCTAAACAGGCTCTCAAAAAATACAAAGACGGATATGTAATGTGATAGGTCCTGACCTGGCATCTCGATTCCAGTCACTTTCTCACCGACGTAATGTGGCTTCACTTTGTCTTTTTCTATGAATATTTTCATGGCATCTGCTTTACTGTGCTATATTCACTTGTGTCCCGACTGCACGAGTTTAGTCATGCTACTAGTATGCCATCTCGGTCCCACCCTCTTACTGCTGAAACAATTAAATGTAACCGCCTCTTCTACTACAACAGCTTCCTCTCCCGCACTTCCCGACAATGGAACTCCCTTCCGCTTACTCGCTTCCCTAATAACAATAATCTTCAAAAATTTAAATGTAATGCCAATCGAAATCTTCTGTTACCTTGATCCCCGTTCTTCTTTTTATCCTTTCCTCAAGTCGTTCTTCTGTACTCAGATTTTTTCCCCCTTACTTACACGCTCTGAAGCACCTTGCGTATAATCCCGGCTTGCTTAGGGTGAACTGCTTAAAAGACAGTTGGGTAGGCTTCATTTTGAATGAAAATTTGCAATATTAAATGAAAACTTAGTATATCATTGTGACATATATCTGTTGATATCGAACCTGTACCGTCTTCGGTGAATTTCTTTAAAACCTGAATTATTTTGCTCAGTCGTTAGTAAGATATATTTTAATATTGTGCTAAACAAAAATGACGTGTGTTACTCTCCAAATAAGTCTTTCCGCTCTCCCATCTATCAGATTTGGTAATTTTCTTTCGGAAACCGCGCTGTCGACACGTGAGTAAGTTGCAGGTACCACCTCTGACTGAAATATTGTTGCTTGCAAAGTCCTGGAGAAAAAAAAACAGCGTTGTTCCAATCTCAAGTAATATTTAGATTTAATGTTTAAATCAATGAAGAAATGTGTGTAAACACTTACCGATGACAACACAACATTAGAGATTTATGTTTGGTCTTGAGTGACATTTACCTTTTATGTCAAAGTATAGTTCATTGCCCGCAAAATGTCGACTTTATTGTTCGATTTATTTCTCTTTTTTTATTTCGTTGCACATTTGTTCAGTCTTTTTATTATTATTATTATTATTATTATTATTATTATTATTATTATTATTATTATTATTATAAACGTAGTAGCTACTTTAAGGATATGAAAGTGTAAAGTCAATGAATGTAAATTTGTGGAGACGAGTTCGAATCTTGTTGGGAATGATTACATTTACTTTCGAAAAACTTTGGCAATATTGCATATATATATATATATATATATATATATATATATATATATATATATATATATATATATATATATATTGTTGGCTTGAATTTATGAAGACATAAGTTCTTAAATCTGAAAGAAAAAAGAAAAAAAATCCTTAGTCGCTTAAAATTAATT
Organism: Acanthosepion lycidas; assembly: GCA_963932145.1. Lineage (NCBI taxonomy): Eukaryota > Metazoa > Mollusca > Cephalopoda > Sepiida > Sepiidae > Acanthosepion > Acanthosepion lycidas. Next base: position 21,373,823 of record OZ010590.1, on the reverse strand, counting down.
CACACTTAAAATCAGTCCAAGCTTTGAAATTTTGACTTTTTAGAGTTTTAATTATTTATTTTTTTTCCATCAAATATGAGCTTCACTCTTCGTGTGCTGTGCATTGGCGTCACTAACTTGCTACATTAGCACTACACCAATCAAGTCAAAGACCAAACGTTATCTATCCTCCCTATCATCATAATGACCACTTTGTATTATTCCCTTTTGTACATATCACACACCTCATTCACCATAAGCAAAAATAATATCGCTCAAATGTCCGCCAAATATGAAAGGAAAAGGAAAAAATCATTACACGCTTAAACTTAATTCACATTAAAAATCAGTCTAAGTTATTGGATCACCCATTATATTTCTGACAAAAAATTTTTAAAAAAAATTTTCTAATGTTCTTCATTATAATTATAATTATTATAATTATATATAGAATTATAATAATTATAATTATAAATATAATTATAATAATTATAATTCTATATATAATTATAATTATTATAATTATATTTATAATTATAATAATAATTATTATATATATAATTATAATTATTATAATTCTATATAGAATTATAATTATTGGGAACGAAACATAAGACGCATCAAAGTCAACAGTAAATCAATCAGTGTTATTGGTGGAAATGTATTTATTTCTGTATTGGATCATACAATGAGAAAGTCACGGGTCGCATAATCGTCGTTATGGCAATTATGTGTGAAAAATAATCTCGCCCAAATGTCCGCCAAAACCTGTGCAGCACTCCTGCACTCAATGATCAAATTCACCAATATGCCTTATTATCTAATCCTTCAGCTGATGAATTGTTGGCTTTTTGGCATAGATCTTACTTTTGAGATAACCCCACCAAAAAAATCTAAAGTCGTCAAGTTGAATGATTGTAGTGGCGAGCTAACTTCGCTGTTCCGAGAGATGATTCGACCCGTGAATTTCTCATTGCATTTCTGTTTGTACGTCCATTTTTCATAATAGGTTTCGATAACTTAACGCTTAAAGTTAATTCAAATTTAAAATAGGTTGAAGTTATTGGGACACTCAATATTTCAATGTCTCCTCATCAATTGGTTATTCCTAAATTTTCGCTTGGGGATGAAACAGGGTTTGATAATTTTAATAATTATATTAAGGTTTTCGGCTCTCGTTTTTGAAACATGAGAACTCTTATGTAGCGAAGCAACTATATTTTTTTAAAATTAATTATAATACACACACACACACACATATATATATATATATATATATATATATATATATATATATATATTTATTTATTAAAACATTTTTATGTTTAACGTTCTTTTTATAGATACAAGTATTTAAGTAAATGCTCTGTATCTATAAAAAGAACGTTAAACTTAAAAATATCTTTAATAAATAAATTGTCGGACTTTGTCCATTTCTTAAAGTGTATATATATATATATATATATATATATATAGATAGATAGATAGATAGATAGATAGATAATGATATTTAGACTCTATATATCTTTTTTTTACTCTTTTATTTTATTAACTGATGTCGGAAAACTTACTACACATTTAAATTCGGTCCAAGTTATTGGAACACCCTTTATTTCTAGGATTGAAGATATTTGATTTATATAGAAATGGTGCCATAGACGAGAGTGGTGTTCGAAAGGGATCTGCGAAGTTCAGAGTTTGAAATTATTATGTAGAAGCGCGAGAACTGTCCGGTATCGGATACACCGGAACTCTTTTGTGGATGCTGATCAAATGGAAACGATACTTAAACATAACCCAGGTGAAACTAGACGGGACAACGCATTAGATAAGCCGGATATCTCATGTAAGCGTTGAAAATTGTTTGAAAACAAATCCGATGAATGAATCAATTTTAATTGAATAATGGTTTAACGGAAAAAATACTGGGCTTACTTTCCATTTGTAATGCTTTAATTTAAGGCAAAAAAAGGGACTCATGTTTGCAAAATAACGATCTACCCTGATGATATCAGCATACCCAAATAAAAATTCCTACGGTGAAAGCTCTACGGCACATTGCTTCAAAGTCTATTTAAAAGAGCCTACCATATAGATCAAAGGTTGGCGACCTTTTGCTGACTATGTGCTGAGTTGGGGTTTTTAAATAATTCAGTGTGAAAACAGCATACGTATTTTATATCAGTGAAGATCAATGTAACTATTCTACAATATATTTTATAAATTTATACAGTGTAACCCGGATATAAGAGAGTTGTCGGGATCGGAGACAAAGTCTCTTATATCCGGGGTTTCTCTTATATCCGGGTTTGGTTTATTTTGTTTAGGTAAGTATGGCTCTAATTTGAACCATAGAAAATCTCTCTTATATCCGGGTTTCTCTTATATCCGGGTTACACTGTATATGCAATAATATGTAAATCACATCAATAGAAATAAACTAATTTTAAGTTTTTTTTTTATTATTAATAGGAGTCCAACAAGTGATCCCTAGAGTAACGTCGTGCATCACACCTTTCATGTACGATTTCTGTTTTCAAGTCTTTTTCCTTTGCTCTGCCATAGCTGAAGCTCCCTCTAAAGTACCAAACATCATCTGAATTGAGTTGGATCTTTTCTAATTGATCTCCTTAGATCTAAATTGTAATGATGATCCCTCTTCCTGGTGTGACCCCCTTGATCCAATTTTTATCTCTACTGTTCCCTTTTTTTAAAACTTCCCGTTTATGTGATGGTTCTTGAATGGATTTTCAAGATGAAAGTCAGAGTATGAATTATCTATACCATTACTGACGGCCTGAATGATCGTTTAACTCTTACCATCGATCAGTTGGAAAGAACGTGGTCTGACATAAAACAATTTTAACCTGCTCGCTTATTTAACTGAATAACTCAAAGGATTTTCCACTGCATCTTTGTTTGTATCCTCTCCAAAATCTCATCGTTGCTCACATGTTTGGTCCATGGCATCCTTAGCGTCCCTTTGTAGAACCATATCTCTGTGTGCCTCGAGTCTCTTCTTCATCTTTGAAGAGATCATTCAACATTCGGTGCCGTAAAGGAGGAGAGATATCAGGTAGCATTTCAGTACTCTTCTTTGTTAGCAACTAAAACCTACTGTCTCGTAATACTCTGCGCAGTCTTTGCAATGCGTTTTTGGCCATCGCAATAATTCTTCGGATCTCAGTGTCGCACTTAACGTCTTCTATCAGAATAGTTTCCAATTTCCGCACCTACTTGATTTTAGTGTCCCAGACCTGTAAATCGCGCCCATTTTTTGCTGATGACCATGCATTCTGTTTTTTTGTAGTTTATGCTTAGTCCCTTACACTCTCTTTCCTTGGCTAAATTCTGTAGGAGATTTTATAGTTTCTTTTCCGTGTGGGCTATCAGTACTGTGTCAGCTGCGTATCTTATGTTAAGACTGTGACTGCCAATGATGAATAGGATGGTAGGATGCCCATGTCTCTTAGAATCGCCTTGCTGTATCGGTTGAAGAAGTCCGATGAGAAGACAAACCCTTGCCTTACGTTCCTTTCTCTTCTTGTATATCTTCTTAACTCATTTTTTTTATCTTTATGTACAATAATTCCTGTTAAACCCTGTAAAGAAGGTCGTCCTAAACTGATTCTCCTTCAGTTCCTTTCCACAAACGCAGGTGTTCCCAACGATCTATCCTGTGTTCCACACTCTTTCTGATCTTCATTAACGATATTCCTGATGTGATCAGCTCCCAAGTAGGTATCTATGCAGACGACACCATTTACTCCTGTCTCAATAGCAAATTTGGTATCGCTGACAAAACTAAACTGGTCGTCAGTGTTGAAAAGTACCTCCACTCTATGGTTGCTGGGACAAGAAATGCCTGGTAAACATTAATGCCTCAAAAACAAAACCGCTCTCTTTTACACACAACAGAGAACCCTACCTGTCTCCCATTAGAATGTCTGAAGCTCAACTCCATCAGATCGGCTCTCTGCGCCTGCATGGTTTCCCACTGTCGCTGACCTGAGATAGAACAAATATATTCAATCAATAACTTCATCTACCGCGTGGAAATTTGGAGTTGCGCCAGAAATTATTTCTCGCTCAAGACCATCCTTCTAATCTATAAATCAACCATTCACCCTTATATGGAATACTGCTACCATATATGGTCTGGAGACCCCACTGTTCATCTTAAGGTCCACGACAAAATCCAGAGATAAATATGCAGTATGATTGGTTCTGATCTGGCATCTCGTCTACAGTCACTTTCTCACGGACGTGCCGTCGCCTCCCTCTGTCTTTTCTACAAATACTTTCACGGTAACTGCTCCGACGATCTCCTTTTGCTGGTTCCCAAACTGCATGAATTTAAGCGTGCTACTAGGTTTGCATCTCAGTCCCACCCTTTCACTGTCGAAACTGTTAAATGTATCCGTCTCTTCTACTCCAATAGCTTCATGTCTCACACTTCCTGTGTGGGGAACACCCTTCCTCTTACCTGATTCCTTGATAGCTATAATCTTCAATTATTCAAAGGCAATGTCAATCGACATATTCAGAGACCCTGACTTAATTCTTTTCATCCTTTCCTCTATCACGCCTCTTTACTCTTGTCCCCACTTTCCGTAACGCCTTGCGTGCTAGTGGCACTCCCGACTTCCTTGGGGTGAAATGCTTGACAAAATTACGTGTTGTTATAAGTTCATTATTTATGTACATTTTTTGTGCCCGTGCTGATATATATATATATATATATATATATATATATATATATATATATATGGAACACATATTAGGTTGGTGCAAAAATAATCACGTAATAATGTCGTTTTTTACGTATTTTTTAACGTCAAAAAACGACAGTATTACGTCATTATTTTTGCACCAACCTAATACATTGAGTTAATAGCTTCGTCCACCGCAAGGAAAGTTGGTTCACTGTGCCGCGCCATGACATTTTTCTCGCTGGAATCGATCCTTCACTCTATAAAATCCACCATTCGCTCTTGCATGGAGTAGGCTGCCATATATGGTCTGGAGCCCCTTCTGTTTGTCTCAAGGTTCTTGATAAAATCCAGAGACGGATATGCAATGTAATTGACCCTGATCTGGCATCTCGTCTGCGTGCCGTCTCCTCCCTCTTTCTTTTTTTACAAATACTTAACGTTAACTGCTCCGATTTCGCTGTTTTCGCTGTTTTCCGAGCCTACATGAATTTATGAGTTCTACTAGGCTGCCATCTCGCTCACACCCTTTCACTGTCGAAACTGTTAAATATAGCCGTCTCTTCTATTCCAATAGCTTCGTGTCTCGCACTTATCGCCTGTAGAACTTCCTCTCCTTTTCTTGTTTCCCTGATAGCTATAATCTCCAACTATTTAAATGTAATGTCAATCGACGTTTCCAGATGCCTTAATCTATCCCCTATCCTTCTCTTCATCCTTTCCTCTATCACTCCTCTTTGCTCTCGCTCCAATTCTCTGTTAACCCCTTACGTGGTAGTGGCGAATTTCGCTTGAGGATGAAATGGAACTATTGTCTTTAATTTAATTACGAAATTAAATTCGGGGCTTTTAGCTTCCATTTTTGAAACATGGTTAGAACTGTGTAGCGAAAGAAGCCATATTTTAAATCAATTAATTTATAATATATATATATATATATATATATATATATATATATACATATATATATATATATATATATATATATATATATATATGAGTTAATAATTGTACGCTTGTGAAGACATATTTGTATGTGAATTTCCATGTGTACTGAATAGATTGGATTTGTATGTGTCTATCTTCTTTGGATGTAGGAATATTTAAGTTCGTACATTTTCCTGGATGGAAAAAATGCATCTCTATACTCCTACTACGCTCCCACCCAGTGACTGGCGAACCCAGAAGAAGAACATGTGTTTATAATTAGTTATTTGCTCGAAGCGAAAGTTCTTTTTTTTTCTTGCCATTGTTTCTTAGCATTACACTTTGTTGCCATATTTTTTTTTTATTTTCATAGTTAATTAACATTGCCATCATCAACCTCACAATGGTTACTATTAGTACGAAACTAATTACCTTAACACATCATATTATCTTCCTTCTAGCGGTATCCCAGCGTTCATCACTTGTAAATAAATGACAACTACTCTCTTTAACCCTTAAACAGCGGACAACATCAATTGATGTTTCATTGCACATTTAGCGAATGATATCAAATGGTGTCTAAAACTTTGTACTAACGTTACGCGTAAAATTAATTCAGGATTTAAGACTAAATATCCAACTGGCACCTACAGGATTCGTGAGATTATTTTCTTTAGTTGTGTCCTTTCCTGGAATTGTCCTGTTCATCGATCGCTATCTTCTCAACATACCACTCACTCATGCATTTACAGAAACTATTTGCCACTCGTTCCTTCTCTCTATCAGCCCATCCTTCAATATATCCTGTGAGTGTCAGATTCTTCAAGTGTTCCTCTTATATCTACCATTACTCTTTTTCTTCTTTTTTCCTACCACCTACACTTTTTCTTCTTTTTTGCTATCTTTTTCTTCTTTTTCCTACCTCCTAATCTTTTTCTTCTTTTTTTCTACCTTTACTCTTTTTCTTTTTTTTTTCTACCATTACTCTCCTTCTTTTTTTCCCTACCTTTACTCTCCATCTTTTTTTTCCTACCTTTACTCTCCTTCTTTTTTTTCCTACCTTTATTCTCCTTCTTTTTTTTCCTACCATTACTCTCCTTCTTTTTTGTTCCTACCATTACTCTCCTTCTTTTTTTTCCTACCTTTACTCTCCTTCTTTTTTGTTCCTACCATTACTCTCCTTCCTTTTTTGTTCCTACCATTACTCTCCTTCTTTTTTTTCCTACCTTTACTCTCCTTCTTTTTTTTCCTACCTTTACTCTTTTTCTTTTTTTTCCTACCTTTACTCTTTTTCTTTTTTTTCCTACCTTTACTCTCCTTCTTTTTTTCCTACCTTTACTCTTTTTCTTTTTTTTTCCTACCTTTACTCTTTTTCTTTTTTTCCTACCATTACTCTCCTTCTTTTTTTCCTACCTTTACTCTCCTTCTTTTTTTTCCTACCATTACTCTCCTTCTTTTTTGTTCCTACCATTACTCTCCTTCTTTTTTTTCCTACCTTTACTCTCATTCTTTTTTGTTCCTACGATTACTCTCCTTCTTTTTTGTTCCTACCATTACTCTCCTTCTTTTTTTTCCTACCATTACTCTCATTCTTTTTTTTCCTACCTTTACTCTCCTTCTTTTTTTCCTACCTTTACTCTCCTGCTTTTTTTTCCTACCTTTACTCTCCTTCTTTTTTTGTTCCTACCATTACTCTCCTTCTTTTTTTTCCTACCTTTACTCTCCTTCTTTTTTTGTTCCTACCATTACTCTCCTTCTTTTTTTTCCTACCTTTACTCTCCTTCTTTTTTTTCCTACCATTACTCTCCTTCTTTTTTTCCTACCTTTACTCTCCTTCTTTTTTTCCTACCATTACTCTCCTTCTTTTTTCCTACCTTTACTCTCCTTCTTTTTTTTCCTACCATTACTCTCCTTCTTTTTTGTTCCTACCATTACTCTCCTTCTTTTTTTCCTACCTTTACTCTCATTCTTTTTTGTTCCTACCATTACTCTTCTTCTTTTTTGTTCCTACCATTACTCTCCTTCTTTTTTTTCCTACCTTTACTCTTTTTCTTTTTTTTCCTACCTTTACTCTCCTTCTTTTTTTTCCTACCTTTACTCTCCTTCTTTTTTTTCCTACCATTACTCTCCTTCTTTTTTGTTCCTACCTTTACTCTCCTTCTTTTTGTTCCTACCTTTACTCTCCTTCTTTTTTTTCCTACCTTTACTCTCCTTCTTTTTTTTCCTACCATTACTCTCCTTCTTTTTTTTCCTACCTTTACTCTCCTTCTTTTTTTTCCTACCTTTACTCTCCTTCTTTTTTTGTTCCTACCATTACTCTCCTTCTTTTTTTTCCTACCTTTACTCTCCTTCTTTTTTTGTTCCTACCATTACACTCCTTCTTTTTTTTCCTACCTTTACTCTCCTTCTTTTTTTCCTACCATTACTCTCCTTCTTTTTGTTCCTACCTTTACTCTCCTTCTTTTTTTTCCTACCTTTACTCTCCTTCTTTTTTTCCTACCATTACTCTCCTTCTTTTTTTTCCTACCTTTACTCTCCTTCTTTTTTTTCCTACCTTTACTCTCCTTCTTTTTTTGTTCCTACCATTACTCTCCTTCTTTTTTTTCCTACCTTTACTCTTCTCATCGATGGTCACTTTAGAAACAGGTAGAAAACTTAGAACTGTCACGCAAATATCTGTTTTTGGGAAAGTGACTGCAACAAATATTCACAGTAAGTTAATTGTTCAGAAAAGTCTGCGATTTATGGAAACCCAATAAGGAGTTAAATAAGTAAATATTTTTTACAATTGTATTCACCCTTTACAAGGCCCAAGAGCCACTCGATGTAGTGGGTTAGAGTTTATGGTGATATGTGGGGAAGATAGTGTTTATACTTAGACATGAACAGGTTGTTGTGATCGGGGAAGCATCTTCTTGGGAGTCTGTTCCATAAAGCAGCGGTTCACGAGAGGAAGCTGTTCGAGTAGAATTTACATCTCACAAACGAAATTAAAATGGTTCACTACAACGTACGTGGCATGTGGGTCATTGATGCCAAAGTTAGAACTGATGGAACTAAATAACGTTGTTCGTCAGGACACTTCTAATTTCAGTTATAGAAGAACGGTTGACTCTAAGAGTAGAACCATTTATGGTAGGAACTTGAAGAAGGTACTATATTGTTAGTAAACTCCTGATCAAAAATTTAAGACCACTTGAATTTTTTTTTATAAGAGACTGTTTGTCATTGATACATTATAAACTTTTTTCTTACTTAAGGTTATTAATTCTATAATCTAAAACGCTATGTAGACAAAAAATTATAAACCGATTAATTTATTCAAAAATGGACATTTTATAAGATGATGCGTTTTACAGTTGATCAAGACCAGGGCGTATAAATTGTTAGATCTAGGGTAATTCCAATGTTTTTAGTTCAGTTGGAGATTAGCAATCGATGCGTAAATGTGTCAGCATGCCTAAAGCATGCAAACTTACCGAAATTGAGCGTGCTCGATTTCTAGATTTCCATAATCAAGGTTTGTCACAGCGGGCGATCGCAGCTAAGGTAAATAGCAGTAAAAATGTGATTTGGAACTTTCTAAAGGACTGTGCGAATTATGAAAACGCAAAGTCTATTGATAGACCCAAAAAGATTTCTCCGTCATTGAGTAGGAGAATAAGACGGGCTGTTGCGATAGCCGGTGAACATTCTTCTAGTCAAATTAAGGCAGCCATAGATGCTGATTGCAGTCCAGTAACCATCAGACGACACTTACGACGAAAAGGTATGGTAAATAAAAAGCTCAAACTAATTTCTCGACCGCTTCCATGTCACAAAGTGAACTGTTTAGGATTTGTTCGTGAATACCAAACATGGGACAAAGTGGAAGAAAGTCCTGTTTTCTGATGAGAAAACTTCAGTCTAAATGGTCCTGTTGGCTTCCAACGATATTGACATAACAAAAATATGCCTCCTGAAATTTTCTCAACACGTCATAGTGGTGGAGGGTCCCTAATGGTATGGGGTGCCTTTTCTTACAGAGGGATGATGGAGCTCCAGGTGGTGCAGGTTCGTAAGACAGCGGCTGGTTATGTTATCATGCTACAAAAAGCATCGTTGGTGACAGACGGCCATCGTTTGTGTGGGGATGGATGGTTATTCCAACAGGATAATGCTGTAATCCACGCTGCATGCCGAACATTGACCTTTCTACAAGAAAACGGGGTCCATCTCTTGATGCATCCTGCATGCTCACCGGACTTGAACCCAATTGAAAATGTTTGGGGATGGATGGCAAGGGATGTTTATCGAAATGGCAAACAATATTCAACAAAAAATGAACTTCGTGAAGCTATCTTCAGAAGCTGGAGCAATATTCTTCACAGCTTAATTAAAACACTAATTTCTAGCATGCCCCAAAGGATGTTTGAAGTCGTCAAAACCAGTAGAGTTAGAACTCATTATTAAATTTGGTTGTTGAATGTTTTCTTACACTTTTCTTACAATTTCGAAGAATGTTTGGTCTTATAATGTTGATCAAGTGTAAAACGCCTCATTTTATAAAAATGTCAATTTCTCTGTAAAATGTTCGGATTTTATCTTTTTGTCTGCATAACTTTTTAGATTATAAAATTAGTAAACTTAATAAGAAATGTTTCATTTTTTTTCATGAAAAACAGTCTATTTAAAAAAAATTCAAAAATTTTAAATTTTTGATCAGGAGTTGTATTTATGTTTTCTTACTCCTACGTTAGCACATTGCTAAAATACAGAGTAATGCTTTTTCGAACTAGAATACATTTGAAATAATTGCAATGCCATTGCAAGGCGAGAACAGCGTGTACACTAGACAATCAACCACGCCACATGGCTAACTAACCATGATTTGACAGCTTCAAATCATCATCTGCTTAGACCCATGAAAGAGGCACTCAGAAGACAGCTGCTCTCCATTAGTTGTGATAGGAATGAGACAACTTGGATTTGGCTAAGGTAGCAATCAAAAAGATTTAATACCGGCCCCCATTGAAAGGTGTAAAACCAGAATTATACAATATAGAGTTTATGTTGAGGACTGAGACGTTTGTGTCTCTCTTTTATTAAACGCGTTCACCCAATATAAGTTCCACTAAAGAGAGAGGGTTAGCGGACGTGGCTGTTGTATTGACTTAAGAAGTGGAAAGGGAAAATAAGTGTTGACTATGTGGATGCTTAGTTTAGGTAACAATTTGATCCTAAACTGAAGAAGTTAAGTTTGTAGTGTATAGAGATGCATTCTCTTGAGGGTCTGTTCCATAATGTAGTGACTCATGTAAAGCTTTCCGATTGGAACTTCCTTCTTTACAATGCAATACCAAAGCAATTAGAATGGATCTATCCAGTGTATTTTTGCATGTTTTGTGTGTTCACAATCAGTCGTAGTTAAAAGAGAAGCATCAGATACTTTTATCGGCTTATGGTCTTTCTTGTTATGGCAGAGAGCTTGTCTGTCCCAGTGATTCCAAGAGCTAAGAAGTCTGGAGCTTCAACTTCTGTAGGGCCACCCATGGTGATAAGGTAGAGGAAGAGGTGTCAGATTCAATGGGACCAACACCAGAAGACCCCAACGACGAAACAGGCAAAGATCTACACTCAACGGCCAAACTGGCGGAAGAAGGCAGCACCAGTTGGGCTGGTGTAACATTGACAAACTAAGCATCCGACAGTGTGATGTAACCAGGTTTGCCAGATCTTTGCCTGTCTGAATCCACTTTGAGCCACCAGGTACGCGCTTGTGGGTTTCGCCGTCACGTAGAGCTGTCCACCAAATTCAAGTTCATGAGAATGTCCTCGTCAAAACATTCTTTGACTGCTCTTCAGAAGTAGACTGGGCTACCACAACCACCATCGCCACGGCCCCAGAGGAGAGAAAGTGAATAAGAATGACGGTGCCGATACTAAGATGCAAATGGGTGCTGACTACTATAATTATGGACTTAATTTTCTATTGGCTTCTGATTTTCACGTACATAATTTACGCTTTTCACTCCTATGATCAAACTGTGGTATCGTTCTCTATTGCAGTATCTTATGAAGTGATATCGGTTAAGCTTTATGACCTAAAATCCCTACGTATTAACAAAGGGAGTTGGAAAAGTGCAGAAGGAGGAAGAGAAAAATGGGGAAAGATGAATAGAAAAGAAACATACCTATAAAAGGGGAAGAAATAGACAAAGGCAATCAAAAGAAAAGAAACGACAATGAAAGGCCTCAAAATGTACATATATGAAAATTAATTGATGCAATGTTAAATGCAAAATGAAAACAGATAAACCAGAGGATACAGTATTTTTTTTAATTTCTTCAATTGCTTTTTCTTATATGAAACTAATGAACACATTTATAACATAAATAACAGCAGCAGTTAAGTTAGAAAGGAATAACATAGAAATGTAGATAAAATTTTAATACAAAAACACAGTACATAATGAATAAAACGTTATCTTAACATGTGCATTTCCAGTGGAAGAATTGATTTTTATCAATTTATTTAAGAATTGGGTGTATTTAGAAACCAATTTTGGAATGGGAGTATTTATGAAACAATATCGAATTGGGTATTTTGAATTGTGCGTATTTAGAAAACAATTTTTGAATTGCGTATTTTTGGCGAGTAATTTTCGTGGGGAGTAATTTTCTGTTGGGTGTATTTCGAAAGCAGTTTTGAATTGGGCATATTTGGGAAACAATACTCAAATGTGAGTATTTATGAAATAATATAATTCAATATTATTGCATAAATACTAACATTTGAGTATTGATTCTAAGATATGGGTTTATTTGGGAAGTAATTTTCAATTGGGTGTATTAAAAAGCAATTTTGAATTGGGAATCAATACTGAATTGGGAGTATTTATAAAACAATTAATTAATTAATTATTAAATTGGGTTTATTTGGTAAGCAATTTTTAATTGGTATTTAGAACTCAATTTTGAATTGGGTATTTTGGGGGAGTCATTTTCAGTTGGGTGTATTTAGAAAGCAATTTTGAATTGGGCATATTTGGGAATCGATACTCAAATGTGAGTAGTTATGAAACAATATTGAATTGGGTCTATTTGGGGAGTAATTTTCAAATGGGTGTTTTTAAAAAGCTATTTTGAATTGGGAATCAATATTGAATTGCGAGTATTTATGAAACAGTATTGAACTGGGTTTATTTAGTAAGCAATTTTGAATTGGGTGTATTTAGAACCCAATTTTAAATAGGGTGTATTTAGAACCCAATTTTGAATTGGGTGTATTTAGAAAGCAATTCTGAATTGGGAATATTTTGGAACCAATATTGAAATGGGAGGAATAATGAATATTGAATTGGGTATATTTGAGAAGCAATTGTGAAATGGTTGTTATTGGAAAGAAATTTTTAGAATTGTGTATATTCGGGAAAAAATGTGACCTTTTGGTTAAATGTGAACGAAAGTTCTTGTGAATTTTTTAAACAAAAAGTTTCTGTTTCGTACCATTTTTCGGGATTCTTTTGAAATATAAATTGTTCAATAATTGAATACCTTTGCCTTTCATGAACCATTATGGACGTCTCTATGTTAATTTCATCGTTTTTTTTTTTTTTAAATATGATGCCTTCACGCATCATGTCGGTTTTAATGCTTATTATTTTTGTGTAGTTGTTGCTCCACTGGTTATCATGGATTCCTGCTTATAATGTCCAGACATATTTAAAAATTAGGTCTAACGTGACCAGCGCAAAATTAACCTGAATATATTGAAGTAATTTGCCAAAAGGAAAACTAGTATATATATTTGCATATATTGAATCGTAAAGTAAAAATATTTCATCAAGCAAGAAAAACAACAAGACAAAACACTACGAAGAGTGATTTATATACATTTATAAACAAAATTAATTGTTGCATTGCACAATGAGTCTGCTTATATATGTGATAAAAAAGAAAGAAAACGTTCCTTTTTTCCTTGATCTCAAATTACCACAAAATGATTCGAAACATACTGTCGTCGCTAACAGGTTTTGTTTGCAGATGCTAGTATGTTCTTTGATTGGTCGTAAGTTTGTTGATTTAAAACTATAGCTGATCAACAGGTTAGGCACAAACTCTAAAGGGATTTTCAAACGGGTCTCTTTAGCTAGGGAACTCAGTATAAATTTCGTCTACATTTTCTTTTAGACTTTATTTCTTTTATTTCGTTTTTAATACTTTTAGCTATTTTACCTTTTCTCTCCTTTATATGCTTTTAAATTTGTCACCGAAAATTTTCAATATCGTTTCTCAATTATCATCAGCATTTTATTTCCACTTCTTTCTCTGATTTCTTTATATTGTTGCTCTTACACTTTCTATCTCCTTCAGTCGTCCCGCCATTTTCCTTTCTTTACCTCCTCTTTCTAACCTCTCACACACCCACCCGTCATCATCATTATTTTTATCTTCTCTGTGCCGTCTCTTCCGCCGTTTCTTCCTATTTTTCGCTCCTCTCTATTTCTCTTGCTTATAAATTCTCAATAACAAAGAATTGATTAATTTCCTTATCGAGAGACAAAAACAGACAAAAAGAATAATATAAAAAATAAAAGTTGCAAGCTCTCCTCATTCATCTCAACAGACCAATACAACCAAGACCTCCGCTAAACACCGTTTCTTGCCATAACTAATTCCACATCGTCGGCCATGTGACCAACAATAAATCAACGAGTCTCCTCTCATCACATAATTTGATCTCAATAAATTTTTCTCAACCTGTCCGCGCCTCGAAGAACACTTGTACCAGTTTCTTGCTCAAGTTACTTCAAGATATTTCAAGTCGATACATCTCATACAATTCTCGGCCAATAATATTCATAAGAGACGCCACAAGGTGAGCTTGAGTTTAATGTGAAAATAGTAGCAATTTGTTACGTAGCGTTCGTAACTGCTTGATTATAAACTGTAGAAGTGAGTGGATGGATGCTGGGAAGGTTGGTTTCGACAACCCCAACCCTAACCCGTAGTCTCGGATCGGCGACTCCATGACGTTGAAATATCGAACCTCCGATTCGTTCAATATTTATACTATTGGATTTTGCAGTTTTGGCAAATACATCAATGGAAAAGGCGGCAGATAATGTTACAGCAAGTTTTTAATACTGTCTCTTGAGCGTGAACAAGAATAAAGAATGGCCGTCTTGTCGTAGCCGAGCGCATGCGTCTGCTAGGACGGCTAACAAATCCTTGCTGCAGACGGCTGCTCTGGCATCTTTGTGTTCATTCGATACTCATTGGTATAGGTGGAGTTTATGACGTAATTATGCTGAGTGGAGTTTCATTACAGTTTCGGATAGAACGCATAAACTCTGAATTCAAAACAATCTCGATGAGGGATAGTCGCCGTCAGGCTAGCTAGTCAGCCTGAGAAGTAATTAGCTACAAAGCTATGATATAATTGTCTAAAAAAATTTTTTAAAAATTCAGAAACTAGACATTTAAATGAGGAAAATATGTGTATGTGTGTGTGTGTGTGTGCGCGCGCGCACATATGCCTCATTGCATTTTGAAAAAAGGAGTTTACTGCAAAATCACCCATTCTTCAAATTCATGGACAATCCATACAGATTCATGGTGAGATCTTTTCATAGTCAGTCACTTATGTGCCATGGGTGATACACGCTTAGGCGATCATGTATCGAAAGATACATGACTGACAAGGCAGTTTTTTTTTCCGCAGTATTTTGCGATTCCTTTCTACGGTAGTTGAAGGCTATTTATCTATAGCTGGGGAGAGAAGAAGAGGATTCATGCCTTTTCCATGTGTGTTAGCATGTAAGTGAAAGTAATGAATTAAAACGGAATTCGATCTCGGATCTCCCATTCCACAATCCGAGCCGCTATAAAGCACTTCACGTTCTCATTTGTCATATACTTGTTTATTTTTGTGTTGAAGTCAGAAAACTGTGATCATTTGTCTGCAACCCTTTCGTGTGTTAATACTATTCTTACTTTGTGAACTTTTTGCTTTACTTTTAGGGGCACCTCGAGGCGGTCTAATGGTTAGCTTGTCTCGCTAGAACAATTACGACTGAGTAGTGAGTTCGATCCTCACTGGATGCCCCATACTTTCGGCCTTGTGCCACATCTAAGCTACGCTTAGAAAATCACTTTTTGCTTTATTCCTGTTGCTTTGCCTATTATTGTTTTGTCATATTATTTTCCCCCTGTTTTATTTTAAACTTTGATATTCATTTGGTTTGGTTTACGGCATATCACCCCCAATAGGTTATTTAATGCCCACAAGATTTTTATTGCTAGTAATATTTGTTTATTTCCAAAAATATATTGCTGGTAATATTTTTTTCTAAAAATATATTGTTGTTAATATATTTTTTTTTTAAATGTATTAAAAATAATTTTTACATGTTAATAGCGTTTTGACCCCAGTTTGTGGGTTAACTATTTGCCCATAGCTGGAACTCTAACAGTCAGGTTGGACCTGGGAACACCGGCAATTAATAGGTGGTTCCACGCTCCTCAAAACCTCCTGATCAGAGGACTTGCCGCCGGATGTAATTAATCATCCTACCCAGAACGCCTCATTGGGGATAGACTTACTGCTCTACAGACGTGCATTTGGCGTATTCTGAAGCCCCAGCAAAGCAATATAACCACTAAGGCCGAAGGCATTACTGAATATCAGAGAATATAAGGAAAAAAAAACACACTATCCAGGAGAAAATAATTAAATGAAAAAGAATTTAGAAGCCAGTAGATAACGAATTATATTTCATTTAAATTATTGAAGATCAATATTAACTAGGAAGCAAAAAACCGGAAGAGCGATTCCAGAAATTAAGAGACGTTGCCATTAATCCAGTACTTCTCTTAAATTCATCTTAGGTTGGTGCAAAAATAATGACATAATAATGTCGTTTTTTGACGTTAAAAATACGTCAAAAAGCGACATAATTACGTCATTATTTTTGTAACAACCTAATAAATTCTATACCATAAAGGGAAGTCCAAATGAACAAACACCATGAACCTATTTATAAAAAAAAAAGTACAGGTAAGCTAAATTATGACTGTGGAGAAGTGACGGAAGGTGAGATGTCAGTTCAGGACAAATAACAAATTCTTCTTTGGATTTTATCCAGAATCTTTACATATATAGCAGTGGAACCAGACCAGATATGGAAGCAATACCCAAAGGATGGACGAATGGTAGACTTATAAATATATAAAATAGATTCTGGCAACAAAAATTGTCTATAACGACAAAGGGAACCAATTATCTTAGCATGTGTGGCATGCTGGGTTCAAACTGCAAAGTTTTGCCTGTAGGAAAAGAGTTGAAGGTCGCATATACGCTTTTGAACTCTATAAAGAAATGCAAGTGAAGACTGTGCTGCTCCAGTCCAAACATGGCAGCAATACTCCACATTTGGTTCTAGTATATATAGAGGATAGCAATTCAAAGAACTGACCATTTTTCCAGTATCTTATACAAAAAAATCATATGTATGGTTCCACGCGAGGTCCGGGGTGAGCTTGTTTTGTTAATTTTTTTTTTTTTATATTTACGGCATATCAACACCTCAGAGGGTTATTTAATGCCGACAGGATTTTTATTGCTTTTAATGGGTTGTTTTTTTTTTTCAAATATATTGTTGGTAGTATTTTTCCAAAAATGTACTGCCGGTAAAAATTTTCTCAAAAATGTATTGCCGGTAATATTTTTTCTCAAAAATATACTGCTGGTAATATTTTCCTTTTTCAAGAATTTACTACTGGTAATAATGTATTGCTGATAATAATTTTTCCAAAAAAGTATTTATGGTATTAAGACATTTTTATACTTTCATAGTGTTTTGACCTTTTGGGGTGTTAACTATTTACCCATAGCTGGGGACTCTGACAGATCCTACCAACCAAGGTCAGGGTGGACCTGCGAACGCTGGCAATTAAGAGGTGGTACCACGCTCCTCACAACCTCCTGATTAAAGGTCTTGCTATCGGATGTAGTTTATCGTTCTACCCAGGACGCGGATGTAGTTTATCGTCATACCCAGGACGCGGATGTAGTTTATCGTCATACCCAGGACGCGGATGTAGTTTATCGTCTTACCCAGGACGCGGATGTAGTTTATCTTCATACCCAGGATGCGGATGTAGCCTACCGTCATACCCAGTACGGGATTTGAGCTTGTTTTCCAACAGGCGTTCAAACAAAATTGCCTAATGTTTATGCAAGTCGAGAAAAAAAAAGTAAAGTCTCGTATCCAAAATTTTATAATAATAGTAAACGTGGCAATGGGCCCACAGTAACTAATGTAAATGCCCCTAACCCCTCACCCCAGAAATTCAGACAGAAAATATAAATTGTTAGAAAATTGGTTTATTTCGTGGAATATACGGAGACGCGACATACCCTGAGTAATATGAACAATCGCTAATGAAATGAGCATAATTAATGAAAATCAATATTATACGAACAAACACTAGAGTTCAGTCTGGGCGCCAATAAACGTATACAGTGTGCTCAAATATCTAAAGTGAGAATTTATAAACGTCTATGAAGTGATCGCATTACGACATATTGTAAGTGGAAACCACTCGTGTCGGAAAGACAATATCTGTCAACACACACAGCCAGTGGGCTACGCGTACGCACACACATATAAACACATACATATATAAACATTATGGGTCATAATATTAATTATTTTTTGATAAGAAATAAGTAGAGGAAATAACACTTGTATCACGTAACAATCGCTTCACGACAAAATATTGTGTATATTCATGAATATATATATATATATATATATATATATATATATATATATATATATATATATATATATATATATATATATATATACGTATGAATATATATATACATATGAAAATATATATTTACATATGAATATATATATATATATATATTCGTGGCCTGACGATTGCATCAAGGATGAAACAAACTGTCACCACTTTTATATTTACACACGTTCTATCTCTGATATTGAGCGCTTTATCCCATAACTATAGCACATCTTTAGACTATATTTCTTCATATATATATATATATATATATATATATATATATATGTGTGTGTATATATATATATATATATATTACACAACAAAAATCCAAAATTACCTCATATGGGAGGAATATATATTTATTGACTGTTTTAATAAACTAATAGCTCTTTATGTGGATCACTTTTAATATTTTATATAACTAGGATCCACTTGGATTATATATCAACGGATTTATTTCCTTTAATATATATATATATATATATATATATATATATATATATATATATATATATATATATATATATATATATATCGAATGTCTATTATGTTTGATCATGATCCGTTCTAAACTTCGTATTGATGCCTTGATTATGGGAGAAAATACAGACAAATATATTTTAAAATTTGGATATTTTTTATTATGCTGTCCCTTGACCTAAGCTTTTGGTTCACATGAGCCATCTTTAGAGTGGTTATATGGACATTTAAACAAAGATATTCACCTTCAAAAATGATGTTCTGTTATGTTGACAAAGAAGGTTACGACCGCAAGCCTAAATTCACGATGCGGTTCTATGACGTCGTATAACGTGAAAGAAAGAAATATAACAGAACCATATGTCTAGATAAAATGTACTGTGTTTTATCTAGCGTGAAATGTAATTTTGTTTAGTGTGTGGTTGTTTTATTTATATACTTTCATATATATATATATATATATATATATATATATATATATATATATATATATATATATATATATGATGACTGTAGTTATATTTGCAGAAATTTATCCTTATATTGAGCTCATACTCATAAATATAACATGCCTTAAAATTACATACATTTATTTATTTCCACTTATTAGCAGCATCCGTATGTATATAAGTGTGTCTTGTTATATATATATATATATAGTTTATCGAGCATAGAACAAACCTCAACAGAATGCAGAAAACACTAGACGGCCCTTTCGTCCTATATCAGCAGTGCGCACCCACTACCGGAAATTGAAACCCGGACAGTTACGTTATCAGTCAAGCGTCATACCAACTTTTCTAATGGGCCTCGATTAAGGCATGCCCATTCAGACTCTATGTATGTATGTATGTATGTATGTATATATATATATGTATGTATTTTATTGAAATCTTTCGAACATTATTTTCCACGGAACGAATATAAAATTCACTGAATAATCAGTGTACTATTTATGTAGTTAACAGTTCGGAGTTGGAAATGAATGTTCGTTCACATAATTTGCAGTTAGAATAGATTTCATCGTCCCGTGAATAAATGAGCTCACGGATCGAAATCACGTTCAACACTTAAACGCTTAAATTAAAACAAATTGGATTGCTGGTTGATTCCTATTGCGCGTTTGATGTAATGAGATTTCGCAATTTTTAATCCTTTTTTTTTTTTTGGTTAGATTGGAGGAGGGTTGTTACGTGCAGGGCCATAATTTGACGGTATATTACAAGTTGTTTGTATCAAATTTTAATAAATCCACTCTTAATCGATTAGGAAAAATCAATCTTGATATATAATTTTTGTAAATGTCTTTTAGAGGTTTACTTATCAAAAAATAAAAAATATATATACATATATATCTATATGTTTATATGTGTGTGTATTTCTGGGTGTGTGAGGGTGTATGTCCCTGCGCTGAAAGTGCATGATATACACCTTTGTGAAAATTAATTGAAACAAAAAGAATTATTCCGTTATTATTTATTTTTCGTATTTTTCCAATGAAACATGACTTAGTGCAATATGGCAATGAAGATGAGGACAATATTCCGAATAATGTAAATGATGCAAGTAATCATAATACCTCATCTCAGAGATATAGTGGCTGAAGCGTTGTGAATATGATAATAAAGATGAGCATAACCAGTGTTTCCCAATCCAGATAGTAATCTGTCTGGACGCTGTTTAACCTCGGTGCACGAAAGACAAGAGGTATTTTCAGTGCGATTTGATCGTAGGCGCAAACACAGCACATCAGATAAAAATAAAGACTTTGAGGTGCTACCTAAGTATGCGATCTACCTTCCGAGTCTGATCCACCAGAAAAACACATTAGTAAATATTTTTTAAGCATTTCACCCCAAGCAAAGCGGGAGTGCCACTAAGACGCAAGGGTTTATAGAGAGTGCGAGCAAGTGTAAAGAGTGCCGTTTGAAGAAAGGATATAGAGAAGTACGGGATTCAGGAGATGTCGATTGACATTATTTTTGAATATTCGAGGATTGTACTGTTGTGGCCTGTTTAGGGGCCAGAAAGAAAGACACGGAAGACGAAGGTAGGTTGAAAAAGTGTATTGAAGATATATACAAAACAATAGTGTTAGTAATAAGTAGATTAGCACTGCGTCTACTACTCCACATCACTTCACACTCTGCACTCTATCCGACTCTCGCAGTTTGTATTTATGAGAGGAGGAAGTGTTCATTCCACTGTCGGAGGTTTACCACAACATGCGCCTATCAGGGGAGCAAGTAGGAGGAAGGGAGTTCCACTGTCGGGAAGTGGAAGAGAAGCTGTTGGAGTAGAAGTACGGCAACATTTAGTCATTTCGACAGTGAAAGTGTCGGACCGAGAAGCCAACCTAGTAAGCCCGCTTAAATTCATACAGTTGGGGTACCAGAGAAAATAACTCGTCAGAGCAGTTGCCATGAAAATATTTGTAGAAAAGACAGAAGGAAGCCATAACACGTCTGTGAGAAAGTGATTGTAGACGAGATACCAAATCAGGACATATGCAATCGAACCTTCTCTACATTAAAAAGTGCATTAAAAAGATATATATATATATACGGCACGAGACAAAGAAAATAGTTGGTGTCGGTTTTATTTTGTACCCAAGAATTTAATTTCTTCTTTTTTGAACGCTTCCTTTATGATGATGGCGTTGATGACTTAGTCGACCAATTCTTGCATGGAAGAGCCGATGACATTGACTACATCGTAATGTAAATGGAGGACGAGGTCAATTTGTTGATCCTCTCTCGCTCTTGTCGTTTGGCTTTTTGCTTTTCTCTTCTTGTGGCTTCAATAATTTGATTCCGGTGCTGGTTGAATATCACCAGTTAGTAAAGTCATAGGCCTGTGTTTCAAACCATTTAGGCTTAAGTCCAGCGACTTTCGGTGTCGTTTTGTAGAAAATAGTAGTAGCGTTTACTTTAATATAATAATATATTAAACAAATAATACCATATGAAAAAAAACTAAAGGAAATTATTATTTTAACTTATACTATCAGTGTCTGTAAACAATTTGAATATCATTCAGAAATGGAATAAATTAATTTTAGGCTTTGGATCGCATAATTTTCCATTGCAATGAGAGTGTAATGTTTAGACAGGGACATCTCTGAAATTTTTTCTTGGGCATGTAGTTAATCTTCTTTAAGTTCGATCATATATTTAAGAAGAATATTGTAAATACATCGCATACAGTATATTTCCACGTATAAGGTGACCTATAGATAAGGTGAGACCCAAAATCTCGTTAAATTTCGTTACTTTATCAGATATACGGCGTATAAGACGACCCACTGGAACCCATATAACGAAGTTGTAAATGACGATGTTTATGATGAGAACCTTTCTTCACATGGAGATGATCATATTAATTTTGAAGGGTCTTAATTATGTAGGTGGGGGTCTTATTTTTTTGTTTTTGTTTTTGTTTTTTTTTTTTATTCTGTAATGAGAAATAAAGATTTTTTTGAGCTTTAAATGCGTTGTTGCTTAAGACCGCAAAAATACCGTATAATGTATGTTTAAAAAAATAAAAGTTTGCATATTATACTAAATGTTGTTAACACCACAATGATAATGAATTCTACTTAGAAATATTCATTTTATGTTATCCTTGACGTTGTTATTTTGTACTACTATAAGAAATAATGATTAGAGTGAACAGACACATAGCTTTAAAAATCAAGGACAAAAGATTTGTTTACGTTACTCGTTACTTGTGAGTGTTGCCCAGCGGAATTTTTGCATATTTTTTTCATCGTGTCTTGAATATTGTAAGTTAATGTGAAATCAAGAAGTGAAAGTAGTTTTATTACATTATAACTTTTAGTGAAACATTATATTGTGAATTATTTTAATAAGAAATATTTACATCGGTAGCTACCATACTGAAGCAAGTGTCAGATTACTACGATCCGTGGCGCAAACATATAGCCTACTTACCAATGCCTATTGTGGGGAGTAATTTTTGAGAATTAAATGTCGCCTTAAACGCAGAAATATACGATACTTAATTAGTAGATATCGTAAATAATATCTTTTAGGCATGGCCATTTTCTCTGATGAAAAAAAAAAATAAATGAAATTGTAAAGAAATTGTTAAACACCGGAAATCAAAGAAAATAAAACAATAATAATAGTCGTAGCAATTCAAAGAAATGTATCAAGCTGCTGGTCATATAGTCCCCTTGTGGCTGGCGAACACTGGAATATTTCCAGATTTTTTTATCCTATATCGGACGCCTTGCGGATAACTGACATCACTGGGAGTGAGGACGTAGCAACACATCTTGGAACAGCTCATGTGCTGAGGAAAATATGTTTTTCTCTTATCTGCGCGTAGGAGCTGAGATATGGTCATCATTATCCGACAGAAAAACCTCATCAGTCGGATAGGATATCAAATTAAATAGTAACAACACAACAACAAAAACGATAATAATAATAATAATAATAATAATAATAATAATAATAATAATAATAATAAGCAAAATGATTGATGTAATTTTTTCCAATATTTTTCAACAGAAGAGGGCAAATGAAGAAAAAATAATTGAATAAAAAAACTGTTTTGCAACAATTCGATACCACTGTCGATTCGGTCCTACTTTACGACTCAGAAAACCTGCGGTTAAGCAAGACCAACACCCACAAACTTCAGACATTTACCAAACGATGACTTGGGAACATCCTCAATATCAGGTGGCCGGAAGTCGTCTCCAACGATCAACTGGGATACGACCAGACAAGCCAGAATCGGGATTGACATCAAAAAACAGAAATTGGGATGGATTGGCCACACACTCCGGAAGCCTGATTTTAAGGTCACCAGGAAGGCCTTTGACTGGAATCCAAAAGAAAGCGAAAGGTGGATCGACCAAAACAGACTTGGCGCAGAAGTGTTAACGCAGAGGCGAAGGCAGCCGGGACGACATGGGCCGAGCTGAAGAGGATCGCCTGGAACCGTGTCTTTTAGAGAAGTTATTGTTCTGGCACAAGGAATCAAGAGGCATAATAAAAATAATTGGCAACAATTAAGTACGTTTCTCTTGCCGGACTTCACGCGGTCAGCGTTTCATTCGATTTAACGCGTTTGTTATCGGCACAGACGTTTCTCATTGCAAGACAAGCAGCGTTCTTGCAAAGACTTTGTTGATTTATATATATTTATACTTGAAAAAATTGTTTAAATATAACCTGAAGAAGACAGACAAACCGTCGAAATATTGTTTAACATTGTCGAACACAATCTTTTCTTTTCTTTAGCTTTTCTTAAAATCCGCTCGCCTCTTAACTGTAATATTAATAGTAATAACGATGAAAAAAAAAATCTTTCGAAATGTTTGGGGATCTAGGCAAATATAAGAATCTCGATATAGAAATCGGTAGAATGTAGCATCTCATACTAATAACAGTATCTATTTTTACTGGAACACTGGGTATTATGCCAAAAAGTGCAAACAAATATGTGGATCAAATTCCTGGTCTTCTTAAAATATGTGTTGTTCAAAATACCCTACTCATGGGTACTTCTCACATCCTGTATAGGCAAGGCCTGTTGATCAGGAGTTTTTGAGGAGCGTGGAACCACCTCTTAATCGCTAGTATTCCCAGGTCCATCCTGATCCGGTTTGGTAGCATTTGTTAGGGTCCCAGTTTTGGGCAAATAGTTAACCCCGAAACTGAAGTAAAAAGCATTATAAAATATTACCAGAAATACGTTTTTGAAGAAAAAATCTATTACCAGAAATACATTTTTGAAAAAAACTAATGCCAGCAATAAGTTTTTGAAAAAATACTGTTAGCAGCTATACGTTTCTGAAAAAATAATATTACCAGCTATACGTTTTTGAAAAAATAATATTACCAGCTATAAATTTTTGAGGAAAAAATAATCAACAGAAATAGAATTTTGACAACAAAAAAAAAAATATATTACCAAGAAAAAAAAAATTGTCGGCATTAAATGACCCGTTGGGGTTGATATGCCGTAAAATAAAACAAACCAAATCACATCCTGTATAGGTTTCTCTTTTTGCAATGACCAAAATAGCATTCTTTTCTTTCATGGTAACTCATCTATTTGCATCTTCTAATACAAAAATAAATGACTTTCTTTTGGAGTCGTGTAGGTCGTTATTAGAGCGCTGGCAATGGTTGCTAATTTTCTAATGCAGACAGTAGAGCAACTAGAATTTAGGGATGGGTTAGAAGTAACTAGAGGTGACTGATGAAAACAGCTCGATGCTAAGAAGACGGTGATGGAATGTTGAACTGACATAATCTCCCACTACTGGATTGGGCACACAATGAGCGCATTTTATCAACAACTGCAAGAAGAAAATCGAGGTACACTGTCAAGACCCTCAGGAAATTTTGGCGAATGATGGAATACTATGGAATGTAATTAAAAATTTATGAGCATTGCTGTCACTAAAATTCCAGCGATAATTATCAGATATTTGTCGTTAACACAAATAATCGAATAATAATAATAATAATAATAATAATAATAATAATAATAAGAAGAAGAAGAAGAAGAAGAAGAAGAAGAAGAAGAAGAAATGACTGACAATAAGCTTTTAAGAATTGGAGCTTTAAGAAAAATATCGAACAATCTTGAGAACATCAATCTAAACATGAGCACGTAAATACTGAGAAGGTGCTAGAAATGTGAAGATTTGTAATCACTTGATCTGCAGTGGAACTATTTACTCTCGGCGTGTAAAATGGTTGAATAGAAATAATAAGACAAAATAGGTGATTGAAACAGTTATGCGACCATGAGTGATTTTTTTTCCCGCAGTTGGTTGCCATTTTTTCTACGGCAGACCAGTTACCATCCAAGGCTAAAGAACCCGGTCTGTCCTGCTATTTACCCATAGCTGGATGGGAGAAGAAGAGGATTCATACCTTTCCCAAGGGTCAGTCAGTTATGTGCCATGCGTGACACATGCTTAGGCGATCATGTATCTTTGATACATGACTGACGAGGCAG
>OZ010590.1:21337919-21340419 GCA_963932145.1 Acanthosepion lycidas | reverse complement strand
ATGTACGTTTGTATATATGTGTACGTGCAGATTAACGCATATGTGTATGTAGATATACTGCAGATTATGTATGTATATGCATGTATGTGTGTAGGTGTATGTATGTATGTATACATAGATATATGTGTGTGTGTATGTGTATATGTGTATACATATATATGTGTGTAGATGTATATGTGCGTATGTACATGGATGTATATGGATATGCACGTGAATTTATGTGTATATATGTATATACGTAAGTATAAGTGCATGTGGAGATATGTATGTAGATATGTGGGTATGTGTTTGTCTGCAGGTGTATATGTGTAAATATGGGAATATACATATAGTTTTTGGTGTGGATGTGTGTGCAGGGGTATATAAGAACTCATAGGTATATAGTGAGATATATGTATGTGGATATAGATAGGGGTTTAGGACATGTGTAGAAGTGTACATGAGTATGGATATATAAAAGATTGTAAAAGAAGGACCCAATTTTCTCCTAGTGACATTTTATACAAATCTCTCCTCTAACATTCTCCAATTGGAAGTGAGTTTTGGATAGCACGGAGGTAAAGTTTAAATTGGTAATTTAATTCAAATTGAAATATACTACCCCATTGTTGATGATAAAATTATTCAAATTGGAATAACCGTTGATAATTGGGTACCTAAAAACAACCACATGTTTATTTAATGAACAAAAATCAAACGAATAGATGTCAACTTAACAACCAATAAGACAAAAGTTTTTTAAAAAAAGATCACTAAATATAAAATGGATTACTCTTTCAATGTACTGTCGATAAGTTTCTCTAATCGACTGTTTCATTGAAAATACCCAAAACTCCAACGAACTTCAAATTAAATTCTTCGTATATTGTTTAGACATTTAGATTTACATCAAACCTTTACCTCCCAAATGTGCCCGTTAAAGTAACGCGAATTAACAACGTCTAAGAATTTTAATGAAACCTGTCCTCGTGGAATGTAATTTATTAGGGTCTGTAGCTTCTTCCTTTAATGTCGGTTTTCACTCCTTACCCATCTATATCTAGAGACAAGACGCGTTAAGCTTAAGCAACGTCTAGCCGACAGACAGTGGGGTTAAGAATAAGGAATTGAAATGGTACACCTAACCCACTCATATCTTATCTTCTCTCCCACCTTACTTCCTCACTTCGTTAATTTTACATATGCTTGATGAGGTCCATCAAAAACGTGTGAATTTCTTTTCATTTTTCATTTCAAATTTTGGAAGTAAAGTCTGATGATCCAGAGCCCTGTTAAAGGGGTTGTGGTGAAATAACTTATTACATGAAACCTTAAAGTGGTCTGTTTTTATTCAAAGAAATATATATATATATATATATATATATATATATATATATATATATATATATATATATATATATATATGTATATATATAGGGCATTTCCGTTTAAGCATTAATATCATAGTATCATAATATCATAGTATCATATATATATATATATATATATATATATATATATATATATATATATATATATGTATAGATATATGGTATAAAATGACAATTGGAAAAAATCTTAGATTTTCGCGACGCGTTTCGTATTCCGAATTTTTCAAGGTAAAGATTAACTCGAAATGTTTTTGTTGTTATAGTTACATTGCAAAATCCAAATTTAAAAAGATAGATGCTTCTTTCTAAGCTTTTTTTGGTCAATGTAAATTATCTTTATAGTAAGGGATTTTTTTTCTATGTCGACAATATGTCTTATCCAGAGAATTGATCTGTGAATTTAACAATATACATATATACATATATATATATATATATATATATATATATATATATATATATATATATATATATATATATATGAAGAAGTGAAATTCGTTGAAAATATTTTCCATTTCTTTCAATGGTCGAATTGTTTCATATTCAACGTGAAACAAAATGCTCATAAAATATTGCAAAATAGAAAAATGTCCCTTCTTAACAAAAATTTTTGGCTTTGTTATGAATGTCTGTTTCTCTCATTTGCAATATTTTATAATCAAATACATATATTTTTCACAATCACACTTGCAACTGATTTCATCTAAACATAATATACAATTTATCTGAACATAATTTAAAATTTGCCACACTACGACAATAAAATACAAAATTAATGAAAAACAAATAAACAAGTTAAAACTTGAAGGAATAATTTACTGCATTACGTATAAATGGAAGAAGGAGCACATTGGAGGAGCCTAAAGGAATTTAAATAAAATATTATACGAACACTAATGGAAAATTTACAAAAGAACACATTACCTGCATTAATTGCATACCATAACAAAAGTATCCACTATTTTGGCATAAAAATTTAACTTTAATTAAAAATGAAAACAATCCACTGAGACGAAAATGTTTATAATGTGTTTAATAGCTAGATCATCCCCATAAAATTTGCGTTCAGATCCTTAGAACATTTCAGCCTTATTGTCAAATTTTCTATTATCTCAACGTTGCATATCGAA
>OZ010590.1:21120419-21335419 GCA_963932145.1 Acanthosepion lycidas | reverse complement strand
TTTACTCTATAAGCTAAATAGTATTACATATTTTAAGTTAGTTGGGGAATGAGAATTCAATTTTTTTTTTTTTTATTAAGGTGTTCTTGGTTTTTTTTTTTATATACTAGTATAAATTTATGCAGCAAAGTGAAACATCGGTTTAGTTTTGGTTTGGTATCAAATGTTTGTCTGTTGTTATTGACTTCCTTTTATGCGAACACATCTTTTTTTTATTTTGGTTTATTCTACAATACAATTGGCATACATCGAGATTTTCTTAAAGGGGATTTCAAATATCATTATGTCATATCATTCATATTTATATTTTTATTTATAAAGATCTAAACTACTATATTTATTGTATTTACTAATATATTATATATCATATTGTAAAAATAAATAATTTAATAATTTAATTACGCATTTTTAAACTATGTTATTTATGATCAAATAATAGATGTCTAATTATGAAAATTATTTTTTTAATTATCTTTTAAGGAAAATATGAGACATTGTCTACAAAAACAGCTACTAAACTGCTTTGATTTAATATATTTTCATTTTTCAGAAACTCAATAATATATAACTTTTCATGTAGGCACAAAAGACATGGACATTTAAAGATGTACGTGTTCTCGTTTTTTTTTTTTATTAGTTTCCATTTTACTGTGGGTGTTTTATTTATTTTTTAGATGCCAAAAATATTTGGATAGAGATGTTTGATTGCTATATTTAATATTATTGAAAGAAGTCAGATGCTGGTTCCATCTTAATTTAAATTCATTGTTAGTATATCCAATATATCCAATATATCCAATATAAAATTCCATAATATTAGGATTCTCAGTAGATGCATTGCTAAACTACAGATTCTGTGAGTCATTTATTACTCAAAGGAGAATTTTCAGGATTCCTACTGCTACATAATTTTTTCTTTACTATTATTTATACTTATTTCTGCAAAACTTTGATTCTGGCTTAAATATGTATTTGAAATTTTATTATTCTGTTTTTCATAATTTATTCTAATTTTCAGTATAACTATAACTTAATTTTATGGTATTTTATTAAATTTTTTGCTAAGTGTATTTATTACGTCTAGGAAAATGTTTTTCAATTATAGGAAGAATTTTTTTGTCGTAACTTACTACTAAGAATTTGGTTGCATGGGGTGCGTACCAAATGATTTTTTTTATTTCTCTTTCTGTTTGTAATATCATTTTTTATATAATTACTATCACTACTCTTTAAAGATTTATTATAACAATCATTATGTTCTTACCATATTTTACATTGGCAGCATAGATACTTATTCTTTTTTCAATAGATGAATGTATAGGCTTTATTATAGGGGGGGTCTAATGTTATATCGAGGAAGTTTACATTTTCTAATTTTGTATTAATAGTAACTTTCAAATTTCGGCATTTAAATTCTCTCTGTATTAGTTGTTTAATCTTTGTAATTTTAAACTTTGTAGACTTCCTTACACACATAAGGTTCATCATCCCTATAGAGGCCAATGTCTTTTATATTAATTTCACGGTGTGCACTCAAGTTATATAAAATAAATGGACCGACAAGAACGGAAAACTCTGCAGTTATACATTAAACAGGGACGGGTGTTAATGGATACATATTTTACATAATAGA
Source organism: Acanthosepion lycidas (assembly GCA_963932145.1). Taxonomy (NCBI): domain Eukaryota; kingdom Metazoa; phylum Mollusca; class Cephalopoda; order Sepiida; family Sepiidae; genus Acanthosepion; species Acanthosepion lycidas. The sequence continues at coordinate 21,333,786 of OZ010590.1, read as the reverse complement.
AAATGTCATCTTAGTAATAATTTAAACTGTTAAACAAGTATATACTTTGTGGGTTTCTTACATATTTTTTATAGTTGATAAATAAATAGATTCTTTAAGAAACCAGTAAAAAATTTAAACGTATAGAATTGTTTGGTAAATTTATATGTAACTCTTTATGTGACTCTTTACTATTTTTAATATGTTAATAACAATAACCAATCAATGCAAAATGTCAAAACTACCAGCCAAACAGATATACACACACGGATATATATATATATATATATATATATATATATATATATATATATATATATATATATATATATATATATATATATATATATACATTAATTGCTGTTCTTCCCAGGTTTAACCTGAGCTCGTCTGTTACCACCTGTTAAGTCCCAGCTGTGAATTCGCGAATATAAACAAAAACTATGAATGTATAAAAATATTTTCATAGTAAAAATGCCAGTGGAGCAATGGATAGCTGTTCGGATTGAGGAATAGAAGAGCCGTGTCCGAATTCCAGTCGAATCCATTACATTCACTTACGTGGTGATATTTTTTTGGGAAACGTATGAATCCACTTCTTCTCCCCCCAGCTATGTGTAAATAGTAGGACAGACCGGGTTCTATAGCCTTGTATGGCAACTGGTCTACCGGAGAAAGAAATGGCAACCAACTGCGGGAAAAAAATCACTCATGGTCGCATAACTGCCACGTCAGTTATGTATCGAAAGTATATCACACATGGCACATAACTGACTGAACTTACAGGAACCATTGTTTCAACGCGTTATGACGGTAAGCCCCTGAATTCAGGATCTATTCAAAAACTGTCCATTTTTTATTGGGAAAGATACGCGTATTGAAAATGTTTGATTTTTTTTTTAAATCTATGTAATTCCTATCCGTTAATAGTGTTTAAATTTAATTAAACATCGGACAGGTTTCGTGTACGAAGTTGGTCATCAACGGAGCTTACCAACTATTCTTTAGGAGAGGCGTCTTCAAGTGACACTTTTCTATTTAGAAACCGACGAGATTTTTTATAAGAAAAAAAATTGTCACTTAGTTCACCTTCGTCAAACGCTGTACGTATTGTAAGGGACGCTTCTACTGCTTTTGTTCCAAGATTAAATATCTATGATATACCAAAGTATATTTTAAGCTGGTATGTTGATATACTTGTTACGTGATGAGGCTATAATCTTTTCAATCTTATCTGGTAGTAAATGATGCGTACACTTTTCAAATAGCTGGAAATGCCAATGTACTGATGCCATGCGAAGGATTTATCTCTTTTTAAACTGGGGAAAAAGGAGAACATTCGAAACTGCCAAATTCTTTCGTCAACTGAGTTATTTTCTGCATTTTTTTTTTTGCTTTTATTGTTTTGTTTTTTTTTTCTTCTTTAATTTTTTTTCTTTAATTCCTCACTTTCCTGTTAATTTACCATTCTTTTATTTATTTATTTATTATATTCTTTTTTTGATGTTATTTGAGGTCATTTTCACTTTTCTCGTTTCCATTCAATTCCCAGCCAAAAAATCCGTTCTTATCTTTCTTTTTTATTATTCTCTTCATTTTCATGATTTTCTTTCTGCAGACGTTTCTGGTATGAAGTAAAAATTGCACGCAATGCCCTCCTTCTTTTCTTTTCTTTCTTTCTTTCTTTCTTTATTTCTTTCTTCCTTCCTTCCTTCCTTCCTTTCATTCTTTCTTTCTTCTTTCGTTAAATTCCTATTCCACTATAACACTTGATGCGATGAATATTTCTCGACACAACCAAATACATATTAAAAACACTGATATTTGTCTTGAGCTTAGAGAATCGGTTTTATTAAATTAAATTTAACTTGGTATCTATGCTGATGGCACAACCATTTACTCCTGTCTGGATAGTAAGCTCGTTTAGGTCAATAAGGTCGAATTGGAGACTGATCTAAAAAATGATTTATTGTCACTTGTTTACTGGGGCAAATGATGGCTTTTTAATTTTAAGTTCTCCAGTACATAACTACTTTCTATTAACCATCGGCATCGCTAACGCTAACATATAGAAGAATGACACTTTACGCCTTCTCATCTGATTCTTTGCTGATATGAAGTGGAAAGACTATATTGACTCCATTGATAGGTCTACTGCTGAAACAATTTGTTCACTGAGTCGTGTTAGACTGCTTATTTCTCTTCAATATATCTTATTTATCTATCGGTCTAACATTTGTCCATAACTCGAGTATTGTCGTCACATGTGGCTTTTTGTTTCTGCTACATACTATATGTGTTTGAAACGTAACAGGACTGGTGTCACACACATCATTTCAATTCCCAAGAACAAGCTACAGGGTTTCCACTTCAATGTAACCCCCTTGAGTCTAATGCACTTTTCTATTATTCTCTGGCACGTTTCTATGCATTGCTGGAAGAATTCTACTTAGATTCGACCTCACTTCCGTCGCTAGGACTATCTTGATGGTCCCCACGCCTTCTAAACGGATCCCCTTGATAATCCCCTTCAGCTTGGAGACAAGTCACATTGAGCAAGATCAGGTGAATCCGGAGGTTGTTCCAGTACGGCGAGGTTTTTCTTGTCCGGGAACTGCCGGGTGCTCAGGGAGTGGTGAGCAGCTGCATTGTCAGCGAGGGAGCAGCCATGTCAAAAAAATGCAATGCTTACAGAAAGATTACATTTATATACCGTCAAGATATCATGTTAGATGATAACAAGATCTAATTATCCCTCTTTCACCCATAGCTCACAAGTCTCATTACTTTTCAGAAAAATCTCGTATTTAGAGATTCTTTATAACATCCAAAGATATATCAGCAATATTATTTGTTCTGATCTGACATCTCAGCATCAGTTCCTTTCCCACCGGCGTAAAGCTTGTTTCCTATGCCATTTCTATAAATATTTTCATGGTAATTGTTCAGATTAGCTCTTCGATACGAAACTTAGACTTTATGAATTTAAGCGCAGTTCTAGATTGGGAACAACGGCCAATAAATTTACAGTTGAATTGGCTAGATGTAACCGTAAGTTTCATGCTTACAGTTTATTTTCTCGCATTTCTCGAGTTGCGAATCTTACTTCCGGCTCCTTGATGTCCAGTCAAGTTTGACTTTGTAAAATTTAAATGCAATATCAATCGTTATTCCAAGGTCTTGTTTGGTAAAAAAAAATAATCAAGCAAAATCGAATTAATTTCTTGTTTGGTAAAAAAAAAAAGAAAAAAAAAACAAACAATCAAGCAAAAACGAATTAATTTAGGAGAAAAATATAAGGCAAGAAACTTGCAAAAACGAAAATAATATTTATGCTAAGCATGTTAGGAAAAGGAAAGGAAGAATTTTTATTCATTTCTTAACAATTTTCCTCCATTTTATTAAAAGCAAGTCAAAGCACAAAAGTGTTAACTTTCTATCACTTAGCATCCCAATATGGCCAGATTCATTTCTACAGTCGCTTGCTCGAATACATCTACCAGCCAACAGATGCGCATGCGTAAGACTGAGCGATAGCCGACATTTGGCAGAAATAGAAATTATTATACTTTGTGGCGAATTTTGATTGTTAGAATGTAAGAAAATCTGTTCAGACCTAGTTAGTTAGTCTCTCTGATTATTCTTTTATTGTTCTTGCTCCTCAATAATGTTTCCATTTTCCATTTTTTGTACACTCTGTAACTCGTTGTGTCTTAGTGGCTTCACTGCCTTGCTTGGGGCATTTTCAATTATTTAAAAAAAATCATTTTTTTCTATCTCGGTTTTATGTTTTATATATCTTCCTCCGTAGGAAATATTCTATTTATCATTGATCGCATTCTTATTCGTGTGTTTTCCTTTTTTTTTATACAATTTTACTATATTTTCTACTATTCCTTCATACTTCTTATTTTCTTATTTTCTCATTCAAATTAATGTTCTGTCACTTTCCTTCTTTTCCTTCCTTCCTTCCTTCCTTCCTTTCTTCCTTTTATACTATTATTTTATTATTCGTATTTTTCTAATCCAAATTGATATTGATACTTTCTCTTTTCTTCCTTTATTTAACATTTTTACATTCAACTTTTCCCAACCAAGAATTTAAATATTTCTTATAATACGTTTTCTTTCTTTCTTTCTTTCTTTCTTTCTTTCTATATTATTCCACTATGTGTTCTCCTATTTTTTATTATGCATAATTTTCCTAATCCAAGTTTGCATTCTTTCTTTCGTTCTTTCTTTCTTTCTTTCTTTCTTTCACATTTTTGAATTCCTTTTATTTCTTTAGCCGAACAAAGAAATATTTCTTATATTACGTTCTTTCTTTCTTCCCCGACTTCCTTCCCTGCCTTCCTTCTTTCGTTCCTTTGTTGTTTCCTTTTATACTATTCCATTATACTATACTATGTTCTACTATATTTTATTATTCGTATTTTTCTAATCCAAATTGATATTGATACTTTCTCTTTTCTTCCTTTATTTAACATTTTTACATTCAACTTTTCCCAACCAAAAATTTAAATATTTCTTATAATACGTTTGTTTGTTTGTTTTCTTTCTTTCTTTCTTTCTTTCTTTCTTTCTTTCTTTCTTTCTTTCTATATTATTCCACTATGTGTTCTCCTATTTTTTATTATGCATAATTTTCCTAATCCAAGTTTGCATTCTTTCTTTCGTTCTTTCTTTCTTTCTTTCTTTCTTTCTTTCTTTCACATTTTTGAATTCCTTTTATTTCTTTAGCCGAACAAAGAAATATTTCTTATATTACGTTCTTTCTTTCTTCCCCGACTTCCTTTCCTGCCTTCCTTCTTTCGTTCCTTTGTTGTTTCCTTTTATACTATTCCATTATACTATACTATGTTCTACTATATTTTATTATTCGTATTTTTCCTTATCCAAGTTGGCACTCTCTCTATCATTCTTTTTTTCTTTCTTTGCTTCATAGTTTTAAATTTGTTTTTTCTTTTGCCGAACAAAAAATTTAGATACGTTTTCTTTCTTTCTTTCTTTCTTTCTTTCTTTCTTTCTTTCTTTCTTTCTTTACTTATTTATTTCTTCTCGTTTATTTCCCCAATTTCTTCTAATGTCTTTCCTTTAGTCTTCTCTTAAAATTTTCTTATTTTTTATTCTTTCTTCTCATTGTTTCATTTTTATTATTTGCTAATTTACTACTTCGTTTAAGGTTTGAATTTTTCTATTCCAATTTTCTATTCCTTCCTTTCAACTGTTTACTTTTTCAGTTTTACTTTCCTTTCTTTTATTCTATTCATTCTTTCCTCCTAACTTTTCTTTTTTTCCCTTTTTATTTCTTCTTCATACTTTCCAGGCATTTGACAAGAAAATTTCTTTTCAAGAAAAGTAATTTTAATAACGTAAACAAAACGCTACGCCACAAGAACCCAAGGAAACAATGTAACATTACTTGTAATAACAATCAACATGGCCCTTTCTCAAGAGATCAGACATTCCGAGGGCTTGATTGTTAAAAAAAAAAATCAAGCAAAAACGAATTAAATTAGGAGAAAAAATGTAAGGCAAGAAACTTGCAAAAGCGAAAATAATATTTATGCTAAGCATCTTAGGAAAAGGAAAGGAAGAATTTTTACTCATTTCTTAACAATTTTCCTCCATTTTATTAAAAGCAAGTCAAAGCACAAAAGTGTTAACTTTCTATCACTTAGCATCCCAATATGGCCAGATTCCTTTCTAGAATCGCTTGCTCGAATACATCTACAAGCCAACAGATGCGCATGCGTGACAGACGCGATAGCCGACATTCAGCAGATGCTAATAGAAACGATTATACTTTGTGGCTAATTTTGATTGTTAAAATGTAAGAATGGTCTGTTCAGATCTAGTAAGAAATTAATCTGGAACCGAATCCTGTTAATGCTAACCATTTTCTAGCGTTGTTTGTTAACATTTATTCTATTTTCATTATCGATTACTTTATTATCTAATGTTGATTAATATTATTCCATTTAATTCTGTTTATATGTACATTCCTAGTTTGTTATTTGTTTATTATTTACTTAATTTGTTTACATCTTTTATTCGTATAGATTTTTTCCGGTTTGGTTTACTTATTTGTTGAGTTTAAAGTATTGATTCTTATCTATATATTAGATTATCTGACTTATGTTTAGTGCATTTTACAAGTTTTAGATTTTAAACTTTAGTTTTCGATTTTAAACTAATGTAGTAAAAAGAGAATTAGAACTCTTACCAGTCCCAATCTTAACAGCATATGGTATGCAGATGATACAGTGTTGATAGAAGTCACGGAAAGGAAATTAAATAAGTTCGTACAGAAGGTGTGACACTATAAAGTGTCACTGGTGGTAGTTGAAAGGAAGGTGACACTATCGTTATTGTGGTGGTTTGGGATTAGGATTACAAGGGATCATACGAAAATCCCATTTAGAATTGCAGCATTGGAATCGTTGAAAATCTTTAATCAAGAAAACATTAAAGTGAGAAACAGGAATTGAAATATGAAGCGAGGAAAAACATTTTCTTTTCTTTCTGATAAACAGAAAACGCACATAAGAATTGTTATAAGTACCCGAAAAAGGGTGGAATGTAAAACAGTAGAAAAATTTGAAATAAATAATTCTCTTTATGAAAAGTTGACTGTTTTGGTATTTAAAGGTCATGATCGGCCGATGACCGAATTTAAGTAAAACCAAAAATCTCAAAAATGCATTTGAAATTTTGGAAATCAACAAAAATTCATTGGCATACTGCATTAGAACATTTTTAAACAACTACGGTGAAGAGGCAATATATGTAATTTGACATCATGTAAGTAAATAAAAGCATGTGAATTTACTACTGTGTAATAAACGCGGAGAACAAAATATAGGCATAGTAAAAAATATTTTAAAAAAGTCTATAGTTGTTTTTAACTATGAAGCCCTGTGGAACATTAAATTTACTTGAATAATTCACTCTATATTCAATAGTACATTTAATGAAATAATTTCTCTCTCAATGTACAGAAGTAAAACATATATCTGTTGACACAGTAAAATAATTGATTTTCATATATTAAATCATGATAGATATGCATTGAGGCGTTCTGGGTGCTTTTTATTTGTTTTCAGGGTGGCAAAAATTTTAATTATTATAAACTAATAATTAATAAACGATCTCCACCCTTTAGCAAATTAATTGAAACAAAACGAATAATTCCGTTATTATTTACTTATTTTTCGTATTTTCCAATGAAACATGACCCAGTGCACATGTTAGTACTTCGTATGTCCATTCTACAAAGTCTTTCCTTGCAGATTGACCACAGATTATCGATTGGATTTAAATCAGAAGAATTTCCAAGCAAGTAGATATTACTTTGATTTGGTCACTGGTACGGCTTGCCAATGTGTTCATGCAGATTTACAGTTTTCCTACGCTTCCTTGGAGTAACTTCCATCTCATACAATGGCAGTAGGACAAGAAATCGACAGTCGAGACAATAGTGTCTGGGCGTGATTGAAGGAATATTTTTCAAGGCCAAACAAATTTCATCATACATCCCGAAAATAGATTTATATTACTGTACACCACTGCAAATGAACTAATCTGAGGAAAAAATAGAAATCGATTACACCCTGTCACTCCATTGACCGTATGTTAAAAGAAAGGAAACTAAAGCGGTTGTTTCAGTTAATTTGGACGAGGGTGTACTTATTTTTTTGAAAATAACTACACCTGTTTTAAACTGTTACTTCACGCTATATGTTAAATATCAATTCCGTGGAACAATAAACCTTTTTTTTCGACGTCTTTAAATGCACATTAAAATGTGTAATTAATAATAAGATAGATATTATTGTTATCTCATCATTTTGTATCAAGGGTTAATGTGTGGTCTAGTACACGCTAAAAGTAAACATTTCATTGCAAATAATGGTGTAGTGAAGTGTTACTGACACACGAAAGTAGTATGCACTCAACTACCTCATGGGTAATAATTGTAGTTATTTATAGTCTTTGTGGTTTCATATGTAAATGAGTCACCTAAAAAAGAATATTATTACGTGCTGTAAAATGGATTTGCATTTATTTTATAATTGTGATCATGACAACCTATAATGGTGACAAATGTATTTTTTTGTTCTTCCCACAGATAGATCATTTTTTAATTGAACCTTGTTTTTACATTTACTGATAGACATTTATTAAGTATTCGCATAAAAGTAAACAAGAGTGTTTCCCAAAATTTCACAGGAAGCTAATACTAGGCCGGTCTGAAAAGTAAAGGGTCTGGGTGTGCTCCGAAATGGGCGTCGTCCACAGTGAGTTCTTGACACGGAGCCAGACGATCAACCAGCAAATCTTCAAAAAGATCACGCGGAATTCGCTTCGCTGAGTGCGAGGGAAGAGACGAGAGTTGCGGCAATATAAACCGTGGCTGCTTCACAATGGCAATGCACTGATTCAAAACACCCTTTTGCGAACGACATCCAAAAGGCATACTATACACATTGGACAATGACATTAGAAGAACTACCAATATCATTTCATTATTCCACGTAAAAAAGAATTGAAAAGACGAGAAGACTTCTTTTTTTTCTTTTTAATAATTTCACTCAAAGCAAGAAGGTATTGCCAACAAAACTCAGGAACGTGGATAATTACAGGGAATGAAATTGAATTAGAAGACTGAAAATGGGAAGTGTTGAAGAAAGGACAATAAAAGAACAATATATATATATATATATATATATATATATATATATATATATATATATATATATATGAAGAAATATAGTTTTAAGGTGTGCTATATTTATGGGATAAAGTGCTCAATATCAGAGGTAGAACGTGTGTAAATATAAAAGTGATCATTGAAGTCTACACTCAGAGGCAACAGGCTGTTTCATGCTAGACGCAATCTTCAAGTCAGACCTAGCGATTACGTCTAGCATGAAACAGCCTGTCGCCTCTAAGTATATATATTTATATATATATAGAGATAGATAGATAGATAGATAGATAGATAGATAGATAGATAGATAGATAGATAGATAGATAGATATGAGGCACGGTGGATAGCGACTTGGATTGAGGAATTGTAGAGCGGAGTTCGAATTTCACTTACGTGCTAATACCCTTGCGAAAGGTGTGGATTCTCTTCCTCTCCTTCCAGCTATGGATAAATAGCAGGACAGACTTGGTTCTATAGCCTTGGATGGCAACTGGATCTAACCAACGCCATTATCCACTGTGCTATGTGTCCTTGAGTTGGTTAGATCCAGTGACAGGACACAAAGAGTGTGTGTTCATTACCCGTTTAGGACAGTGGGGAACTTTGAGAGAGGAATTAACAGAAGATAACTGATAACTGAATCCATCAAACATGGCACGTGGAACTAGAACAGTCAGCCCCAGTGAGCGAAATAAAGGGTTCAGTTCCACATTCCAACCATCTGAAGAAGACCGGAGCGTACAACGGCCGAAACGTTGTGATAAATATGGCAAGAAAGATGAGGACAATAGTCCGAATGACGTAAATACTGAACTTAAAACCCAGCTTATGCCTATTCGTGATCTGGAGTGTTTCATCTAGAGTAAAAAAAAGTTGAACAAAATGAATATTTCTGGTCGCAATGCCTAACGACTCCATCCTCAGCTGCATCTTACTGCTAAATGTTTAACCCATGCGCAGTGCGTGCATTATCGTTTGCTAAATTATATCAAACCCACCCTGTGAGCAATTTTGACACAAACATACTTCTCAGTTTTCATTTGCAGTTTTGTTCATGTTAGAAAATATAATTATTGACTATCTTAAAGTCTACTTTATGTAAACTTTAAATGACGACTTATATCACTGTGTAAAACAAACGTGTACATGACGTCATATGTACATTCAGTGAATTGCAATAGGGATATATACAATTGGAGAAACGGTTCAATTTTTTTTAAACAACTGCAACATACCTCATGTACTTATAAATTCCCGTATTCACCAACCGAATCAATTTGAGCAGGTCATCTAATATTGACTTCGCCTTGAGTCATCAGAGCACCAACTCTTCTTAAACCAGCACCATAATATATTCTCAGAGATGACGGTGTTTTTTTTTTTTTTTTGCACAGCAAAAATGATAGCGGACATTTTCAGTATAATGTCCCCTGATATTTGTTTCTATTTATTTTGCGAAGGTGAATTCTCCCAGAGAGAGAATCGCAAACGAAAGATGTTAATATTGTCTTTCGTTAAATTATAATTTCTTTCTTTTTCTTTCTTCTTAATCTGTTCTTACCTGTATATATCTATTTCTAATAGAATACCGCTGAGATAAGTCTATCTTAATAGGTTTAATGCGTCATCCTCTCCACATAATTCTAAATCTTTCCTCAGATTTGCATAATTTAAGAGAACAATGAAAGAGGCCAACTAAGAAGATGCTGAAACGTACATCTACCTATTTTTCGAAAGTTAATTGCCACAGATTCAAGCTATACCTAAAAAAATCAATATCTTATTCTTGTTTTCGATTGTTTTGTTTTTAAAGAAACAACTTGCTTGTTAGAAATATAGCGATAATTATTAAGCGCTGTTGTCTCTCTTCATAACGAACTATTTACTCTAGGGACCTCCATTAATTCGTGATACCTAAGATTTAAAATCATTTTTTTTTAAAAATGAAAATGCTTTCTTGAAGCTTTCATTTTACCTTTAATTAAAGCTAATGGATTAAATTTACTATTTCCAGTAAGCAAAATATTCTGGCGCATTTCAAACAGAAAATATATTATATATATTATAGATATTAGATTGATTTTTTTTTTTTGGTAAAATAACTGATTATCTCCCTTTTTAGTCTTCTTACCTGGCAATGTAGTTCTCTTTATTAAAGATTTTTCGAGCAATAAATATACTTTACTAGAACATTTTTGAGGAATTTTGGCAGATTTAAAGTATAATAAATCTGATTTAAAACACTTTTTATTTACTTTAAGTTTAAAATAACATAGAAATGCATACTTAAAACAAATAGAAATGCATACTTAAAACAAATAGAAATGCATACTTAAAACAAATAGAAATGCATACTTAAAACAAAACAGTACTTGTGTTTAAACCGACAATAACCATGTTTTATGTGAATGACTAGAGTTGTCATATCATGACAGCTTTATTATTGTTCTACAGAGACTTTATATGTAAAACATAATTTAAGAAAATGATATAAACGCGTTTTCTATATAATTTTTGTGTACCCAGTAATATTAAAAATATTGGAAAATATTCTCCACAATGTAATTATAGGAATGATAATTTTAAATTTACTATAGCCATCCCTTTTATTTTCTGATAATGTCGTATATGGTCAACCATACTTTTGTTGGGGATTAGTGAATGTGTTTGGTTAAATCATAAGGAATTTTTAGGTGGCGTGTTCGTTAACATTCATCCACAACAAATAATAAACGAATATTTAGAACAGGTGATGCAAAGCAGAGTCAAAAACAAAGACAAGTAAAATACACAACAATACGGTAATTTGTATACAAATATATACAAATGAGTTATCAATTGGTGATTTGTTGTATATTGATGTAATAAGACATGTAGTTTGTTGTTGAATATGTTTGAATACTTAAATCAGTGTTTTGATGATTTGTTGTAAGAAGTAAACAGTTTGCTGTACAACGTACAAAAGTGTTCGATTTTACAGTTCAATGGTTAGTGTGTGTATACGAGTGTTATGTGAAATATTCTTAAGTTGTACGAAGTTGTGTACCTTGAACTGTTAATTGTTAAATGTTTTCTTTGTTACTGTTACAGTGTAACTCGGATATAAGAGAGATTTTCTCTGGTCCCAAATTAGAGCCATACTTACCTAAAGAAAATAGACCCAACACGGATATAAGAGAAACCCGGATATAAGAGACTTCTTCTTCGGTCCCGACAACTCTCTTATATCCGGGTTACAATGTACTAATATGTAGTGAATATATATTTCACTTTCTCAAGTAAAGTAAATGAATTTTTGAGAAGTTTGTTTAAAAGAGAGATCGAGTATGTCAAAAGGTTGTTGAGTCAGAGGTTAATTCGCGCGGGAAAGTCAAAGTTTAAACTGGCGTGGAATTGTTTGGCATCTCTCCGAGTGTGGAATTATGACGATATTCAGTCATCCGCCCCCCCCCCACACACACACGAGGGCGTCATGTGGCGCAAGTCCTTTTTAACGTGGGCATTCCGTGCCCGTGGGCTCGGCCAAAAAATAGCCCATTTAACCCGTATCAACGGGTTCCTCCCCGTCTGAAGGCAGAGAGTTCAACCGATCAGCAGGTCCACCGAGTGTGGAATTCTGACTAGTAAGTTGATTCGAATTTCTTTCTTTTATAGGTTCTGGAAAGATAAAATAGGCTTAAACACATTTGACCGCCAAAGGCATTTTTCACGTGCATACTTAGTTTTTAAAGGCTGTTAGCCAATGAGAAATTGAGTTTGTCAGAAGTAGTGTTTGGATTGGATAACAAGTGTGTTGATGTAAGAATGGATTGTTCTGCAAAGGAGTGATCAGGTAACGTGGATTATTCCACACTTTCAAAAATGGGCACGTTACATAATATTTTATATACATAAAAGAATTAAATTATTGTTAAATTCTTGTTGCGTGATTATTTGCATTAAGCTTTTCAATTTTTGATTAATAAATAGAATTCTCACTTAATAACAATATCAACTAACAATGTAGAATTTTAAAAGATTTATATAAAATTTATTATAATTAACTATTATAATTAAAATCTTATCTATAGAAGTAATTAAAAGCTTTTCTACTTAAATATTGTCATAGTTTTAATTGCATTTTATTTTACTATTCGGAGCAGATTTTTGTTAAATCAGAAGCAGTTTGAAAAAAAATGGATGATTTACATTCTCCAAGGAGAACTGGTGCTAACTAATAAAAAAAGATTTTGTAATTAAAACTTAATTTCTCGAAATTTCATGAAATTAAATATGCGAGCTTGGGGGTAACATAGTGAAAAAAAATTATTAATTTCTTTTTAATCACAAAAAATTCAATTTTGTTTCCATTTTACTTAAAACATTCTCGTTTTCTACATGTCAGGTTTATATCAAGTCGTTTCTTCATTTTTATGGGAATTGTCCAGAAGTTCCTGCCATATATGAGGATTAATGTCATATAACGTTCAGCACTCTTTTCGTTGTTTCCAGCGATAACCAAATTGTTATGGAAAATCTAAAGATTTTTAAAACTTTGACCTCATTTTACACTTACAATAAAGCCTTGGTACCAAGGGAATGAACGTCAATGGGTCATCTGGTATTGATATCACCTTCGTCCGTTCCAAGGAGCAAGGCCGCCTAAACCATCGCCATAATAATACACATTCTAAGACGACGCGGACCATTCTTACAGAGCAAGAATGGTTTTGGACACTTTAAGTATAATTTCCCCTGATACCCGGTTCTGTTTATTTTTGCAAAGACAACTTCGAGTCTACTGGGGGTTGCTGATATATTCTTGTCTCAGCCTATGTGGTAGAATCTTAAATAACGAAATATTAGAATAAAGATCTTAGGAAATATGTCGAGCCAAAATTTCGGATAAAATTAAAGATATATATGAAACAAGACAATATGAATAAAAAAAAATAAAATAAAAGAAAAACTTAGACGATGCGTTTCCTCTTGTGATGGACTTTATAAAACAAAACATTTTTCGTCTGTGTATTAATACTTGTTGCAAAATAAAATCCTAACAGTTGTCTTGATAAAGTCCATCAGAGGACGTAAAATGACCCTGGGGTACTTTGAAAATAAATGAGGAAAGCAAAGAACCTCAAGGTTATTTTACGGTCTCCAATGGATATTATCAAAGCAAATGTTACGATTTTCATTTGCAACAAGTATGTATAATCAAACAAAAAATGTCCAATATATAGACACCCCACTTGGTTTGAAGTGGGATTTCAAGCATAAACTGAAAGTCACCATGCTGTGCTGATTTATATATCCACATAATCTCTCGCTATAGAAGTACACACAAACACAACACACACACACACACACACACAATATATATATATATATATATATATATATATATATATATATATATATATATATATATATATATATATATATACACACACACACCCTTGTGAAAATTAATTGAAACAAAACAAATATTTCCGTTATTATTTACTTTTTTTCGTGTTTTTTTCCAAAGAAACTTGACCCATATCAACGGTTCATACTTCTTATGTCCATTCCACAAAGTCGTTCCTTGCAGATTGACCACAGATTCTCGATTGAATTTAAAGTTCCGTGCCAGTCTAAAGTACTTTGATTTGCTCACTGGTAAGGCTTTCCAGTGTATTCGTGCAGCGTTATAATTTTCATAGGCTTCAACGTCCATCGCAGACAATGTCCGTAGGACAACTAATCGACAGCCGAGACAAAAGTATTTATGCGTGATGAAAATCTGATGCATTCAAGGAGTCCGCAATATTTTTCAATGCCAGACAAATTTAATGATACACCCTGAAAATAGATTCACGCCACTGCAAATGACCTAATCTGAGGAAAAGATAGAAATCGATTACACCCTGTTACTTCCAGTGGGTCTAAACATATATATATATATATATATATATATATATATATATATATATATATATATATAAATTCATCAATCATTCATACAAAAAACAAATACAGAGGTTAATGATTTAAATGGCGAGAATACATCATCGCAAACAATATAAATAAGTTGTACCAACCCCGAACCGGTATATGAATGATATGATCCCTGTTTATAAATCATTAACCTCTATATTTGTTTTTGTATGAATGATTCATGAATTTATAAATTGCACCTTTTAATTGATATATATATATATATATATATATATATATATATATATATATATATATATATGTAACTATACTCGTCTCGAAAAACATTCGAATTTTTGATTTGCCAATAATCAAATCAATCTCGAAGGAAAAAAAGGTTTTGAAAAAAGAAAGAGCTAGAAACATGAAAGTCTGTCGAAAAAATCGCACAGATACAGGGTCAAAGCCCAAAGAAAAAAACCCGACACGAGTAAAAAAAGCCCTTTCGCTTTTGCCTCTTTAGCCAGTTTTCCCTGATGATCCGCTTAGGTGAAACCTGGGTAGGTTTGTCTGGCTCACAAGGTTTGACTATATATATATATATATATATATATATATATATATATATATATATATATGTGTGTGTGTGTGTGTGTGTGTGTGTGTGTGTGTGTGTGTGTGTCTGTGTAATTTATTTCTTAAAACATCATTATAGTGTATACTTCACCGGAGATATAGACGTTTGATTTTATGGGCTTTATCGCTCGGTTACGAAGAATCTCACAATATTCTTTTGACCATTTTTAATAAAGCACATACACTTCGTTTAGATTATTTTCTCGAAAACTTCATAGCTGTACTGTTTTGTACGTGGAACGTAAACAAAGCAATTTCTAAAGAATTAATGGATTTATTAGTTCTCCGACATTTTATCATTTCAGTCGTTATTATAGTTGACGCTTCTTATTTGAAATAGTCGCCATATTTTTATTTATTAAACAGTGTATATAGACTATTGACCTGCACATTCAAAAAGAAAACTCTCGGAAGAAAAATATGTTCGCCATTAGTTACATCTCTGCCACGAAGAAGGTTACAACAATAAGGTTTATATTTGTCCAGGCCGCTAGGTGTAATAGCCTCTGTTTAATAATTAAAATCGGGTGTCTATTTCAAATACAAATTGCCCTGTATGATAACGTTTAAAGTAATAAAAATATCGGATCAATAAAATAAATACACTAATTCTTTAGAAATACATACCCAAGTGAATACATACATATGTACATACACACAGAGTATATATATATATATATATATATATATATATATATATATATAAAGAAATATAGTCTTAAGGTGTGCTATATTTATGGAATAAAGTGCTCAATATCCGAGATAGAGCGTGTGTAAATATAAAAGTGAACATAGAAGTCAATACTTAGAGGCGACAGTCTGTTTCATGCTATATGCAATCGTCAGGCCACATGTGCTGTTATTTTTCTCGGCTATTTATATATATACGGGTTAGTGGTGCATTGTGGGTATTCTGTTATGGCGGTTATTTCACCGGAAGTCGTTTGTTTATCTATTTAGGTCAAATTATATTGCTTGTTTTTATTTTTGTTTCTTATTTTATTTATTTATTTATTAACGTAGTAAAAATTTGTTTATATCACTTATTTAATAGTATTGACTTCTATGTTCACTTTTATATATATATATATATATATATATATATATATATATATATATATATATATATATATAGGTATAGGTTTAGGGAAAAAATGAAATGACTACATGTTAGAGACCGTAATACGCGCGTGTTGACATTCATACGTTGGTAAGCAAATAAATAATTACCAAACTTAGCCAAGAGGTGTAGACAAAATAGTGCTCAATGTGATTAGACAGAGCTAAGAAATGTATATTAATAAATACGCATATAACTACGTTTGGTGTACGACTAAAGTTTCGGTGTTTACCCTACTATTCGGTATATATATATATATATATATATATATATATATATATATATATGTGTGTGTGTGTATGTGTGTGTGTGTGTGTGTGTGTGTGTGTGTGTGTCACATTAAATAATTTAGACAAGTTTTGTCTACTTATTTTTAATAGGATCCTCTCGTAATTAGGGACAATTTTCTTAGTATCCTTACTAAAGGAAGAAAGAAATATTACCATTTTGGTGTATATTCATTTTGTTCCGAGTACTTTCGACATTAACACTATGTCATCATCAGTGTCTTGTTTTTTCTAAGAAAAACAAGTGTTGTGTTCATCATGATTCTAAGGCAAAATTGTTTTTCACTTCACAAGTCATGATTTCATTGTCAGCAATTTTCTCTTAGAAAAAAACATCATCCTAATGACGACAACTTATACAAACGTGTTGAAGAAAAATAAATAGTGAATAAAATTTCAGAGTTTTAGGCAGAAACATTAGAAGGATAGACTTGAACTAGCCTTTAAAAGGAACCGGAAACCCAATCCTAAACAGGAAATAAAGGCTAAACCTCTGCTCCTGTTCGGGGAGGGATGTGAACCAGACTATAGTCCTACTTATCTAAGCCTATTTAGGAAAAAATAAATAAATAGTAAATAAATTTTCAGAGTTTAGGCGTAGACGTCAGAAACTGTTTTTATATCTTAAGCCAATGTTCTTAATATTTTAATTTTCTCTCATTACATGTGGAACACCAGCGTCTGCCAATGTTTCTATGATAGCAATCAATTTTTTGTATTTATCCATTTAATATTTCTGAAATATCTTTTTTCGTTCTGAGCTTGATAATATGTTCTCTTTCAGTTTTGAGTTTTCTCTCCGATTTTTTACAATTTTCTACATTGGCCTAACATCATTTAGTAGAATTACAATGCACTGCTCTCCTTTTGGTACATAACTTTTATATGACTCAGAGCAATATTAATAAATTAAAAATAATTAATGTCGATACTAATCTGAGCAGCAATCACTCATAAATACATTTTTATTAAAATGACTGACAAATTACTTTTCTCAAGGTTTTCTTGTGTTTTTCTTGTGTGCGAACAAGAGTTTTGAGTTTTTAACTAAGTGTGTTTTACAAGTCGAAAACACAAATATATTACACGATTCTAAAATCGTCTAAAAATAACTGAAACCCTTATCATAATATTTGAAACCCTTACAATATTTGGAAACCTTATCATAAATGGACCTGTCGGGTGGGTCTTCAGAATATGCCGACAGCGCCTCTGCAGACGGGTAAGATCGCCCCTAAATGAAGCGTCCTGGGTTATACGATAAACTACAACTAGCAAATCCTCTGATCAGGAAGTTTTGAGGAGCTTGGAACCACCTCTTAATTGCTGGTGTTCCTAGTTCTACCATGATCCGGAGTGTTGGCATCTGTTAGGGCCCCATCTATGGGCACATAGTTAACCCCAAACTGATGTCAAAACAATGTGAAAGAGTAAAAACATTTTTTATACCAACAATATATTTTTTGTAAAAAAATATTACCATCAACAAATTTTTGATGAAAAAACTATTATTAGCAATACGTTTTGAAAAAAAAATATTAACAGCAATATATTATTACCAGCAATACAGTTAAAAAAAAAAAAGAATTTTAACATCAATACATTTTTTAACACAATAAACATCTTGTCGGCATTAAATAACCCATTGAGGTTGAAATACCGTAAAACAAATCCAACCAAGCAAACCATATCATGACCAACATCAACAACGAAAACGGTTACAAAATACTGGCCAAATTAAGTATATATATATATATACCTTTACACCGATTAACTATTATTTACTTAGCATTTACAATAACACAAACAAAATCTTGGAAAATGGCTAATGCATTAAACAAAAGCACCTAACACGGACAACCATTTGAACAATTTCAACATACTAAGGTTCACTTGTAAAATAAATCGCTTTTTGGCATGCAGCAAAAACGCAATAAAATCTATTATATAACTTTATTTACAATGAAAGAATTGCAGATAAAACAAAATGCATTTTTATCATTATTAATATGTTTTGTAAATTTGTGCTAACTTTAGCCTTTTTATTGGGTTGGTGCATAATTATCAGGCGTCTTTCAACAATATTTATTATAGAAAAAAATAATAATTCAACAACATTTTTAAATTATTATTCCGGAGCGTATGATTATCGAAACGCATTTTTAAAAGATGAAACTAAAATAATATTTTTTATTAAAAAAAAGTAAACAAAACAGCAATTTTTATTAACAAATAACTCGCCTACAAAGACGCCTGATGATTATGCACCAAAGTAATATATATATATATTTGAGTGCAAATTTATTGACTCGTATAATAGAACGTCACACACACTCACGCACAGACTATATTTACCTGGTGTAACAGCAAAATTGTCCAAATCACGTAACCGCATGGGATAATTGTTCATCCCACAAAAATTTTAATATCTGAAACACCACTGAACTGAGTTTCTTTTTTCGGGGTTTTCAGATGAGACGTTTAGTCATCTTCACACCATTTTTCTTAAACATCACTGAGAAACCCTTTTGACTTATTCAGCTAGAAAGAGAACAGGTCAAAATTAATTTGTGTCATCCCCTCTGTCTTCTCACCTCAGCAATGGTGAAAGGAAAAACCTTTCAGACCTTCATCAATAGTGCCAATACTCATACTCGTGCTTCCATCTTCTAAGGCCATTCAAGAACCATCAATTTAATGGTGATTAAGTTTAAAACAACAAAGAACAGTATAGAGAAAAACTGGCCCAAGGGGTAACAACAGAGAAAGGCATCATGAACTTAGAGCTAACGAGATCAATTAGAAAAGATTCAACTCAATACATAAGACCTTGTTACTCCAGGACAGAAAGTTAGAAGGTTAGAGAGGGCGAGGATCATCTTGTACAAGTTGGAAAATGATACTGAAATAATATATATATATATATATATATATATATATATATATATATATATATAGGCTTTATTTTAATACTTCATGAGCATCCGGTCCTCAGATATGATTAATGATAGATGCCATCACGATACTTCTTTTAAGCTTGGAGTATAATTATAGAATTCACTCACAATAAGAGTTCAACAGTGTTATTAAAACCCCCAGATAATTCCAGTAAGATATATTCAATCATTTCTAAGATACACCGGTTCAGAGCTTAATCGAACAATTGGACAATTTCGCGGTTACACCCGGTATATTTAATTTTAAAATCATTAGCTGGGATCATTGAAAGTGACAGACATGCACGCACAGATCATATATATATATATATATATATATATATATATATATATATATATATATATATATATATATATATATATATATATATAAGAGAGAGAGAGAGAGAGACAATAAACCCAATGCCTTTTCATCCCAAAACAAAGACCACCACATTTCCTTCAGATGAAAAGTCATTGGTCTTCTTTGGAGCAGGTGAGTAGAGATGTTTCTTTGTCTCTGGATCAAGTAATGATCACAAAATTATCCAGAAATTGGGAAAAGTTCGAAAAAATCAGGTGAATCTTCATCAGATAATGTCAGATTTTCTCGTAATTTGATCAGCCCGGTTCGCTTTTCATCAGGTGTCCGGAGACATAGCACCCTCCTAGTAGAAAACATATCCATGTCAAGTTCATTGCGCAAAACATTCTCAACTCTCTCTCACATGATGTGCTAACAGCATTGGCTATTTGATACATAGTTAATCGTCTGTCATCCATCACCTTGTGGTGAGCACGATCAATCTTTTCGTCGGTGGTGGCAGTTGCAGCATTTTCAGATTTTGGGTCATCTCAAAACTCCTCACTTCACCTAAATTCAGCTGTCCACTTTTGCACTGTTGACAAATCTAAGTCTTTGCAGAGACCATGTCAGCATGACAGTTCTTGAGCCAGACTATTTTCGGACGGAAACTTATAACACCGCAGTGATTTTTTTTTTAATTTTCAGAAGAAATCGTTACTCGTCAGATGTCAGTTTACCTGGAAAGAAACAATGCAGTTATTAATAAGGTGAGCTAAAATGACTGCATCCAAGATTTCACATTTCCAGCATCACTCATTCATAGTCAGCCTATAAATAATTAAGCCGACCGTCGTATGCGTTAACGAATATGCAGAATGTAGTGTTTGTGCAGTGGTGCAGTGTTGTAGAGGTACGCTGGAATAATAGAGTGCGACTCGGAATGAGGAATCGGAGTGCCGAGTTCAAATTCCACTCGAATCCATTACATTCGCTTACCCTTGGGAAAGTTACGAATCCTTTTTTTCTCTCACCCCGCCCTAGGTATGGGTAATTAGCAGAACAGATAGGGTGGCAACTGGTCTAACGCAAAACGAAATAGCAACCTACTCCGGAAAAAAATCTGCCTCGTCAGTCATGTATCGAAAGATACATGATCGCCTAACCGTGTATCCCGCATGGCATATAACTCTCTGAAATTAAATTACGTGCTAATACCCTTGGGAAAGGTATGAATCGTCTACTTCTCTCACCAGCTATGGGTAAATAGCAGGATGGACCGGGTTCTATAGCCTTGGATGGCAACTAGTCTAACGCAGAAAGAGATGGCCACCCGCTCCGGGAAAAAATCTGCCTCGTCAGTCATGTATCGAAAGATACATTATCGCCTGAGCGTGTATCATGTATGGCACAAAACTGACGTAACTGAGCGTTTGTGTACATACGCAATTACGTTTATATTTACATTTTAATGTCTATGTTTATGTCGTGGTTAAAACGTTCGGTTTCTGACTCTCACCACGGAGGATTTACAGGATGGTGACTTCTTAGTGTGGAATTTTTGAAAAGTGACCAAAACCGGATAGAGAGAACCCGATGCTTGTGCTAGCACGAAGTCACAAGTCATCGTAACCGAGGGATTCAACGTGCAAGCTTCGTTCAGACTGTTGATAACGCGCAACAGATGTCTTAATGTCCTCTCAGTATAGTTGCAGTCGGATCTGTTAGTGTTGAACAAACACAAAAATATTTGAGCGGGCGTTTGCAGCAGGGATTAGCTACCCCCGCTCCAGTAGAGAAGTATAGCCATTTTGATATCTCTTTGAGTGAAGAATCTTTGGAAATAACCAAATGTACACCCACATGCCGTCGGTTGTGTGACACGTGATTACACTCTGTTTTAGGATCTGAATGTTTCACTGTATATTATTTCTATTCTGTGATTTACAAAGACTCGTTCAGTGAAATGCATTGACAAAGAACAAGATTACGTGGATATGTACATGCTTTCTTGTGTAGCATAAGATTTAGCAAATAATCTTTTTTTATGTGATGTGTCTCTTCAGGAAGTGGGTTATCAGGATTCTTCATAACTTCCTGTCCCTTTAATCTCTTAGAAATGTTAGTCTTTTGGACATCTCCCTTAAAGCCTCTTCTGCTAACTGTTTTCACAAGCTCCTTACGTCTATCATTCTCCGCTATTGTTCGTCCCTTTTGCCTTTAACATGTCCTCTGAATGTTAAATATTTTCCTAATCCTTTTTTTCCTTGTTATGTACTTGTGAAATTTCAATTGTCCCTTACTGATTCTAGGGTATATATATATATATATATATATATATATATATATATATATATATATATATATATATATATATATATATATATACACTGCGTGCCAAATTATTATTGAAATAATTTTTTCTAATATTTCAAACAGCGTCTAATCAATTCACACAAAATTTTCACACAATGTTGGCAACACGGACCTGCGCAATCACTGAAATTTTCGTATTGATCTGCGCAATTTAAACAAACTGGCGTTATCAGCACAGTGATTTGAGCGTGTCAAACTATTATAAAGGTTTAGTTAAATTCCCAGAATTGAGCAAGCAAAGCGTCTATTAATGTTGCACGTGAATGTTTATGATCAAAAGAAGCTAATAAATAAGATAATCAAATAAATAATAACAGATACAAACAAAGGCACAGTTTTAAACAAATTAATAGGGATTGTGCTTTCCAAGTTTTGAAATTACTTGAAGAAGTCGACGATCCATAGAATTTGTTAATTGTAGGATGTCATTTGCTGTAATGTTGCGAGATATGTCAAGAATTGCTTCCCACAACTCAGCGTTGCTCCTGAATTGTCGTCCGTTGGCGTACAGTCTTCGCTCCATGATGCTCCAAGTGTTTAAGATTGGGTTCAAGTCTGGAGAATTTGCTGGCCACTTCATTTTTCGAAGCCTAACTGTTTCAAATATTCAGTAGTCTTGTGAGCAGCATTTGAGGGAAAATTATCTTGCATAAAAACAATTGCCCTTCTGAAGGCAAGTCTTTGCCTTTTCATCCACGGTTCAAGATGCTCCTTCATAAATGCTTATGTATGCATCAGCAGTCATTTTGATGCCATCTGGTACTCTCTATGGGCCCACTAATGTTTTTTTTTCCGGTAATACCACCCCAGATCATTGTTGGCGTCTCAAAAGCTGATGGCGATTCTGTCCGTTCATTACCCAGCCTTTGCACTATCTATCTGGCCCATCAAGTGTTGCTCGAGTTTCGTCTGTGAACAAAACTTTAGAGAAGTCAATCTTCATATTGTCCTCGGCCCTTTTCAATCGATTTTGAATGTGTTTTCTCGTCAACGGAGGCTTCGATACAGGTTTGACTGTTGTTGCTATTTCGCTCAGATACCGACACCGAGTACTTTTAAACACAGTAGGATCCCCAATTTGACTGAAAAGCTCTTGACTGGTAAGTCCAGGGTTCTTCGTGGCCTCTCGTTTAAGTCGTGACACGAGACAACGTGAAATAACCTTCGGCTTGCCTTTATCTGCCCTTTTGCGTACTTGTGTAGGGTCGGCAGTGAACTTTTTCACTGTTTGATGACACCTCCCTATAATTTCAGAAATCTCTACGGTAGATTTATCTTTTGAGAGTTCTGAGGTGTTAGTTTTCTTTTCAGTATCACTTAAACTGCTTTTACGGCCCATCTTTTCACTAAATTCTTACACTTTTATAATAATTTGGCACGCTCAAATCACTGTGCTGATAACAAATATGGCACCAGTTTGTTTACATTGCGCAGATCAGTAAGAAAATGTCAGTGATTGCGCAGGTCAGTGTTGCCAACATTGTGTGAAAATTTTGTGTGAATTGATTGGACGGTGTTTGAAATATTATAAAAAAGTTATTTCGATAATAATTTGTCACGGAGTATATATATATATATATATATATATATATATATATATATATATATATATATGTGTGTGTGTGTGTGTGTGTGTGTGTGTGTGTGTATGTGTGTGTGTGTTAAAATAATTGTAAAGATCAAGTGCATTTATAACATTTATATTTATTTTTAGAAAATAGGGCTCGATACAACAGTAGACCATAAAATCATAATTGATTTATTTTTAAACATATTACCATCGCAACACCGAAAATCCCATGTTTCAAAAGTGAAACTTCAATTCAAATTCAATCATAAATTAAATTAGCATGGCTCGATAAGGGAACAGAACTTTGTATTTTGAGTTTAATTTTTTTGATTGAATTTGAGTTAAAGTTTCAGTTTTGAATCATAGAAATTGCGATGTTGCGATTGTAATATATTTTTATAAAGACATATATATATATATATATATATATATATATATATATATATATATATATACAATGTATCAAAAATCCTTTCACATGGGCGGGTTCCTCAAATCAATATACACCGGGAATATCGGAAATATATATATATATATATATATATATATATATATATATATATATATATATATATATATATATATATATAAAACGTTATTTTTAGCGGATACAAATTTTTGAGTAGACGGTTCGTTGAATTATTAAACAGTATATTTATGTTGTCTACTGGCCTTAATATTCGAGAATTCTTTTTAAAGACACACACACACACACACACACACACACACACACACACACACACACATATATATATATATATATATATATATATGATCGGATAAGGAACAGATAGGAGATGTTTATAAAACTATTTTATTAAGACTTCGTCAAAGAACGAAAATAAAAATACTTTAAAAATCAGACTTTTCACTACCCACGTCACTTTATCCTCAACGCTAGAATACGGGCAGACATATTCTACAAATCCCAAACATTAGTCATTGCCGATTGCACATCTGACATCAGCAACGTAAAATTCATAATTCTATACTCTAACACACTACCTACGATATTTGAAAATAAATTTGTTATCTCCAACACTAGTTTTCTTACCACCACCTCCAAAACAATCGGATATATAATTAGGTAGAATACATTATCCATCACCACTTCAGATCCGGCAATTAATCAAATAAAGTGTTCACAATTTAAATACACTTACATTTGAGAGATATTTCGAAATTTAAATGCCATCTTCACTGAATAAAAGAGACACCAACAAATAACAAGAAAAGCTTGGTAAATTGTATGTTAATTTCATACAACTTATTTATATTTTTCTTGTGTGCTTTGGTGCGTGTAGTTACAATTGATTTATGGTACATGTGATAAAAGGGAGAATTTACTCTGTACTATTACAAATTATCACAGAGAAAATTTGGACACGTGTTGTCCGTACAAAGGTTCATGGCGAAGAGATTGAATTTGACGTTTTTTGACGGAATGCAAACATCTCTCCATTTTTTATTTATTTAATTTATTTGATACAACGTATTTATTTTATTGTTTTATTTTATTGGTAATTCTCATTATTGTTATTTTTTTTATATATTATATATATTTAAAATAATAATGTTTCTAAATCACCAAACTTTACTAAATCCATTATTTAATAATCTAAGTTATATTTAACTACCACTACCACGAAGGGTGTTCACGTAAAAACGACTCCAACCCGACATGTGGAATACCTCAATATATAAACAATGCCTACTAGACACATACACACGCACACACAAGTATACGTATATACATAATCACCCGATTCTCGCATAAACAAACAAGAATTATGATAGACATACACATATAAATCATACGCACAAACGCTACTTGACAAGTCAAATGAACGTGAAACCTGCTTAAATAATGTATATACAAAAACACAAAAATATATAAACATTTTTCCATCTCTCATTCTCCGATGAAGCTTTAATAAATGTGAAACATGTCAGATTTATCAATGTTTCCTATTTGTTCTTTATCCTCTCATTCGGTAACATTCCGATCCATATTTGATCTGTATCTAATCCCATTTCATATATATATATATATATTATATATATATATATATATATATATATATATATATATATATATATATATATATTAATAGAAAAGGTTATCTTACTCGTTCAATTCCAATCTAAAATTCGAATATCTGTATTTTCTAGTAACAAATTTTATCTGATCCATTTTCAAAAACTCCTTCAGGGGAAACAGTTGATAAGGTTATTTTGCGCTATAATCGATTTCAATTTCAGGCGTTTTGACAATATTTTTCACTTTTCTATCTTTCCCCAAAGCATAGGCACGACTACTCAGATAGATAGATAGATAGATAGATAGATAGATAGATAGATAGATAGATATGAACAGTGACTGATATGAAAAGGTATATAGATAGATAGATAGATAGATAGATAGATAGATAGATAGATAGATAGCAAGAGAGAGAGAGAGAGGGAGATGACTGTAGACTCCTCGATATATATTAATAGAGATATTAGGTTGGTGCAAAAATAATGTCGTTTTTTGACGTTAAAAATACGTCAAAAACCGACGTTATTTTTGCACCAACCTAATATATGTAAATAGACTGAGTTAGATATCGTGAATAGACTGAGAGCGATAGATAGATGCGAATAAATATATAGATGTAAATAGATAAATATATATGAACAGACATAGATCGATCGATAGATAGATAGAAACCGGCTGAGATAGATATATGTAAAACAAAAGACATACATAGAAAACAAATGACATAGATAGATATATATAAAACAAAAGACATACATAGATATAAAACAAAAGAGATAGATAGATAGATGTGATCCTTTTAATATAAACAATATAGATATAAAAGGAAAGAGATAGATAGACAGATAAATATTCATAAAAGAAAAGAGATAGATATATAGATAAATAAACATAAAACAAAAGAGATAGATAGATAGATAGATAGATAGATGTGATCATTTTAATATAAACAACTTCAAACTTTATGGGAAAGTATACGAAACAAACGGATAGTGGGAGTAACCGTAGCGAGATTAATGATTGGCATACACACTCTTAACATTATATAGATATCACGCTGTGTTGCTAGTTAAGTGTGTGAGAAAATAGGGGAAAAAAAACATCAATTATAAGAAATCCGAATGAATTGTTTTCTATAAGAACAAAATCCCATGATGCGAACAAGTGATTTGAGATGCCGAAATCAAGCATTTACAAAAAGTTAATTATCTGAGAATTGCTTTCGCAAAGAACCAAAATCCGAAAACGCATTTGAATAAAGGAAAATGCCATACAAAAGTTCAGCAAAGTTTAAAGGAACAGGAAAGTTTTGTTAGAAACAAAAAAAAAAGATTATTAAATTGTGATGTAATATTAGTCCCCCTATATGCTATTGAATAGTAGTCCGCAAAAAATGAAGATGACACCAGAATCAAGACAAATATAAGTTTACAGAAAGATTCTGGGAATACTATGGACTGAATACGTCAGTGACGCGGAAGCTTTAGAAAAAATGGAAAGAGAAGACATTAGTAATTAAAATCATAACGGAATAAGGAAATTTCTAAGGAAAGAAAATTTACTAAATTTGACACTAACACTTAAAGGTAGTTGTGACAGCGGAAAACAGCGCCTAAACTTGCTAATGAGCTTGCGTAAGTAAATGACAGAACAGATATTAGGTAAGATAGTATTAGGTTGGTGCAAAAACAATGACGTAATAATGTCGTTTTTGACGTATTTTTTGACGTACTTTTTGACGTATTTTTTAACGTAAAAAAAACGACATTATTACGTCATTATTTTTGCACCAACCTAATAGAAAGACAAAATTATTAGGAGCTACGAAGGAGAGGAGATTGTGGAGAACCATGATCGCCAGAGACTTGAAGGGACGCGACACGTAAATGTATCAGAATTTAAACATCTTCTCTAATATATGTATCCGTCAAGTTAGCTAAAGATTCAAGTCATCATCATCATTATCATCATCATGATCCTCATCCTCATCAAAACTGTGTCGATTTGAGATCATGAATTAACATGTTCTCTCATCTTCAATGACATTGTATATTGATTCGACAATATTTTGCCAGCTTTTTCTGTCCTCTGCGAATTTACGGATTCGTTGTAGATCTTCCTTGATTGTAAACTTCTCCAAAGGAAAAAGTGGGAATTTCTGCCCTTTTCTTTGAATGTCTCGGTTCAGCGTTGTGACTATGGGTGTTCTTGGATGACCTCAGAACTTTTTGAAGTCAGTCTATTCAAAATACAACTCAATGGCTTTGTTAGCTGGGCATTCTGGATCCATTCCCAAAATATGTCCAAGAAGTTTCCATCTTGCTTTCAAAATGAACAAAGACAATCGAATATTGTCTTTCTCAGCATGTGCAGCAGTAATTGGAGCAGCCATTACCTACTCCGGCGTTACAAAATTCAAGTGTATTGGGAAAATTTTACTCATTTCCCACCACCACTCCCTGATAAAATAAAAACATTTTTTTGCTATTTATTCTCTGCGAGAAAACATGATGATACAATAATTACACAATTGAGAACACGGACTCTTTATAATTATAATTGGTTTTATTTATCGATAGATGTTTTTGATTTATTCATAGTGATTCAGAATCGTAAGTCTACTTTTACGATCTCATTTTGCTAGTATTTTGGTATATGATGTGAGGCACCGTAGAATAATAGATTGAGAAATCGGAGAGCCGAGTTCGAATTCCAGTCGAATCCATTATATTCACTTACGTACTAATACACTTATGAACCCTCTTCTGCCTCCAGACCGTATTCTATAGACTTGGATGGCAACTGGTCTATTGCAGAAAAAATGGCAAACTACTGCGGGAAAAATCTGCCTCGCCAGTCATGTATCAAAAGATACATGATCGCTTAAGCTTGTATCACGCATGGCACAAAACTGAGTGATGTGAATAACTGTCTAATGACACTATGATCATACGCTGGTTAATATCATGACAGTCTGTGTCATAAGTGTGTCGTAGTGATATATTCTATATATGACGTTTTGTGTTTTTTGTTGTTTTTTTTTTTTGTTTTTTTATTATTTCCAGAGAAACATTCTCCGAGTGGGCAAATATATTACCATTTATCTCAACATCCCCTAAAGATTACTTAAGAAAATCGAAAGCTTGGAACAGAATTCTTGTACTTTGCTACCAGAAAGAATTTCGAATAATCTTCTAATAAAATTACTTCGTTGTCTAAGCAGCACTACACGTATTTGTAAAGGTTGATGAGTAAAATTTATCGAAACAAAATATCTGCTGTCTTTAATATTTTTACTTTAACATACACACACACACACACACACATATATATATATATATATATATATATATATATATATATAATTGTAATTGCATGAAACAGCCTGTCGCCTCTGAGTGTTGACTTCACTATTCAATTTTGTATTTATATTTACATACGCTCTATCTCTAAAATTGAGCACTTTATCCCATAAATATAGCACACTTTAAAATTATATTTCTTCATATAATTGTAAATATAATGCCTTTATAAAAACAAAGATAAATGATCTCATATAAAATAAACATGCTGATTGATTCGTTTGTACTATTTATCGGTTGCCTAAAGCTTAACTTTCTATTTTTAGATTATAGGGATAAATTTAGCGATAATAATGATTTATTGGTACTTCACTAAAGGATATTTGCACATAAGTGAAATAACTAAGACGACTGGAATTCGAACTCGGATCTACGGTTCCGCTTTCCGAAACTTTATCCATTACACCACGCGCAAAATCCAAGGGTGCATTTGTTGATATTCTCTAATTGTCATACATCTAGGTACTGACGAAGTTCAACGTTCTTTAACCTCAGTGATCGGACAAGAGGTAGTGTTTCAACTTGATATGGCCGTAAGCTATAAAATAAACATTATGAAAAGTTTATTTAATAAAATCCAATTAGTTTTCTAAAACTATTATAATAACTCTCAATTAATAAAAGGAAAACTCTAGGTTTAGATCTTGTTTTTTTAACTACAAAACGAATAGACCCTTTGATATGAACAGACCGTTAAGAAAAGAGAATTATTAGAGTCAAATTAATTATTTCCTCTCAAACTATTTTCATAAAATTTTAAGTAACATCAAACGCCAATCAATGGTGCTTTTCTAGAGTGCATCATTTTCAACAGCTTCATTAATTCATTTTGATTTTAAAGATGAAACGGCAAAAAATAAATTTATAAATTCATTAAATTTAAAGATAAGAAAATTCAATTTTTATTCTCATAAACTTTAAAACGTTTAACCTCATTAAAGTCAATCCTCTATATCAGATGGGTCTTGTTTACAAATTTACTTAGCATACTGAGGATTGGTATTTCCCATAGGATATAAAACTGAAACTCTTTCTTGTAGAATCACTTGTCATGATTACAGTCAAAGTGCAAAACGATAGAACTTAATACGTAAACCAAATACAGTAAAACCGGAGTCTTTGTTTTCTGCTATCATATACAACAAAACAGCATGTTCTACCGCTTAAGACCATAGGAAGCACTATTTATGGCTATAGCAGGGAGTCAATTACGATCAAAACAAGCGACTATTCGTAGCTGCACGTAATAAATTTAAATGTGTTCTTGAAGGAGCTAACTCTCTTTTTAGTGAGAGAATGAGGCACTGTGTTGCATCTAACAACTTTAGCTCTCGTGATTACTGGCAGCACTGTAATAGTGTATAAAAGAGTAAGTTTTATATACCTCCCCGCTTCAGTGAGTTTGAGGTGTGAATATCTGTTGATAAACTTAAGTGTTTCACCCGTAAATTCTCTCTAAGCTCGACTCTCGACTCATCTTGAGAATCCTTTTATATCTTTCCACTTCGAACTGAGCTTCCGTTGAATGATATACATATAATGCATTCTATGTCTTCTGCTATCATCTCTAATTTTGATCCACACAGATCATGAGGACCTGCTGGTATCCCTGTAATTGTCCTTAAAATATGTGCTCCGGAACTTGTTCCTGTTGTCTCAAAAGTGCATAATAAATGCTACGCTGCAACCTGTTTTCCTGCTTATTGTAAATCCTCATCTGTTGTTTCAGTATTTAAGAACTGTGGTGGACAGTCTGAAACCCCCAACTCTCGGCCTATTAGCCTTCTACCCCTTTTTGGTAATCTATTAGAGGCCTTAATCAATGCTAAATTACTTAACTAGCTGACGTCCCATTGCCTGCTTTCAGACAAGCAATATGGGTTTCTTTTCTCTAGGTCAACTATTGATGTATCAACGATCATTACGGAAAGAATATCAAGCTTGAGATAAGAATGTTGAAACTCTGTTTGTTCAAGGGTTTCTTCTAACATTTATCTCCTTTTTTGAGTTTGACAATCAGTTCATTTTGCAAATTTGTCAATTTTTCACCTCTTGCAATGAAGAAACCTTCTGGCACGAATATCAATTCCCGAATGCTCTGCTTGTGTTTTTTAGGTAAAAAATAACTACTGGTAACATTATTAGAACATTCTAGAATATTCCACTTGAATAATCTAGAGTACTAAAGCAATTTAACATATGAAATTTGCATTGTACGATTTTTTTTCATACATTCAGATAGTTAAATGGGATTTATTTCTATTAAATAAAAATGTTGGTTTTCTATGCATATTTAGTTATAATAAATCTGTGTACAGTTACATGAAAAATTATATTTATTTCTTTGTTGGAAATACAATAGCTTAAATTTTTGTATGAGTACGAATTTTTTTTCGATCATTATATACACACACACACACACACACACACACACACACATATATATATATATATATATATATATATATATATATATATATATATATATATATATTGTGATCCACAGACAGACTGTTTCTCTGTATCTCAGCTCATCAGTGTGACTAGTCGTCCGGTTGCTTCAAGCTGTGGTATAATCCATGTGCCACAGACTGTTTCAGTTTCACAATTTTTTTTCCATAAATGATTGAGAAACAAGGCTAAAGAGTCCAGTCTACAATGTTTTTTAACGCTTAGCGAGAGGAAGTTGGATTAATAAGTTTCAAAAACGAGCAATAACCTAATGCTACCTTGACACAATCGACCAGAATACGAATTTGGCTTGGCTATTAAAATTTACGTACCTAAGCGTTGCACTAATACATACAAATACTATTATTTAAATCACTTTCTCCTTCTCTCTCTCTCTCTCTCTCTGACTCCCTTTCCTTCTCTGTCTCTCCCCACAGACACACAGACACACACACATACACATACATATATTTAATTAATTGTATTTCCAACTAATGAATAAACATATTTTTCCTATAATTAACTGTACACAGATGCATAATAACGACATAAAATTCATGCTATTAGGTTGGTGCAAAAATAAGGTCGGTTTTTGACGTTAAAAAATACATCAAAAACCGACATTATTTTTGCACCAACCTAATATATGCACTCGTCAGCCACGTGGCCTGACGATTGCATCTAGCATGAAACAGACTGTCGCCTCTAAGTGTTGACTTCTATGTTGACTTTTATATTTACACACGCTCTATCTCTGATATTGAGCACTTTATCCCATAAATATAGCACATCTTAAGACTATATTTCTTCATATATATATATATATATATATATATATATATATATATATATATATATATACATGTTTCATTGAATACGACAGACATGGTGCTTTTATTTAGTTTTTTTTATACAATTTCTCATGTGATCTTATAATGTTTTTTCTTTTCAAAAGATAAACTACATAAAAACTGTCAAATACAGATGTAAATTTAGCCATTTTCATGGTTGAAACATATTAGCTCTTAACAAGAAATTGATTGTATTATGTATGTATTTTTATAATGTGTTAATTTTCAAAACCCGGTCAAGATATGGTGTCTATGTTCATACTTGATATTATTGAATGTACTTTTTTTTTTTAATAATAAAGCGTCCATGATTTTTAGCCTTTTCTTTACATGGAGACGATCAAATTATATTTGTGCTGTCAACAAGTATGTTACGAATGGGTTCCAGTAGATGTCCATGAGTATTTAAATGAGACCTACTTGAGCTATGGTGAGAAAGGTGTAGTGTTAGTCATCGTGTCAAATATATTTTTCTTCCGAAATAAAAAAAAAATGTATGTTCATATAAGAAATTGTATGAAAATCTAAATCAAATTAAGTTGTCTGTCGTATTCAATGAAACATGCATGAAAGAAGGATTGCTGCCTAAATACACAAATTATATATATATATATATATATATATATATATATATATATATATATATGTGTGTGTGTGTGTGTGTATGGCGGTTGCATGCACAAACTCAGATGAAGACAAATATGGACGCTAGTGAATATGTGCGCAGAGTTTATGCAAGCTTTGTTGGCTTCTGTCAGATTGTGTGTGTAAATGTTCGTTTATCTCTGTTACTACATTTCTATTGGTTGTTTTCTCAGGCGGCATCAAGTGTTGATTTTTTTTATCTTCTCTTGCGTCTTATTTAACCTTCTTTCATTTATAGAACCGATGACCCACATTGATAAAACAATTTGTTCAAGTTTCCTCCTCCATTTCGTTTGTTTTAAAATAACCTATATCTACCCCACTGTCTCTCTTTCTCTCTCTCTCTCTCTCTCTTTATATATATATATATATATATATATATATATATATATATATATATATATATATATATATATATAATTTAAGTTTCTTGATTTTTCTTTCTTTTTTTTTTTGACATTTCGCTTTCTGTAGTGTTTCAATAAATTCGTCTTTCCTGCCGCACTCTTTATTTGCGCAGATATCTTTATTCATGATTATATTCCCGTGTTTGTTTTTATTTTTAACTCGAAAAGCGTTTTGTTTACCAGCCTCTCACGATCTAACACTAAATCTCGCGGATATCACAGATAGTGAGATGATTTGAGAAACTTGAAGGTGCAAACATTCTGAAAAGCCATGTGTGATGCACACAGGTTGGGAAAAAATAACGCTAGACTCACTGCCCTGTGTATTTAAGCACAGAAATAGACTCGTGTACTTTTGATAGAAATCAGACAGCCATAGTGAATTGGTTAATACAAAGATGAGTTTTCTCATCGTTTTTACACTCTAGAATGAAGCTGTCCTAATGTCGCTGGAGACCCTACCAGAAGTTATCGGTGGACGCAATCTAAACAATGAAAGATTCGCAGATAAGAAAATTTCTCCATTTATATCCCGTTTCGTTTCAAGATGTCGGCGATCATGACGATCATGAGCCTTGTTGCTCTTAATATGTTTTGTCTTTCTGTTATTTCTTCAAAAACCTGATTTACCAACCATTTACTCAAATTTTTACAACTATGTTACCTGCTGCTTTATTCTACCCTTCTTTCCCTCTATCTGGCCTGTGATTATCAGGTATTTTAAGCCATTCTTCCTCACTATATCCAAGTGCTTCTTTCTTATGTTAGGCATAAGTTTCCTTTTTGTTTCCATTTTCTCTAAAATTTCATAGTTGCTCACATCTTCAGTTCACGGCATCCCAAGAACCTTTCTGTAGAAACATATTTCTGCAGCTTGAAGTCTCTTCTTCAGAAAGGAAAATATAGAATCATCTCGACAATTTCGTAAAAGAAAGCAAGAAGAATGGAATATTAAACCGAAGAATAGAAGAAAAGCCCCAAATAGAAACCGAAGTTTAAATATCTGGGAGGCATTTTAACACAGGATGCAAGACGTGCCATCGATATCTGAACGCGTATTTAAATAGCAAAAAGAAGCATTCCTAAAGCTCAGCAAAGTAAGAAGAAACACGAAAATGTCGTTAAAAACAAAGAAAAGAATACGAAAGTATAATGTACAGGGTGCGGCTGGTATTTGAGGACATCTTTTATGGATTAGTAATGAAAACTTGCTGAACAAATGAATATAATTATATTTGATTACAAACAAGTAAACATGAAAATTAGCTAACCATGACTTAATTTTATTCAATAAAATCACCACTAGCATCAACAACTGCCTCTATACGAGGTCGAAATCGGCTGCAAGCTCTGATTAATTGGTCATTATTTATGTCAGACATTACTCGAACTATTGCAGCTTTAAGAGAGTCTTTGGTGTTATGAAGCTGTTTATTAACCTCGTTCTCAACAACGATCCACACATAATAGTCTAGTGGATTGAGATCTGGAGAGATAGGCGGCCAAATGATGGGTGTGATGTGGTCGTAAAAATAGTCAACTATCTATTCTTGTGTTTGTAGAGCCTTGTGGGATGGAGCCGTGTCTTGCTGGAATATGTAAGGCCTATTGTTGCATAATGTTTTCAATCCAAGGCTTGACAACTGTTTCTAGAACCTCAATGTAAGCAGCAGCATTTACTCTAAGACCTTGTGGAAAAAAGTGTGATGGCATAACATGTCCTTTATTATTAACAACACCCAATACCATAACACTTGAAGGAAATTTTGTGCTCATCACTCTTGGCACCTCGAAAGGATCTGAACAAAGACATCTGTCATTTCTTCTGTTAAGTTTTTGATCTGAAGGATTTTCAAGTTTGTTTAAAAGTGTTTGATGCGTTTAAACGGCTTTCTTTTGTTTTTTCAGACATAAATTGACCTCTCTTCATCATGTAAAACTTGTATCGAATGTCTTCATGAACACTCCTTCTGATTGTTTTTTCAGACACATGCTGCTTTTTGGCAACTGACCTCATTGATTGACCTCGGTTTTCATCAATTGTCTGCTTGACTTCCTGAATAAATTCGAATGTTCTCACCTTATCAGAACGTGCAGAATATCTTTTACGTTGTGATACAGACAATGGCGAACTGTCAGCGTCTTCTAACTTCTTTCGTATCTAGTGGACAAACGATCTTGCAACTCTGAGGAAACTCGCAAAATCAAAATCGCTATGATCAGCCTATAATGCCACAATCCCAGCATGCCTTTCCATTTTATTTGTTATAAGATTTGCTATTCTTGATTTTTGAAAAAATAAAAACATCAGAAGTTATTGGGAGACAGTATTAACCTTAAATCTGTATGTCCTCATATACCAGCCGCTCCCTGTAATATCACCCCTTCTATATGGTAGTCACTACCGGATCATCTCTACCCAGGTTAAAAAAACTGGAGGCAACATAAATGTAGTTCTACAGAAGGATAGTAGGTATGCTATGGACGTAGAACATAAGACACTCTGAAAGTCTTAAAATCTATGGAATAAAAAGTACACTAATACACAAAATCAGAAAGAACTGCAATTATTTAGAGACATAATGTAAAAAGAAGACATGGAGAATTTGACACTCACAAACATATTGAAAGCAAAAGTGACTCTGGAAGACAGCTAGTCACCTAATTTGGTAAATTTTCTTTAACATTAATAATTGAAACTAAACATACATTTCTTACACAACTACTATATTATCTCACCTATTAACATGTCATTTATCCTACAGTAGTTTAATTAAATAGTCTATCACCAAAGGTCACAGCAAAAGAACAAGAATTACGAGAAATACTTACTAAAATTATTATATCACAGAAAATGTAAACGAACCACTATAAATACAAGAAGCAAAGACAACACAGTATCAAGAAAATATTATCAACATTCAGGAACGATAATATTAAATACGTTCCATGAATAAAAGAAAGGTCAACAGCAAATGATACGTTAAAACGCAATACTTTCAAACCGGACATGATGTCTGAAGACGCTATACATGAAAAACGATAAAACTGACACATTTCAAGAACCTCTTTCATGTTTATGAAAGACGAATGTGCTGAGACATTAAAAATGTATATTTAAACATTCATCGCAAAGTATATATATATATATATATATATATATATATATATGTGTGTGTGTGTGTGTGCGTATATATATATATATATATATATATATATATATATATATATATATATATATGTATATATGTATATATTTCCGACGAGGTTTGTAGCCCACTAGGGTGTAAGGGGCACCACGTATTCTGTAGAAGTACTGCGTCTTAGGCAAGATCTCCTGACAGAAGCCAACCCACTCCAGGCTAGTTTGAATTCAGTTTTTCTTCTTCTCAACGGACTCCCGCCCAAGACCGTGGGACTCAATCTGTCTTACTATTTACTTATTGCGGGGGAGGACAAATGGTTGCATATCTAGCACGTACGTGAATGCACTGAACTCAGGAGGAATTTGAACTCGGTCCTCCTAATCCTCAATCCGAGCCACTGACCATTACTGCAAGACATATCTATATATATTATAATATCGCACCTATATATATATATTGATGCATGTTTCATTAAATAATAAAGACAAGTTTTGTCTATTTTCTTGAAGTAAGTTCCTTTCATATTGTCTAATAAGCATTATAACATTATCATTGAATGACGAAAAGAAACCATCATATTGATATATGTTTAAATCCTATCTAAGCTTTTAGTTTATGTAAGCCATTATCAGTCTGTTTTTGTTGCATGAAAAATTTCAAAGCAACGACAAATTCGTGTATACGAGACGCGGAATCGAAAATCGCATCGCAGCTCGTGATATATATAGATATATATATATATATATATATATATATATATATATATATAGATAGATAGATAGATAGATAGATAGATAGATAGATAGATATAGAAAGAGAGAGATATTATTGAGCTTGAATTATTTCTTTTCTGCATAATAGTAATATATGTGAAACTTTAGTTGTACACCGGAATTTTTGGAAGTGGGAGTTTTTACTATAAAAAGCACATTCTGGAGTAGAGGAAAGATAACATCGACTGGACAATATCAACTTACATTCTCAAAGGCATCATCGAATAAAAAAAAGTAATATGAGACAATTTAACTGAAAGCTGACATAATGCAACAGAAAACCAAATTAAATATTTTGATGAATGGGTTTTAATGTCATTGAATTTAAACTAAATTTAAACTTAAAAATAATTTTCAAATGATAATGATTTGAATGTCAATGTTAAAAATTTCAATACTTTTTCTTAATTCCCTGCTAATCAATTAAATAATAGATACTTATCTGTTAATTAATTAGATAATAATTGTAATATTAATATCAGATGTTTCTGATATAGAAATCATTAATTCAGTTATTCAATTATACGCCGCAGTTTTCACCTTCCTCCATCTCACAATTGTAGTTCATGGTAACATTCAAGGTAGAATTATGCAATGCCTTGCCGGTTCCTTTCGCATCTGGGATATTCAGGTTACTCCGTCCCTCCTCTCAGAAGTTAAAGAGGCGGAACCTTCAAGGTAGCAGGTGATTTGTATTCAGAAGTTTCCGTCTACAGAGAAGATTCAAAGGGATACAAAGCATTGCATTTGGTGAGGGCTTGGCTGCAGGTGTTGCCAGAATATTGTCAGTATTAGAAGCCAAACGCCTTCGCGGCTCCACTCCGGATTTTCTGTCTGGATTTACTTCCATAGTCTTTTCCGCGTTTTGAAAATAACCGCAAGGCAGCGGAGGTTTAAAATCAGAGGGTTCCTTCCCCTAGATGGACTGCCTTTTTCGAATCAGTTGGTTATGCGACACCAGATTTCCACCTTTGCCCATTCTCAGAGACCATTTGCGAGACATGCCGCGGAAGCATTTTTAGACAGTGGAAGCTTGTCATTACTAGCACCCCCGGCTATAAGAACATTCGGAGCATAATGTACGTATCGTCTGATATCGTAACCTTTAAGTCTTTGGAACATAATGTACATATTTCTTTTATATACTGTGGCTCGTAGGGACACCATGTGTACTGCAGCCACAGTAGAACTGGTGTTTCTTGGGCAAGATAACCTGACGGAGCCCAACTCTCTCCAGGCCGGTTTTGAATACAGAGTTTTTCCTTCTCTTAAACCGGTTGCAAACCAAGGTTATAGAACACTACTTACCGGTAGCTGGGGGGGTGAGAAGAAGGGTATTAGCATGTAAGTGAATATAATGAATCCAAGTGGTATTCGAACTCCGCTCTTCGGTTCCACAATCACAGCAGCTATCCACATTGCCTCCTTTCAATGTACGTATATAAACTTTATATTTAAGATATTTCTTATGCTTATACATTCTTTTTATAGATACAAATATTTAAGTAAATGCTCTGTTTTATAATAAACAGTATTAACGACATTTGTCTTATTTATTTGTTATAAAACAGAGCATTTCCATAAACATTTGTATGTATAAAAAGAACGTATAAAAATAAAAACTTTATATAAATTATGTGTTTTTAAGAAATATCAAAAATAGAGTTTTTTTGTTTTGTAGATATATAAAACATTAGGTAAACAAAATACTATGAAGCAAAAAAAATTTCCAAATGGGAGATTAATAATAAAAAAAAAACAAAACAATAATATTGAAAAGTTTGTTAATTTTAGAAAAAGATATCAGAAACAAAAAAAATGAAAATATAGCAGGATGTATGCCTAAAATTCTCGGAGATTATGACGTCATTATTTTACATGAAATATAATCTTTTATACTTTTGCTTAGGGCAGTAATTACACCTCAGGCATGGGCAACCTTTTCTGACTAATGAGCCGCATCAGATATGTGCAGTCATATGGCGGACCACATTAATGAAAAGATACAAGGTAATGTTTTGTTGAAGCTGTCTGAAGAATTTTCATCACAGAAGAGCAGACGGGTAAGCCTCTGCCATAGAAATGGTGAAATGTTGATTGGTTTTGGGGAGAAGATTTCTCAATAATTAAAAAATGATGTCCCGGAATAATTTTATGCCAGATGACAGTGGTTAACACAAAATGTTGCATGTGATTTGTTTATTATTTATTCATTTGAAAATACAAAACTTCCCTTTTAAATTAAAAAAAAAAAATTCTTTTCTAACGAAAAAAAATGTTTGTTCACTAAAAATATATTTCTTCTTCAGACAAAAAAAATTTATCATGGACGTCCTGTTTCTAAAGCAAATGATATTTTCACACATGGTCTTAGAGAAAAATCACCAATCGTTTAAAATGACGAAACCTTACCTTCAACGAAAAGTTACAAAATTAAAAAAAACAAGTTGTGTCTAATCATTGTTATGTATATGGTTATTCCTGAGAGAGTATGTGAGTGAACAAGTGAGGATGAAACAAAATAAACAGAATTGCAATAAACCTTATTTTATTCATGGAATTCATCGCGCCATCTGGAAAGCGAGACAACCACAGGTGTCCCGCGGGCCAAATTTTGCCCATGTCTCACCTAATGTATCTATTGATAAAAATGAACGATAGTAGAAAATGTGAAGTTGATAAATATAAGTTTAGGTAAGTAAAACAGAAAGTAAATAAAGACTTATGATCTTCAGGTTAACTTTACAAAAACAAATAAATAGTAATATAGAAAAACCCGGTAACTGTGGAGAAAGTTGAAAGAAATAATAATAATAATAATAATAATAATAATAATAATAATAATAATAATAATAATAATAATATATAACTTCAAATAAATATAATAATCATTATATATATGATAAATAAAATTGGGCACCTCGACGTGGTGTAGTGGTTTGCAAGATCGTCACGCTAGAACTGTTACAACTGAATAGTGAGTTCAACTCTCACTGGGTGTCCCATGTTTTCGGCCTCGTGCCACATCTAAGCTGTGCTTAGAAAATTATTTGGGCATCTCGAAATTATGTAATGGTTAGCGAGCTTATCTCGCTAAAACAATTACAAAAGCGTAGTGAGTTCGGTCCTCACTAGGTGCCCCCTATTTTCGGCATTGTGCCGCATCTCACCTACGCGTGGAAATTCAATATATGATAAATAAAACAAATTGTATTAAAGTATTATATTCCTTTAAAAAAGCAACAATATATTTGAAGCTTCCACAAAATGCGTTATCTTTCCTTGAGTTCAGAATGCCTATAAAATATTTGACATTAATTGACCGAACAGCTAGTACTGGTTGAAATCTATAAAAAAAATTCTCTTAAAAGAATTTTAAAAATAGGTTTCTAACTTCCCATATCATGGCTCTTTCGGGTGCTGGTGTAATTTCCTTCCTGACATTTTGTTCGAAGTATTGGAAAATGTTAACATGTTGATTATGTCGGCTTACATGTGATCTCCATTATGTTGTTTATCTTGAATGTGCTCATGTTTTTTGGCTTTAATTCTTCGTTCGAAGAAAGATAATCCTCTACAAGACCTGCAGATTTCATTCTTTGAAAGTC
Organism: Acanthosepion lycidas; assembly: GCA_963932145.1. Taxonomy (NCBI): domain Eukaryota; kingdom Metazoa; phylum Mollusca; class Cephalopoda; order Sepiida; family Sepiidae; genus Acanthosepion; species Acanthosepion lycidas. The sequence goes on along the minus strand of OZ010590.1, from coordinate 21,292,683 downwards.
ATTATTGAAAAAAGCCGTTGTATAAAGTTAACACTTTTAAACATTTTTCAATGTGTTGGGCATTATGCTTGCCACTGTTCAATTAAATTAATGATAATTATATATTCAAACCAAAATCCTGCACATGAATGATGGGCAATTTCTTGTATATTATATCAACTAATTCAAACTAAAATATCCCAAAGTGAAATAGAAGAGCTAGCGAAAAACGGTCTGAAGAAATAAACATTTAAAATACGAATGATTTAAATCCCTTGGCCTGCACTTATCCTGAAATACTGACCGGTCACTTACCAATGTCACGCTTCAGTGACCAGACTGGACTCACTGAAATTTCTGTTTTGGAAGGAGTTTTCACTTTGGGGCGTTACCCTGTTCTGACCTATTGACCTCAATCAAAATATCTATTATATGGGGTCAAGATGCTCGGGAACCCTAACTACACAATCTATATTTCTTGTATCTAGCAATGACCTTTTCGTTTTGGCCGCCGTTTAGTGGTGGGGAATGGGGCGACGAAAAGCTTATGACGGCTGGTTACGACGGTGTGGAAGAAAGAAATTACTGTCGCTGGGGTCAGTTTGGGGACAGGTCTGGCATGAACCGATTTCGATCAACTTACTTTTCAAGTTGTTCCGACTCTGTTGTTTTTCAAATCGATTCTGATGAAGTGAAATTCGATTTGGGCGCGAGATAAAAAGATTACTGGAATTTCGGGAATTGATCGTTTGAACCAACACAAAAGATATTTGGCAAGTTCTAACCGCTAATAGCCCGAAGGAGAAGGCCAAGGAAAGTGAAAGCTAACATATGGTGAATACTTAAAGACTATATTTATTGAATCAATTGCTAGGCTTGATGCTAGGAACGTTGGTTCACTGCGTTGTGCTAAACAGTTCTTTTTCTCACCAAAATCTATCTTAGTCATTTATAAGTCTACCATTCATTCATGCATTGAATATTGCTGTAAGATCTGCTATGGTGTTTCTGGTATGTATTAACAGAATCTTAATAAAATACAAAGAAGTATGTGCTATGTTATTGGGTATGAAGTGGCATCTCGGCTTCAGTAATAATATAGCTTCCCTCTGACATTAGTACAAATATTTTCATGGTAATTGTTCTGATGAGCTTTCCTCTTATTAAATTGTTTTATTCCTCCCGACAGACAATGAATTGTACATATGTTGACTAGTTAGGACTTCATGCAGTTTCTGAGGTATTAGGTTGGTGCAAAAATAATGACGTAATAATGTCGTTTTTTGACGTTAAAAATACGTCAAAAAACGACATTATTACGTCATTATTTTTGCACCAACCTAATACTATGTTGAATGACGTAGCAATGGTAAGTGTTGTATCATACCTATGGATGATAATGGGTATGTCCACATTCACATAAATACAGTTGTAAATACTCTATGTTGGTCTGCAGTTGAAGATTCGTCTCCAGCTGTGCTGATCAAACTCTCTGCCTCCGGGCAAAGAGGATCCCCAGACGAGGCTATGTCGAAGGGGAGATTTTCTTCTCGGGCAGCAGATACCTGACCCCGTTTTACACGGGATCTACTGGGAATTTTTGTCCGAGCCTACGGGATCTGAATACCCGCACTGAATTCGGCCTTGTGCCACATCTGACCGCGTGGGGCGGTTGGTAGATATCCTACAGTTGGTAATTCGTCTCAAGCTGTGCTGGTCAAACTCTCTGCCTCTGGGCAGAGAGGATCCCTAAACTAGGCTATGTCGAAGGGCAGAGTCTCGCCTCAGAAAATCGCTACCCGACCCCGTTTTATACGGGGTCTACGGAGAAATTTTGGCCGAGCCTACGGGCTCGGTTACCACTCATTAAATTTGGCCTTTTGCTACATCTGACCGCGTGGGGCAGTTAGTAGATATCCTGTAGTTGGCGATTCATTGTAGAATACGTATGACTCACTTATAGCAGTTGACTACTTCTACTTGCTGCTGGCGACTCTTATATGTGCTGTTCTTGTCCTAAGTATTATCGTTCTTCGTTTGTTTATTCTATTCTGTAACCTTCCCTAGGTTACAACAGTAAGAATGTGTTTAGCTGTAAGGAATATCGTTGTATATTTGGGTCAGAGTTTGTGGCTAGCTAAGTTTAACGTTAAGACAGAAGATCGTCCTTTTCCCCATCCCCTTATTTGACCTTGTGTCACATTTTGTATATATTACTGTTGTGGTAGGATCCACCTAATTTGCATAGTGGAGTACCGGCCATATAAATATGGTTGGTACCGGGACGAGAGGGTAGGAATCAAGAGATTCAACCAGAGACTCTGCCCGACTGCGACTCAGTCAACACATTCTCCAGGAACGGTCTTCCCAGGAATATACAAAAGACTATATGTAAATATTGTGTACACTTTCTTGTTTCAATACATTTTGTTCTAAGTACATTTTGTGTTGCATTATTATTCCATGCATTAGTCAAGTTTCAACAATTACAAATAAATTATGCTTACTAAGACTATTTTGTTTAGTTTCTTGTAACCAAATTGTATTCATTTTAAAAATACACTGGGATTCTTTATTTCTTAAATGTTATTATTTTTATTCCTCACCCTACAAACAAATTATAAATATAAGAACTAGTTAGGATAGAGACTTTGAGGTGTTATGGTAGATGTAGTAAGAATGGTAATTAAAATGTGTTGTTTAGTGTAAGGATTACTGTGGTATGTTTGGGTCAGTAATTGTGGCTAGCTAAGTTTAAGATAAAGACAGATTGAAGACCAGCCTTCCTATTTCCCCTCTTTTGGCCTTCTGCTCTATCTTTATCAATTTAAATCTAGTACTAGCTTGGAATACTTTTATAACGGAAATGAATAAATACAACCGAAATTTCTATGATGCGAGTTTCTTCTCTCGCACGCCTCGCTCGTGGAATTTGCTTCCGGTTTGTTGCTTTTCAACTGGAAATGCAATGTCAATCATTATACCATGTCCTTATTTCTTGTTTTTTTGGGGACGTTTTTTTTGTTCTCTCTTCTTAAAGATTTTTTTTCTCGTATTCTTTTTTCTCATAATCAGTAATCTCTTCCGTTTTAGTGGCTTTATTGCCTTGCTTCGGTCGAAATGATTAAAAACTATATTATAGCCAGTTGCTCGCAACGAGGTGTCATTTATATTAATTATTTTATATTTACAGAACAATGTCATTACGAATGACAAGGCAGTCGTTTTGCCGCTTCTTATAAAGGTACGGACATTTTAGTGTAGCCTTGGGCCGTGTGAAATAATTCGAATCAATAGATGAAGTATATCAAAAGCACTTAGCACCACAGGTAAAATTATGAAGAAATATCCCAAATTAGGAAGGTTGAGTTTTGGAGAAATATAAAATTATTAACTTTCTGGAATGACAATATTTTAGAACATTTTAAAATTAAATTCTATTTTTGAAGAAAGTTTTCTACCATCACGAGTTCTTTTGTGGACCTTAATGAAAAAAAGTTAACTCATATGCATAGGCAGGTCCAGTGCGTACTACCCGGGAAAACCCCGATTAGGAGGGGGACCCAAGCCTTACTGGTGCTTCCGCGTAATATTTTGTAACCGTCGCTATCTTAACAAAATTTGTTTTTTCCTATCTGCATTTATATACGTTAGAAATGAAACTAAGCATAAATGGCTATTAAATGGTGAATGGTTTTCTCGGATTTCGTTTTTTTTTTTTTTTTTTTTTTTTTTTATCAAAATTTGTGAATTTGTTTTGCTTATGTTAAATATTAAAAAAAAAACACTATATAAAATTCACTATTTTTATCCATAATGTTAAGTGTGTTAAAATTACTTTGCTTTTAAAAAAATCTCAAATTAATTTTAAAAATTGCTGCAAAACATTGTTGATTTATTTAAGATGGAATGATCTATCATGACATGTCTCTAATTTATATTTAAATACATTGTATTTTTATTTTCATTTTCTTATTTGAATTGTTCGACTATATTGCATATGATCCATTATTGTATACAATTAGGTTACAATAACATTTTTATTTTATATGAATACTACCGTATGACAATCGAAATTTATTAGAATGGGAGAACCCGTATAATAGATTCGGAAGATGAACACGAGACACTTGCACCGACCCTGTACATAGGAATGTGTGTGTCGAGTGTTTTACACACAAGCATAATATCAATACATGTCTGAAAAAATAAACAAGCAAAGAATTATCTCAAGATAGATAGATTGATAGTGTTGTAACCTAGAAAAGGTTAATGAATGAGAAAAAATCAAAAAGGAGATCGGAAATAAAAAGGTAATCTTTTTAACATCAACAAAATTACAATACTCGCCAGCGGCTTGAAGTAGGTAAACCACTGCTAGTAGCGGACTACATAGACAGTATATTACTCCCACTTACAGTAGTGTCCAACGTAATTATGAGGATTAGGACATACCCATTATTGTACATAGGTACGGCATATAAGATAGATAGATAGATAGATAGATAGATAGATAGATAGATAGATTAAATGGTCAGTGAGTTCTAGAAAGGAACATACATAGATTTAGAAAGGAAGGGAGAAAGGAACAATGTCAGAGATATTGATAGATAATTTAAATTAAGTTGATAAATGGATTGATTAATTGATTAATTGATTGGTCGATTGAGTGAGTTAATGAGTGCGTGTGAGTGAGTGTAATAGCAGATATATATAGATAGATAAACAGGTTGTTAAAAGTCATTTACCAACTGTGTGATATAAATTCTGATATATACTATAATACCTTAAACATGAAAACATTTGCTCATGAAAACAGTATATATTTTCATTGTATAGGTATTTTATTTATCTTTTTACGTATATTAATGTATATCTGTGCCTCCAAGTGAGTGGATGTGTAATTTTTTGAGTGTGCATATGTGTGTGGGTGTGTGTTAGCTTTTGTCATATATATATATATATATATATATATATATATATATAGATAGATAGATAGATAGATATAGATATAGATAAATAGATAGAGAGATAACTATGGAAAAAAGTCTATTTGTGACACCTTTCATCCTTTACGACTGTTGTGACTAAGTAAATGTTTAAGAAATAACAAAACGAGTTTTGTAGATACAGTGTAACCCGGATATAAGAGACCCGGATATAAGAGACTTCTTCTCCGGTCCCAACAACTCTCTTATATCCGGGTTACACATATTAAAGAGTAAGTAAAACAGACGAGTATTACACGACTAGTGAGTGTGTGTCGGCTGACCCAGCGTCCCATCTATTCGACTGTTAATATTTAACAGCACCCCCCACGAGGGGTGTATGTGGCACAAGGCCGAGTTTACCGTGGGTTCTCCGAGCTCGTAGGCTCGGCCAAAAATATTCCCTTAAAACCCGCATAAACGGGTTCAGGGCCTGTCTACCTCCCCTGACAAATCTTTGCCTTTCGGCAAAGACTAGTGCGGGTTCCTCTCTGCCGAGGCAGAGAGTTCGACAGTTGAACAATCTGGTCGATTGTTCCCCTAAGGCCTTCTCTCCTACCAATCTTATAGTAGGCGGAAGAGTCGAAGATAGACACTTTAGAGGGAAGACGCCACAACAAAGACTCAATCAGACACTTCACAAATAAACTTTTGACATTTTGTCTTACAATTTTCTAAATACTGTTCTTTATATATAAAAATATATATATCGATATCTCATATATATATATATATATATATACATACATATATATATATATATATATATATATATATGTATATATATATATATATATATATATATATATTATAATAATATTTTTTGTTTAAAAATATGATTCCTTCGCTACATAAGAGTTCTCATGTTTCAAAAACGAGAGCCGAAATCATCCAAATAATTAATAAAATTAAGTTGGATTGAGGTGTTTAGTCACGTTTCATCTTCAAGCGAAATTTTAGGAATAAGCTATCTCTCGGTTTACGTGTATTTTTACAGAATTTGTTATTGTGGGAGTGGCTATACTATTTTCCTTCTTTAAGTGGTCAGGGAGTTAATTCTTATCAGTAGATTCATCCTCCTCTGAGAGGTTTTGCTAAGGTTGGGTAGGGTATCTATTTCAAGGCTAATGTTTACGGTCATCCTTTAGTTGGTTCCCAGTGAAGGATATTTTTATGGCGCGCCTACAGTCGTTATGTGTCTGGAGAATTGTCTTTTATTATTGTCTATCTGATTATCTATTTATTTATTTGTTTATTTAAGTGGGTGTTTAATATACAGATCGCTTTGCATTGTATTTCAGTTTGTTTTTTTAGTTTTTTGACGACGACAAAAAGGGTTTTTCCTATTTAAGGGTTTGGCTGAGCTTTTTAGAATTTTACTTAGCGATGTTTTTTTTTTTGTTTTGTTTTTTTTATGCTAATTATCTAATGCGAAAGTCTGTTGATGTCGGCAAAAAACCGTTAACTCCTGCCTATGGTTTAATAATTTTTCATTATTTAGGAATTTAATGATGTGTAGTTTTTCCTGTAAGCATAAGAGGCATGGGTCATCCCAGGTTCTACAGGTTCTTGTTCTATTTACTATTTTCCATTTTACTTTTGGTGTTTTATTCGTTTCCTTTAGATGCCCCAATATTTCTGGCATCTAAAGGAAACGAATAAAACACCAAAAGTAAAATGGAAAATAGTAAATAGAACAAGAACCTGTAGAACCTGGGATGACCCATGCCTCTTATGCTTACAGGAAAAACTACACATCATTAAATTCCTAAATAATGAAAAATTATTAAACCATAGGCAGGAGTTAACGGTTTTTTGCCGACATCAACAGACTTTCGCATTAGATAATTAGCATAAAAAAAACAAAAAAAAAAAAAAACATCGCTAAGTAAAATTCTAAAAAGCTCAGCCAAACCCTTAAATAGGAAAAACCCTTTTTGTCGTCGTCAAAAAACTAAAAAAACAAACTGAAATACAATGCAAAGCGATCTGTATATTAAACACCCACTTAAATAAACAAATAAATAAATAGATAATCAGATAGACAATAATAAAAGACAATTCTCCAGACACATAATGACTGTAGGCGCGCCATAAAAATATCCTTCACTGGGAACCAACTAAAGGATGACCGTAAACATTAGCCTTGAAATAGATACCCTACCCAACCTTAGCAAAACCTCTCAGAGGAGGATGAATCTACTGATAAGAATTAACTCCCTGACCACTTAAAGAAGGAAAATAGTATAGCCACTCTCACAATAACAAATTCTGTAAAAATACACGTAAACCGAGAGATAGCTTATTCCTAAAATTTCGCTTGAAGATGAAACGTGACTAAACACCTCAATCCAACTTAATTTTATTAATTATTTGGATGATTTCGGCTCTCGTTTTTGAAACATGAGAACTCTTATGTAGCGAAGGAATCATATTTTTAAACAAAAAATATTATTATAATATAAGCTCTACTTCTGTATGGAGCACTGTTTTTTAAAAATAAAAACAAAAATACTAAGGAACCCCGGATTATGCACCCAACGTGTTCTTTTCTATTTTCTGCATACCTGCACAAGGATATATATATATATATATATATATATAATTATAGAAATATACGGATAGCAACATTAACGTCCTGAAACACATGTACACACCTTACTCTATTTACTTCTAAAAAAATAACAATAAAAAAAACAACAAAAAAAAACAAATCAGAGTCAATCGATTAAATGAAAAATCGATATTTGTCTTTTTCTGATTTCAGCTCTTACTCTCTTCAGTTTTATTTGTTCTTTTCTTATATTCTGGTTTCCAGATGAATGAAATAAGAAAAAAAAAATCTCAAAGATAGGAAAGACGTCAAAATGTCTCGCCAATCCCCAAATGCTCTTCAGCTCCTATGAAATCAACTTCTCGTCCAAGGCGCAACTTCAGAAAACTTGCTTCATTAAGCGGCGCCGGGCCGATAATGGCTAACCTCTTCACGTGACCGTGCTAACCTTTCGAATCAGCCAATCACCTTCTTGCACCTGGACACGTCTTTCAATCTTATCTCATAGCCATCTTTAAGTACACATTTATTTTATTTTTTTATTTTTTTTAAATCTTTTTTTCTAGCTTTTTTTTTTTTTCTTCTTTGTTGCAATCGATGAAAAAGAATTAGACGAAAATGACAATATGGAGAAGACACTACTTTCCAAACAAAAAGATGAATAAAAAATAAGCATGTTTAAAAAGAGGAAATGGAAAAAAATCAAAATCTTCTGGAGAAAAACTTAGAGAAATGTTATAAAAATCTAAAATAACCCGCCCTGTCGCCTAGGGCTGTAGAATACGCTGACTGTACCTCTGCAGAGGGGTAAGATCCCCCGCTAATGGGGCGCCCTGGATATGACGATAAACTACATCCGCGTCTAGGGTAAGACAATAAACTACGTCCAATAGCAAGGCCTCTGATAAGGAGGTTTTGAGGAGCGTGGAACCGCCTCTTGGTTGCTGGTTTTTCCAGGTCCACTCTGACACTTGTTGGGGTACCAGCTATGGGCAAATGGTTAATCCTGGAACTGAGGTAAAAAGCATTATAAAAGTGTAAAAATAGGTTTTAATACCAGAAATACTTGGAAAAAATTATTACAAGAAATTCATTTTAGAAAAAAATAAATTACCAGCAATACATATGATTGTACTAAAAAACATAAGTAATTGAAAAATGCTTCAGATATATATGTATACATACACACCTTTTTTACCAAACTATCGCTATGTATCTATTTCAAAAAATTTTGATGGCATTAAATGACCCACTGAGGTATTGATATGCCATAAAACAAAACAACCAACCAACTCTAAAATAACCTTTCGTAATTTAATATTTTGTTATTATTTGTTGCATCTGCAAATACCGAAATTCAAAATGAATTACAGTTAATTTGATTTTTTTTTTTTTTCGCTACGGGCAGAGGTAGTTGTGCATTCTGACAACTTCCAGAGGTTCCTATCCGTGCTCTGCTGTGAAATAGCATTCCAAATCTTGATTTTCAAGTCAAGACGTGTCTCTATTTTACGCTAAATATTGCCAATTACGAGGCTTGAAAGCCATACAAGGTTTCTGCTAAAATAGTTTGTAGTTTAAATTCGAGAGACTGCCTTAAATTCCTTAATAGGCGCTAATCTTAAGTGACACTGTGTAGATATTATATTTGTCTCAATGTCCCGTCATCTTTCGTACACTGCATATTTATCTTCTCTCTAATCTCGTGGTCGCCGTGATTTTGCGTTAATTTGTAAGTATAAAACGATATGGCTTCCTCACGAGATTCTTTTTATTAGGTGCAAAAATAATGTCGTTTTTTTACATATGTTACTATGTGAGAAACGACATTATTTTTGCACAACGTAATACGTACGGACGTCCATGAGGTAATTTTTTTTCTTTTTTTTTTTTTTTCAAACTACATTGTTTAAGGGCATTATATAAATGAAAACGGAAGAGATTATCAAAATATTATTCTTACACGGCGGAAACGAGGCTTATAAACTGCCTTTATTTTTTTTCACACATTGATTCAAATTTTCTTAATATGGCCATCGCTTCTTCCACCATTTTCTTCTATGTCGGTTATTTTAAACTAAACTTCGCGCCCAAAATTATGGTTAGCATACTGCTGCTGCTGTCTTCAGATGATATTTTTTTATTAGGTTGGTGCAAAAAAAATGACGTAATAATGTCGTTTTTTTACGTTAAAAATAGGTCAAAAAACGACATTATTCCGTCGTCATTTTTGCACCAACCTAATAAATGTTCCTCATGATCTAGATCTTTACTTCCGCTATTTAAGAATATTTTTTTTTAATAAAGACAGCAAGTTTATTTCTATTTACCTGTTATGTGTGTGCCTTCTATTCAGTTATAGAGGGACGCAACCTCTTTTTATGAAAAGGGAAACGCTGAAATATGTTTTCTTCAATTTGAAGCGTTCTTTTTTTTTTAATTTTTTACGCGGAAGTTATTACTTCTCGAGAGTAGAAAGTTTTCCCTACGGTTTCTTTTTTTTTTATTGCGTTGAATGCGTGTTCTGTCAGGGAAGCCCCGTGCCTTGAGCGCCTCTTGGCCCTTAAACTCAACCCATACCTCAAGTGGAACTACTACATACGAGCCATCGTTACATATACTGGAAAATATTTGGCTCCCTGTCCTGCTCCTTCTATCCTCGTGTCCTGGGTAAGACGATAAACTACATCGAACAGCAAGAAATCTGATCAGGGAATTTGAGGAGCGTGGAACCACATCTTAATTGCTAGTGTTCCCAGGTCCATCCTTTTCTGGAATGGTAGCACCTGTTAGGAGTCCCAGCTACAGCCAAAGAGTTAACCCGCAAACTGTGGTTAAAAAACTATGAAAATATAAAAATAGGTTCTAATACCAGCAATTAATTTTTTGAAGGAAAAATATTAACAGCAATAGATTTTTTTGAGAAAGAAATATTACCATCAATTAAAATTTGGTCGACATTAAATAACCCATTGTGGTTGATGCGGCATAAAGCAAAGCAAAGCAAACTAAACAAAACCTGCTATCCTCTAGATTTAAAAGAGCCAGATTAGGCCGAGAATGGAATACTGGTGCCCAGTTTTCATTTTCCAGACGCGATATCATTCCTGAATTCCACAAGTCCTCAGCTCCACAACTAAAAGCCACGCCTATTGTAGCGAACCACCCTCATTCCCTTCGCATCCCATTGGTGAGATGTAAGTTTCACTCGAGTAGCTTCTTCCCACTAACCGCTGCTTTGTGAAACCGATACCAAAGAGGATGTTATCCAGATCAATATAATCTTAACCCGTTCTAGTCTAGGGTTAACCGTTATCTTCGCCACATATCGCCATATACTGTGCCTTTTACTTTGTAACTCTCTACCTCGAGTGGCTCTTAGGAGTTATACAGGCTGGGCATCAGTTCAAGAAAAGAAAAGGAGAAAATTGCTTCACAACAAAGTAATGGCGACATGTAAATTATCGCAATTCTTGCGTACGCTCCAGCATTTGACTTCCGAATACACGGAGAAGAACATAGGTACATATTTTTACGACATTTATCATCTTCATATAAGATTGTCCTTTCCGTCTTTCCTGAGAATACACTTATTGAAATGTTGGGTGAAGTCTCAGACTTTATTGATGACCTCCCATCAATTCGGATATTTTCTGTGGCTAAGTTTAATGATTCGAATTCTGGACTACTTGCTTCTTCTTCTTCTTCTTCTTCTTCTTCTTCTTCTTCTTCTTCTTCTTCTTCTTCTTCACGCCGCGCTCCTTCAGGAAATGGTTATCCACAACTTATCTCGTGTGGCTATTAGCAGTTCCCCCAACACTTTGACAAATCTCCCGACTTCCGTCCGGTCATTAATTCACACAAGCTTCTCAGGTTTCGCTCCCTTCCCCTATTTCGCTGATACGTGTGGGTTAAATTTGCCAAGCCGGCCTACTTTATTATGGTGATTTTATTTTATCTAAGCATAGCTTAGATGTTGCACCAGCCCGAAAACATGAGACACTCCATGAGAATCGAACTCGTTATTAAGTCTTAATTGATCTAGCGAGAGTTGTGCACCCACCCCTTTCCTCGTTATGGGAAAAGGAATTCCAGTTTCATTTTTCTGATTCTGAATAGAATTGTTCTTTCTGTTGGAATTTTATTGAAGATCTCTTTGTGCTTACTTTCTTCGTCCATAGAATTTTTAGTATCCTTCACGGTGGAGTAAAGGGTAGAGGCTCGGATTGAGAAAGCCGAGAGTCGAATTCCAATCGAATCCGTTAGATTGACTTACGTGCTAACACCCTTGAGAAAGGTATGAATCCTCTTCTTCTTCTCCCCCCAATCTATGGTTAAATAGCAGAACAGACCTTAGATGGCAACTGGTATACCGCAAAAAGAAATGGCAACGTAATGAAAAAATCTCCTTCGAAAGTCAAATATCGAAAGATAAATGATCGCCTAAGCGTGTATCACGCATGGCTGTAGAAATAGATTTATGCTGTCTTTGTTTTGTTTTTACCTGATCATGTCCAAAATTTACTGCGATGTAAGAGGATGGATACCACAGAGCAATCCAGTACTCTCAAAAAAAGCTAGAAACTAGTACTGACTACTTCACTGATAAGCCGAAACGACTTTTTTTGTGATGTAGATTTAGTTATATTATTTACATCACGGCGTAGTAATTATTTACCTAAACACTACCTATCAAATATAAGACTAAATAAATGCTTGTTTATCATATCATCTGGTCGATTTTTCTGCACATAACTAATAGAGGAGGTACTCTACTATTCCATTCATTTAGTTGCTTCAAATTTTGGTCACTTTAATCCTTCTGATGTAATGAATATGCATGCACTTGGGCCCCACCTCACAGTAATATGATTGGCTGGTGTCAGCCATAAATACAGACGGATGTGGAGGTACATCGTCTACGCCATAGCCCACGCCTATTGCCTACGCATATTGCCTACGACTACGACGAGTACCAGTCCATTACGGCTACCTGGTAGATTGTCCTACCTGTAGCCAAAACCACTTTGTTAATTCGAACAAATATATCCCTTTCCGGGACATATCAACTTCTTATGGCTAACTTGCTGTAAAAGTCTCAGCCTGACCAAGACAGGAATGAGCGTAAGCCATAAACTTGCTTTCTATTCCACAGATCCAACCCACGGTTCCATAAAATGTATAAACTGTTTCTCCAGAAATAATGGAAAGGAATAAAGAAACAAAAGTCTCCAGAAAAATATTTCAAAGAAAATAAATCAGCGTGGTGGGAAATTAGTAAATAACCTAAAAAAAAAACAGAGAGATAAAAGAAAGGAAAGAGATAAAGAGAATGGAGAGAGAGAGAATAAAGTAAGCAAAGAGAGAGAGAGAGAGAGAGAAGGAATGAGAGAAAAGGGAAAATAAATCAGGATAAAAATAGAAGTAGCGATTAAAGAGAGTCAAAAAAAAGAAAAGAAAAAAATCAGGGCTAGAAAAGGAGAAAAAAAACAGTGATAGAGAAAAAAAAAAAAAAAAAAAGAAAATATTTGTTTCATAATAAGGAATTGTCCCAGGCTACCAATTTTATGCTAACCACTATATATAAAAGCCGTCTAATCACTTCATTTCATGACGTAGGCGATCATGGCTCTGGCATCTCCCCCAGGCCACGTTCTGTAGTCTACTTGCTTAAGCTCGCTAGGTATGACATGCGTTGCTTTTCCTTGTCTCTCTTTCTGTTATAATCCGTGCTAAGGGAATAAATACTTAACACCAGGTGGATAATACAAGAAAGGTTTACTGTACACAACCAGTAAAATATGAAATACGGTACACTTATATACACAGGTCAATCTAGTAGTGAGTGTCACTGATTGGAATGTCGGACGTGTTTGCGTCGTTTCCATCTCACTCTTCCTGCAGTCTCTCGTAGACAGTGCATTTTATAGCTACTTACTACCTATAGTGTAATCATCCATGGGGGTGCCATTACATAACTTTCCTTCTATACAACCAGTGATTATCAGATTCTCCATGTCCTCCTTTCACATTACGTGACCCAGAAATTTCAGTTGCCTCTTCCTGATATTAACTATAAGCCTCTTCCTTGTTTGCATACTCTCCAAGACCCCATCGTTGCTCACACGCTCGGTCTATGATATCCTCAGCATCCTTCTGTAGAACAACATGTCCGTCTCTTCGAGTCTCTTCTTTGGGGAGACCGTCCAGCATCCGCTGCCGTCAAGGAGGATAGATGTCAAGTAACAACTCAATACTCTTTTATTCACGGTTCAATTTATCTGAATACAGCTTCTTAAGTTGATATTTGGCGTTGATAATTCATTACAATTAATATGATCATTTCATTCGATGCAAAGTAATAAAGACCAGAAGGATGAAAGGGGTTACTGAGCGTTAACGAAACAGGGAAGACAATTTAAGAACAGGTTTCGAGTAGAGATAAGATGACGATTGACATTGCCTGATAAGTTTTCCTTCAAAGTGCCTCTCCTCCATGAACTTAAGCGTGCTACTAGATTGGCACCTACGTTACACTGTTTTACTGCATAACTAGCGAGACGCAATAGTCCATTCTATTTTTATAGCTTCTTTTCTCGCACTTTTCGCCTGTGCAACAGCCTACTAATTTTTGCTTCACTGCCGTCTACAATCTTCAAAAATTTAAACGCAATATCAACCGCCATCTTGTGTCTTCTTCTCACTTCAAGGTAAAGTCTTCTCGTTCTCTTTCACGCCTTTTCTTTTCTTTTCTTTCCTCTTTCTTTTCCTTTTTATTGATTTCTTTTTTTTTTTTTTTTTATTTTAATTTGCTCTTTCCTTTCATTTCCTTTTACGGAATGGACAATTTTGTATATATTTGTTTCTTTGCGTTCTAGTGGCATTATCGCTTTGGGTGAAATGATTAAAAATATTGGTGATCTTATTTGACAGGAATTAAAAAAAAAGTTTTCTGCAGAGAAGAAGTACGAGAAAAACAATTAAAATAGAACTCATGGCTACAAATAGAAAGTTCAACAGTGGAATTAGATATAACTAATTTAAAATGCTACTGGGCGGCATTTAAGCTAGCTCCTGTGAAGGGCTCTTGATTGAGCCTTCATAACAATAGGTAAGAAGGAGTAGATGCGATAGGCATCAATAACCATCAGAAGAACTCAAACTTGATCGCTGTATTTAAGCATTGCATTAATATTTAAGCTTACTTTTTGAAAGTTCAACGATAATTCTTGTGATGTGCGTAGGTCCTTACTTTTCGTACAAAAAATTATTTCTATTTCATAGTTGACTTTCGCTGTATTTCTCAATTGATTTCGATTATTCCCAAATTTATTTCCAAGTTATAAAAATTGTTATCGTACAAAAAGTATGTCGCAATAAATCACGTAAAAAAAATTCGACGAAAACAATCACACTAATGAAAACTTGGGAATACAGAATTCCAAGATTGCGGGTCTGGATCTGCCCCTGAATGTTTTTAATTTCCTCACGGAGTTGGCTTGATTCTAAAATGGTATGATATCTTCGGCTACAGCTTTTAGGATTAAATTTGAAAAAGTGTGACACACTGACATTCGCTTTTATTATATAAAAGAGAAAAGAAAGAGACATGCAGTCATTCCCGAGCTTTATTTGACCTTGCCTGGGCTAAGCCTCTCTACCCCACCCCGTGATATAAAATTCTTATTATTCAAAATTGAACTATTCACATGTTATCTGTCCTGAACTGACATCTCGACTTCAATCATTTATCCACCTCCGTGTTGTAGCTTCTGTCATTTTTATAAATATCTTCATGGCATTTTTTCTATTTGGCACCGCGACCGCATGAATTTAAGCGTAGTACTTGTTTGGCAGTTAGGTCTCGGCGTTATTCTTTTAAAATAGGTAGATGAAAACGTAAGATATTTTCTAATGGTTTCTCTTCTCCCATTTCTCGACTGTGAGAATCTCTTTCGTTTTCTTGCTTCTCTGGCAATTACGATATTCAAAAAATTAAATGCAACGTCAATCGCCATCTTTTGCCTTCCTGAATACTGTTCTTATCTTTCTTGGTCACATCTCATCACTAACCTTGTTTCATTTACGTTCAGTCTCAGTAACTCTTTGCCTTTTAGCGGCATTATCGCCTTGCATGAGGCGAAATGATTACGAAAAAGAAAATACTAAATGACCGTCGTAAAATACTGGAACCCCAATGTCATAGGTCCTTACCTATAACTACAGAATGAACTCTTCCTAACACTATGTATACTACGCCATTCAAGAGAGAGGGTCGAATCAAGTCGAGCCTCTGAGCAGAGAGGAACCCGGACGAGGTTCCGCCGAAGGGTAGAGTCTCGTTCGGGGAGGTTGACCAACCCGATCTCGTTTATGCAGGTTCTACGGGCATTTTTTTGGCCGAGCCTACTGGCTTGGGAAACCCACGTTAAACTCGGCCTTGTGCCACATGCAACCCTCGTGGTGGTGGGGGTGGCTAGATACCGAATCAAGTCGAGCTTCTAGGCTTGACGGTCGAACTCTCTGCCTCTGACCAGAGAGGAACCCGGACGAGGCTCCGCCGAAGGACATAATCTCGTTCGGTGAGGTTGAACAACACGATCTCCTTTATACGGGTTCTACGGGCATTTTTGGCCGAGCCTACGAGCTTGGGAAACCCACGTTAAACTCCGCCTTGTGCCACAAGAAACCCTCGTGGGGGGTGGCTAGATACCGAATCGAGTTGAGCCAATAGTAGTTCACTCCAAACCAGACTGACAGTCATACTAACACCTTCCACATCTTGTATTATTATTTCGTGTAATATACCTTCGTTATCTACTCTTGTATTCGTTTTCTTCTTCCTTGGTCCAAACCTGGACCATAACACCCAACGATTTGTTACCAACTTGGCTGATTCATTCAGAATACGCAGTGCCACGGCAATTATTATCCAAAATATATCTTCTCAATGCTTTTAGTTTTTTTTAGTAATTCTTACAGCCAAAACATTTCTATAGAACCAAATTAATAAACATGATCAATAATTTCAAGATTTGACACTGGCGAAGCTTTACAGGACTGTATTTCTTTTTCAATCCCCAAAACTCTACGCTGGACATTGGCACACCACTTCATCACATTTGGGCATGAAAAGTACTTTATTCCCAATATTTACTTGAAACATGCATCCTTACATATAGTTTTTTTTTTTTTGCGAAATATCTCAGTGAAGCTTCCTTCGCTATCTTGGCTATGACAATAAACTACATCCGCGTCCAGGGTAAGACGATAAACTACGTCCGACAGCAAGGCTTCTGATCAGGAGGTTTTGAGGAGCCTGGAACCACCTTTTAAATGCTGCTGTTTCCAGGTACACCCTGTGGTAACACGTGTTAGGGTCCCAGCTATGAGCAAACAGTTAGCCCCTAAACTAGAGTCAAAACACTCTGAAAGTGTGAAAATAGGTTTTAATAACGGAAATAATTTTTTGTAAAAAAATATTGTAAGCAATACATTATTACCAGCAATAGATTTTGGAAAAATATTGCTAGTAATAGATTTTTGAAGAAAAAATATTACCAGAAATAGATTTTTTGAAGATAAAAAAAATTACTAGCAATACATTTTTGGAAAAATAAATATTACCAGCAATAATAATTTTGTCGGCATTAAATAACCGATTGAGGTTGATAAACCGTAAAACAAAACAAACCAAATTATACCCTCTTTCGTACATTAGAAGCACTAAGGAAATGGTACTGATTGAACTCGGGAGAAATAGAATGATGTCCTGAACGTAAAGTTCGGAATGGCCTGAACTAAAGAATAGAGATCATGTCAACATTTAGTTCGGAAACAGCAATAGAGTAACTATTTTGAATGATTAATTCGTTTTTTACGGCTTATCACCCCATTGCAGGTTATTTACAGTCAGAAAATATTTTTATATTATAAGAATCTTTTATTTGTTTTTCTTTAGTTAATAATGGTTTTGCTATAAAAGTTTTACTAATCAACACATAGCTTGGTGAGAAAAGGTGGAGCCATACCTTTCCCAAGTGTAGTTAAATATAACGAATCCTATTGGAGTTGAAACTCGGCTTTCCAATTAACAATTCCGAGCTGTTATCCATTACACCAACCGCACAATCAAGCTTACAGCAACTGGTTTTGCCAAGCGGTCAACCATACATGTAGTGACCAGACTCAACATTGCTTAACTTCGATGATCTTATGGGAATCGGTGTTTCAACATGATTTGTACTTAAGCAAGGTTATTTACCTCACACACCCGCGAGGTAGGATGTGGCACAAAGCCATTATTTAAAAAATTTCCCCGTAGACATCATAAAAACGGGGTCGGGTAGCTGTCTACCACCTCGTCTGGGTTCCTATCCGCCGAAGGCAGAGAGTTCGACTAGCTTAGCTGGAGACGAATCTCCAATTGCAGAAGCAAGCCCCAAATTATTTTTAAAAAGGAACCTTAGATAAGGCACAAGGCCGAAAGTATTGGGCACCTAGTAAGGATCGAACTCACTATTCAGTCGTAATTGATATAGCGAAACAAGCTTGTTAACCATTATACCACGTCGAAGAGCGTTTTTTTTATGTCAAAGATTGATTTTACACTGTTTGATATTATAGATCCCACATCTAAATTTTTTAAAAAATCAGTACTTTTTATTCTAACAAAAGCTATGCCTGACGGAATGTATAATGAATACTAATCTACAAAAATTATTCCCCTAAACTCATTTTTTTTTTACTATTGGACCACTGGTAAAATTTAGTGCCGACAAAAGTTTTATTGTTGTGTCCTTAAGCAAGAATAATGACGGGTTTCCAACGTTGCATTTATAGGCAAGTAGGTGTGGAGTGGAAAATAGGTCATCCCCAAACATATAAACGGATTTGTAGACTATCAAGGCTGAAACGAGCGAATGAAAATCTCCAGCTCAGATATAACAGTAATATTCTATTTAAGATAATTGGACATGGAAAAGGTTCATAATTCAGATTTTAGGAACGTCTTAGAAACATCTATGACAAAGTGGAACAAATAATTCGGATCACACGTTTTATCGTTTAGGACGTGATTAGACGAAGGTTATTGTTACGTTGAAAGGATTACACATATGCCTGAAGGAGAAGCGAAGATGAAATTTGAAACCTAAATTTTAAACCTCCTTTTTTTAAAATGTGTTTTGAGAATATAGTCATGTCGTTTACATTTATCTTGTTTATATATTTTTTATCACATTTTATTTTATATCCCAAATATGGAAGTAATTAGAGATGAATTTACTGTGGAGGTTCTAGCAATTAATGCACTTTCTATATATTTTCATCTGATTGCGGTGAGCAAGTAATACACTGAATGTGTTGTGGTTTTTTTTGTTTTTTTTTAAAAAAGACACTTTTTTGTCTATGTTATCTGTTATTTAAATTCCTTGAGATTCCCTATATTTCCAATTATGGAGGCCGCGTTGGCTTTAAAATAAAACTTTCAAAAGCAGGGATTTTTGACTCGTCTGGAATAAAGGAAGGTGAGTAAACCAGAAAATAAACCTCATAGAAACATATATTTGAGTATATCTCAAAGATATTCAATTCGACAAAGATGCATACATTATCAGAACTTTGTGCAAACAAGCATGGACATCTGAAATTCTTCCAGATTTTTTTTCTAACACAATCACGTCAGGATTGAAAAAAAATAAAAAGTTACGCATTTCATCAGTGACGTTTTCATCAGAGACGGACAAAGTAAAGAAAAAAATCGTGTGTTATCAACCCAACAGCTGTCTTATCGCTAAAGAGTAAAAAAAAAATCAACAAATATCACTCAGAATTTATATATATATATATATATATATATATATATATATATATATATATATATATGTTGTTCTCGCCGAAAAAATATCCAATTCTTTGTTGGAATGAAAACTAACTAGTTCCCATATACACACGCATAAAAAAAATAACAATGAATATAAGACCGTAGTTAATAAAGTTCACATTATACCATAGATTTTTTCTCGACGAATAAACGTATGAGATTCCTTCACTGTATCAAGTCAACAGTCTAATTGGAAGAAATCTCAAGAATTCCCACGAGTGCACAAATTCGAAACATTTATCAGCAGACCTATTCTACCAATATAGAAGGCATCGAGGAACCAAAAATACAGCAACAAAAAGAAAGAAAAAATAAACAGAATACATAAAGAATCTCACCACTGAATTCTATATACGTTAATATTTTAAAGCACCTACTGTGGAACAATGGTTAACAGGCTAATTTCCTAGACATATAATTTCGTGTATTCGATCCTCAATGTGTTTTGTAAGTCTATGACCTTCTGTGAGACTATGCTTAGATGACTAAATAACGATATACGCGGAAACCATTCGAATTAGGACCAAGCAAAGGGAAATAAGAAATACTTACTAATAATTTTATAACAATACCATAAAGAATCGAA
The DNA here is from genome assembly GCA_963932145.1 of Acanthosepion lycidas. NCBI lineage: Eukaryota > Metazoa > Mollusca > Cephalopoda > Sepiida > Sepiidae > Acanthosepion > Acanthosepion lycidas. Next base: position 21,272,692 of record OZ010590.1, on the reverse strand, counting down.
ATCTTTTATAAACCACCACAACAAAATGAAACATGAAAAAGTAGTGGTAGATTATAATTAACTCTTTACGGGGGATGGACCAAATCTGACGAAAAGTAAGCGTTTGTTTAGAGCAGGAAATTCCCAAGCTTTTTTTTCGTCAACGCCCACCTTCATATGGAAATATTTTTTTCCGCTGCCCAATTGTATAGGAAATATACGAAAACATAGATAAAGATTAGGGTAAAAGTCTTTTACTGGTTCATAAACTGATTTTATGATGCAGTAAAAATGCCAAAGGGAGGTAACAAATAAAAGTGATTCATGCAGCAGCAGTTGCTGCTTCTACTGTATAAAAGAGCAAACAAAAACAAACTTGACCATCGAAAACTATAAATATAAATTAGTTTTATGGTTGCAAGTTTTTATATACCGTACATATAAACACTAATGGGTATGTTCCATTCCACATAAATAGGTTGAACACAATTATAAGCCGGGGGTAATATGCTGACTAATATTCAAACACTAGCTGTGATTTACCTATTTCACGCCGCTGGCGAGTATTGTTTTTTCTTGATGTTATAAAAATTGGCATTTCATTCCCAACCTCCGTTTTGGTTATTCCTCATTCAGTTAAATTTTTCGGTTACAATGCTATCTATCTATCTATCTATCTATCTATCTATCTATCTATCTATCTATCTTTATCCCAGTTTTATTATATCTATCTATCTATCTTATATAGCGTACCTATGAACACTATCGGGTATGTCTTAATCCTAATAATTACGTTAGACACTATTATAAGTCGGAGTAATATGCACACTAAGTAGTCCATCACTAGCAGTGGTTTACCTATTTCACGCCGCTGGCGAGTATTTTAGTTTGTTGATGTTATAAAGATTATCATTTCATTTCCAACTTCCGTTTTGGTTATTCCTCATTCAGTAACCCTTTCTAGCTTACAACACAAGTGTTGACAAAAATGAAACGATTTTTATTCATAATTATAAAAATAAAAAGATTATATAATTTTAACAAAGAATAAAATTATAATATTCTTATTGTTCTTGGTCTTCTTTTATCTGATTTATAACCGAAGAAATTTGTTTCTTCTGAAGAACTATCCGAATGCTAATGAATCTTCTCGAAACGATAGTAAATAGCAAAAATATTCGTTGATTGCAGGACATTTATATCTTTTTTATATATATTTTTTTTTTTTTTTTTTCATATCTCCTTCGAATATTGTTTTTTCGGGTCGCATAGGTTGAAATGCATTTTTAATACTTAAAATTATATATCGCCCACCAATTACTGTCTCAGTTGCCCATCATTCTTCCAACAGTTGAAAATATCCACCTGTAAGGGATATTGCCCAGGTGTGGAAATCTTGGGTTAAAGTCAAATTTAATTATACCAAGGTGACGTAGAACAGCATATGTTACTGAGTATCTAAAAAAAAACCCAAAAACCCCCAAAAAAACATAGTTGAACTCTAGTCGCAAAGGCCTGTTTCAAAATAAAATACTTTTTTGGTTTCCATCCATGTTCTAATTTCAATAATATGTAACTGAGGAACAAAAAAAAAAAATCCCTGATACCCCCAAAATCTAAGAAATAATTCTAAGATGCCCAACTCCTATCATGCGAAGAGCTTTGTCCATCAGTTTATTTATTTTTGTTAAAAGCTACCCATTTTGTATGTGAAAATAACAAAATATCACATTCTTCGCACGAGGTCGCTGACCCGTCACGTGATTATAAAACAAGTGCGGACCAAAAAGACAGCTATAATAATAATAATAATAATAATAATAATAATAATAATAATAATAATAAGCAACTTTTCGGGAGGAAAATGAAAGTAACTGGTATGAACACCACCCAGATCCGGTTACGGAGATAGGACCTGTTACAATTCTATGGGACTACACAATACACACTGACAGAACAATCAAAGCCAACCGCCCAGATATTGTTATTAAAGACCACAAACAAAAACCGTGAGTCCTTATTGATATGGCAGTCCCTGCTGACTGCAATGTATCTTTGAAGATATTCAAAAAGCTGTCAAAATACAAGGACCTTGAAATAGAAATCTCCAAATGTGGCATATGGGAACATCAACAATCCCTGTTGTAGTTGGAGCCCTAGGACTGGTTGGAAAAGATTGCAGTAGACTAATTGAAGGGATTTCTGGAAGTCCATGCCTCAAGGAGATACAAAAAATTGTTCTGACAAGTACAGCCCACACTTTACAAAGGGGTTTATCTATGTAATTTCTTTTTCTTTTTTTTTTTTCTTTTTTTTTTTTTTTTTTTTTGTCAGTGGAAAGTGTCATGCTGCCATTTCTAACCTTAGGTCCCCGTTAAAACCTGCTTAAAGAAATACAAAAAAATGATCTCACAATCACAACTCACACCTTACAAAGGGACTTATCTATGTAAAATACGTATGTTTTAAGCTGTTTAATGTTTATTTTAAAAAGATGTACAATAGAAAATGCCATGATGCCATTTCTGAAATTAGGGAATTTTTCCCATATATAGGTAAACACTAAGACAAAAAAAAATGTGTAGACAGAATATTTTTTCTTATATTATGCTATTATTTTGTCTTAGTGTTGCCTATTTATGGGGAAAATGCGCCCTGAAGATCACAATTTGAAATTGTCGAAAGTACTTGGCAAGTGTCTTCTATCTGACAAGAACTCGAATTATGTTTTAACGAAGTGATTTCACCATTAATCACATTAACATTGCTATTTAATTCTTTGTATAAATTGTTTCTTTATGATATAAGATATAAGCTGCACACTCTGATATATGTACCACATCAGATCCGTAGTACAGTAATAATCAGAATCTTAAATTCTGTGGAAAATTACTACGACATTTTACTCTACTAATTCGATTATTCTTAAGTTTATGTCACGTTAAGTGATAAATGCATATAACAAGAATACTTCGTGGATTTATATATTTTCAAAAATCAAAAAATATTCTTTCTTGACCGATTTGAACAAGAACACTAGCGTCGCGGTATCGCATACTCCAAAACCTATATTCAACTGTCAATAAATAGCATAATATAAAAAAAAAAAACATCTTTCTGTTTACACATAATCCGGTTTAGTATTTTCCTATGTATAGGAACAAATTGCGCCATGAAGATGACAGTTTGAAATTGTCGAAAGTACTTGGCAAATGTCTTCCATCTGACAAGAGCTCGAATATAAGGAATTGACAGTAAGTTAATGTCTCATTAAGTCTTGTTAGCGAAGTTTTTTCACCGTTAATCACATTAACACTGCTATTTAATTCTTTGTACAACTTGTTACTTTATGATATAAAATAGAAGCTGCACACTCATATATATATATATATATATATATATATATATATTGTTTTAAAATTTATCATGGTTTATAGTAAAAAATTTCTTGCCGTTAATGCCATAACACACATATATATATATATATATATATATATATATATATATATATATATATATATACACACACACACACACACATATATATATATATATATATATATATAATTTATTCAACATTATAACATAAACATGTTATAACATAACTAAAAAAAGCCATTTTGTTTCAACACTTCTGAGGTCTTCTCATATGATGGTGTTGAATGCAGAATAAAGAGTTTTAAAAATGTTCAAATCGACCAAGCACCCCTCAATAGGAGAAACGCTGTTACATAAGGTAAATGACCAATCAAAATACAAGTACATGAAAATTCAAAAAACTTGATAACAGACATTGGTTATAATTACTAATACAGTGTAACCCTGATATAAGAGACCCGGATTTAAGGTAAACCCGGATATAAGAGAGATTTTATCTGGTCCCAAATTAGAGCCTGTGTTAATGTATATAAATTAGACCAAACCCGGATATAAGACAAACCCGGATATAAGATACTTCTTGTCCGGTCCCGACAACTCTCTTATATCCGGGTTACACTGTACCATAATGTTAAAGTTCGACTAAAATAGAAATCATTCTGATTCATTTTAAATTTTACTATAAAATTAAAATTAAAAATTGCCAAATTTTAAATTTAAGCTGTATTAAGTTTAAAATATAAAACTATTTAAAGAAACCGCGGAAACTATACATATATTTTATTTTTTATTTTATATTTTCATCGAAAAACCAATTTCACAGTTAGAGGAAATATATTCAAATTATATCCGGACTTTAGAAATATTTTCTGTCGCTAAAAGATATGGAATGAAATGGAATTGAAAGGGTTTATATATTTTTCTTCTAAATTAATTTAATTTCACATGTGTAGCTATTTAAAAGAAAACGATCGAATTACTAAATCACTATGAAAAATAGATTAATTAACAAAAATGCAAAACAGTTAATTCGCAAAGTCATCGCTTATTTTGATTGAATTCTCCTGTTGTTTTCAATTGACTGAATTTTTTGACCATGTTCAGTAAATGAAATGAGCTAATAAATTGGCAGCCTCCAGGGAGAATTGGCGTCGAACACATTGATCTGACGGTGGGAAAATTTTGATATACCAGAGAATTCACGAATGAGAAATAAGGAGCAATCTAATGAATGTGGGGGGAATTAGTGTTTTCTCAATATCCTCCCCACAAAAAAGGAAAAAAAAATAGCGACACTTATAAAAATTTGGGGTGGGAGATCTAAATGATACTAAAAAGAACTTGATCATATCAAGCGAAACTTGAAATACGAAATATAGAAAGTGAATGATAGCTGAGACTGCGCTATAAAGATAGATAGATAGATAGATAGATAGATAGATAGATAGATAGATAGATAGATAGATAGATGCAAATAGACTGAAATAGAAAGAAAGAAAGAAAGAAATAGACTGACAAAGATAGATAGATAGATAGATAGATAGATAGATAGATAGATAGAATAAAAGAAAGACTGAACTTACAGAGATAGATAGATATATAGATATATAGATACCAATACACATGAACACACACATACACACACACAGACACACATACACACATATATATATATATATATATATATATATTGGGCACTATATATTTTATATTATAGAGGTGATCATACAAAGAATTCTTTGTGTGTGTATGCGTATGTGCGCGCGTGTGTGTCTGTGTATGTGTGTATGTATAAATTAAATGTCATTCCAAATAGAATGCAGATAATCATTGCCCTGCACAGCTTCTTTCCTTTAAACATTACGATTTCCCATCACTTCTTGACTTCTCATTGCTCCTCCACAATTCTGATTTGCAAATTGGCTATGTCCTAGAGTGGCGATCACGCTGGGTAGAGTGCCCAGTCTAGACTGCTACTATTTAATCCAACGATTGGGGAGTAAATTTAATTCACGTGTTTTTAAGGCACATAATGAGGAAAGAGGTCTTGAAAATCTGATTCCCGCAGGAGAGATTTAAGGCAAGGACAGAGGAAGACAACGCATAACTTACTTAGTGAGCTTGTGTCAACAGATGACCGGTCATGGTTTAGATGAGGTAGCAAGAAGCAAGATACTATTAAGAGCTACACAGGACAGAAAATTGTGGAGAACCATGATCACCTACACCTTGAAGGGACACGGTACATAAAAGAATAATGTCTCTATGTATTATTAGAACTGTGATATCACTGATATTCGACGGTGTTTTGTGAAAGTTTAAGGTACGCTTAATGAGTATACAAACTTAATACGATGTAACCCGGATATAAGAGAAACCCTGATATACGAGATATTTTATCCGGTCCCAAATTAGAGCACTACTTGCCTAAAAAAAAAACAGACCAAACCCGGATATAAGAGAAACCCGGATATAAGAGACTTCTTCTCCGGTCCCGGCAACTCTCTTATATCCGGGTTACACTGTAAATATATTCATAGAAAGATCTGAATCTATATTTTCTTAAGGGAGGACTTTTTCATTACCGTAAAGCATGGCTATGTGAAAAAAGAATCGAGATAGAAAAATAATTGAAGAATGAATAAACCTACATCAAAAATATTGGTGCAATAAATCTAAATGATAACTGTATTAGTTTACTCGCTGTCAGCAAAATTAATCTAAACGTACTCGCGTGACTTCTATTTTATTTTACTTTAGGATAGTATTTTAGAAGTTTCGCGGCTCTACCTAAAATCCATTCCAGCACACACACACAAACGCACACATACGCATGCACATACAAACACTTAAGTGAAGTGATTTCACAGTGGAGGTTTGTATGTGTACTAAGTCGGTCCTAAAATAGGTTCGACGTACAAAACGTTAGGAACTTGATGAAATAGGTATAACGCACAGTAATCTAATTGTGGTCGCTGATACTTTCGTATTCGAATAACTGTCGTCCAGCATCGACTGACTGACCGACCAACTGAGCGACGGTATTTAGTCACCCCGCCACATGGAAATCATGTGGCACAAGGCCAGTTTAACGTTCGATGCCGTTGTCTCGGACAAAAAAATGCCTTTTGAACCCGTATAAACGAGTTCAGGGTCGGTTTACCTCCCCGAAAGAGACTCCGCACTTCGGCGTAACCTCCGTCGGGTTCCTCCCCGTCCGAAGGGAGAGAGTTCAACCGGTCAGCCGGTCGTCCGACTTCAAACTGAACTCAGACTGATCCACTGAGCCACTGAACGACTGACCCGTTACTCTTACTACTCCTACTAATTATAGTTGGAAGACTATATAGAATTAACTATAGAATAGGTGTGTTCCACTATAACAATAAGTGAACAGTATTATCAACACTCAGAGGCGACAGAGTGTTTCATGTTAAACGCAAACATCAGTTCACATGCATTGTGTTTTTTCTCCACTATTTATATATACGGGTCAGTAGTGGATTATGGGTAGTCTATTCTGTTAGGAGTGGTTTGTTAATTTGTTTATTTGGATTGATATATGTTATTTTTTCTTTATTTTTCTTTATTCTTTGCAGTTTTCGATTTTTAAGTAACGCAGTAAAAGTTTTGAGATGAGTCCTTATCGTTTATTTAGTAGTTTGTTTGGTTTGGGAAGGTAATTTTCTTCCCAGACCAAATAAACTACACTCTATCTCCGATATTGATCACTTTATCCCATAAATATAGCATACCTTAAAACTATATTTCTTTACACACACACACACACACTCACACACACACACACACACATATATATATATATATATATATATATATATATATATATATATATATATATGCTAAATTTCTCAGAATAAATTGGTAGAGAATAAATCTATTGTTTATCATCACTTGCATTGTTACAGCCAAATGACGAAACGCGTCGGCAAGTATTAAATACAATTTTATTCATATTTTTGTGATGTCAGTGAACACTCAGTGCCACATTGTGATGTCAACGAATGCTCGTTGGAGTAGGGACTTTGTAATTTCAGATACAGCTATAGTACGCCGTTGAACAATGTTCGTGTCAGACGCTCTCGAATAACACTCGCACTTATATTACTTGCTCGATAATACCCGCTCGAATAGTAATCCGTATAGAGAAATAGTATAGTGAATAGAGTAGTGAGTAGCGGTCCGTATAGTAATAGAGGATAGACTAAAAATAACGATCCGAATAGTAACAGAGAATAGAATAGAAATAATGATCAATCAGATGTTACGCGACTTCCTATGTATGCATTTCTTCTATGGTCAAGAGATTCTTTTGATTCAATAATATTATAGCCTGTGTTTGCTCACTGGCAATCTATGTTCAAACTCAAGTGTCGGGAGCGACACTTTATTACCATAACACACACGGGCATATGGTTATAACTGCGTAGCGTAAAAACCATATTTTAAATCAATCAATTTATTATATATATATATATATATATATATATATATATATATATATATATATATATATATATGCAAATATGTAGAAAAATAGGTAAGAAAACTTTAGGTAAATAATCCGGAGTTCTTTAGAATTTTATTTTTAAAAAACAGTGCTCCATACAGAAGTAGAGCTTAAATTATAATTATTTTTTTATTTCCTAAATTTTCGCTTGAGGATAAAACAGGGCTTGATACTTCTAATAATTATATTGTTTTTTGCTCTTGTTTTTGAAACATGAGAACTCTTATGTAGCGAAGGAATCTTATTTTTTTAAAAAATAATTATTACATATATATATATATATATATATATATATATATATAGTTTTAAGGCTTCCTATATTTATCGGAAAAACTGATCAAAATCAGCGAAAATCAACACCAAGCGACGGCTTTTTGTTTTATGGCACAACGCAATCCTCGTATCTGTTCTATTTATGGATAAAGTGCACAATATCGGAGATAGTTTTAATGAAATAACTTTTAGATGTTTCCTGTATTTTTTTTTAAATTCTACGGTGTTTTACAGTAATTGATTGGGTAAACGCTTAATCTTCATTTTAAGTCGTTAGTATTGCTGCGGGGGGGGACATACGTAATAACAAAATAAAATAGGCACATAAAATAAAAACAATTGCACGTTACTCTGTTTATCAAAATGATTCTGATGAAGCTAAATAAATAGTTTATAAACTTTATCCTGCCTGTACCTAATTTAATAACACTCACACACAGACCCACGTACAGACATACAACGCACGTGTACACACCACACACATGCAGACACACACACCATACATAAACACACATGCACCACACATGAACACACACACATACACCATACATTCTTGTGCGAATTAATTGAAACAAACGCTTTCCTTTACTTTCTTTGACGATACGGTCGTTTTAGACCCACCGGAGAGACAGGGTCTAATCGATAACTATTTTTTCCTCAGATTACGTCATTTGCAGCGGTATGCAATAATGTTTCTATTTTCGGGGTGTCTGATGAAATTTGTTTGGCCTTGAAAAATATTGCGTCATCCGTGATTGCATTAGCTTTTTATCACGCCCGGATATTATTGTCTCTGTTGTTGATTAGTTGTCCTACGGCCATTGTCTATGATGGACGTTGCTACATGCAAGCTTACTAAAATTTGTAACGCTGCACTGACAAGCCTTACCAGTGAGCAAATCAGAGTACTATAGATTGGCCAGGAAACTCACCTAATTTAAATCAAATAATAGAATCTGAGATCAATCTGCAGAGAACGACTTAGTGAAATAGACATACGAAGTAGGAACATATGCACTGGGCCATGTTTCATTGGAAAATTACGAAAAAAATAGTAAATAATAACTGAATTATTCGTTTTGTTTCAATTAATTTGCAGAAAGGTGTACATACATACCCACATAATATACATATATATTTTCTTATTGCTATAAAATTTATATTACGGATACCCATATTTAAGCAGACGTCCCGTAACTTTCGTCTACTGGCTGCGCATTCTTGACCAACTAATAAAGGTAATATATTCTTCAGTAGGTCTATTGTATGTTTTCTATATATAATCTACCCGTTTTCATTTAGATGCCTTTTTTTCTTTTTGTTTATGCGTCCATCAAGTTTTTTATTAAATATCCCACATTGTCATAATAGAAGATCCATCAAGTTTTTTTATTAAATATCCCTCATTGTCATAATAGAGAATCCATCAAGTTTTTTTTTATTAAATATCCCTCATTGTCATAATAGAAGATCCATCAAGTTTTTTATTAAATATCCCTCATTGTTATAATGGAAGATCCATCAATATTTTATTAAATAACCCTCATTGTCATAATAGAAGATCCATCAATATTTTTTATTAAATATCTCTCATTGTCATCATAGAAGATCCATCAATATTTTTTATTAAATATCCCTCATTGTCCTAATAGAAGATCCATCAAGAATGGTGAAACATCGTAAGAACCTTATTCGAATTTACTTTCTAAATATTTTCGTTTTAGTAAATTGTTTTCGGTTTTAATTAGAGTTGAATTTTTTAAAATCAAAATTGTGGCCATTCTCATTAAGGCGAGTAACTGACACATTCAATATGTTGTCCTTTAAAATATTTCTTTTGCGTGTTCAAATGAGACCGACTAGATTATAGAACAATAACGTACATGAAAAAAGTCTTTCATTCATGTAGGTTAGTCGCAAATAAACAATCATAAACTTAGTCACATTGTTTCCTAAATAACGAAACGCGTGACATGAAAACATTTCCCACACTGTCATGTTTCTTTTCCACACACACGCACACATAACTTTTCCATACGCACACACATACACACACACAAATATATATATATATATATATATATATATATATATATATATGTGTGTCTGTGTGTGTGTGTGTGTGAGAGAGAGAGGGAGTGAGAGTGTGTGTGTGTGTGTGTCTGTGTGTGTGTGTGTGTGTGTGTGTGTGTGTGTTTAGCCAGCAAATTCTCTTTTAGGTGTGTCAGATTGAATGAATTACAGACATTATGTCTGCTAATTTTTAATAAAATCTGTTCATAATGACGAATAACCTTCCGTGTATTGATATTAAATGATGTGAGAAATGTGCTATAACCTATTATTTTCGATCTTCTTCCAAGAACATCTTCAGGGGTGCAAGTAGTACAAAACTCTTTGTTCTTCAAGGGCATAAGTAGTTATACAAAACCTTTTGCTGTCATCGTTTACTGTATTTTTTTTTATGTTTTCAAATACAACGATTGAAAATCGTGCTTAGCATTCATTAGGACGTGAAAAAATTAACCATAATAGAATTTTTTTCTTTAATGTTATAATGTCACAATCATCGCGCATTAAAATGTGAAAAACTGTTTCTTTATAGGCATTTCAGAACATTACTGGAGTATTCATAGTTGATTCTGTTCAGTGCCGGTTTTAATTCTTTTAATGAATATTGCTTCTAAGATCTATAGCTTGAATTTTTTATTTTCTTGGTAGAGGATAGCTGTGTTGTCAGTCAGTATTTTTTTTATATTGTGAATGTGGACAGACATGTTGTTGTTGATGTCTCACAATGAACAAATGGTCAGACATGTGTTGTGAATGACGCCTTGTCAATGTAGTTGTCGTATATCGAATATATATATTTGTTTTTTTGTCGGAGAAAATATGGACCTACCACACAGTAACCTAGATATAGGTGTGACTTATGTTTAGAAGAAAAAATAAAATAATGAAATACAATAATCAAAACAAACTATTGAATCAGAGGAATGAATTAGTATGAAAAATGTCGACATAAAAACAAATTCAAATTATTTGCATTGTAATAATACGTTGATCTCTTTTCGTGCATAACTTTTAATATTTTATATTACGAGGATATGTTACCTTTACTATATATATATATATATATATATATATATATATATATATATATATATATATATAATACTTTTAATTGAAAAGTATTTTACATCGCTATTTATTAGGTTGGTGCAAAAATAATGACGTAATAATGTCGTTTTTTGACGTTAAAAATACGTCAAAAAACGACGTTATTACATCATTATTTTTACACCAAACTAATAATAATTTCGCTGTTTCAGGATTTAAAATTGTCGCAATCATCAGGCAATATTTGGTGACTTATGATGTAAAGCAAAAAGCAAAATGTCAGCTTATTTAAAAATAACCTTTTATTGAGGACATCTCATTGAATAATTCAATGTATCTTGATTGTTTGCATAACCAGATGTTAGCAAATACTGACACATCTTAAAAATGTAAATTCTTCCAGACAGGAGTGAATAACACACCTACACATAACCTACAACCTATATTTCTTGCTTTTCTGCTTCAGAAATGACCCGTTTTTTGATTGGTTAATCTAGACATACACATAAATCTTGTCAACCGCGCTTATTAAATCTTAAATAAGCTAACTTATATTTTTCTGTTTTCAAAAGCAAATTTTTTTCATCATAAGTCACCAAATATCGCCTAATGATTTGGACAATTTTAAGTCCCGAAATATAGACATTTTATGTAGCGATGTAAAATAGTTTTTAAATAAAAATATTGTTATCAGTCTACATTTCTGAGATGATGTATTATTTACACTATTTACATTATTCGGACTATTGTCCTCATCCTTGTCGCCATGTTTATCACAACGTTTCGGCCGTTTTACGCTCCGGCCTTCTTCAGGTGGTTTTAATGTCGAACAGAACCCTTTATTTCGCTCACTGGGGTAGACTGTTCTAGTTTCACATACCATGTCTAATGGATGTCAGTTATCTCCTGTTATCTCCCCACTGAAAGCTCTCCACTGCCTTAACCAGTCTACCCCAGTGAGCGAAATAAAGGGTTCAGTTCGACATTCCAAGCATCTGAAGAAGGCCGGAGTGTACAACGGCCGAAACGTTGTGATAAAAATGGCGATAAAAATATTTTTTAAAATATGCTTCGCTACCTTGTATCGAGCCTTTTTTTAAAAAATACATCAATGCTAAAGAACGATAGATTGTATATCTCTCTGTTATTTGTCTCTATTTGTACATATATATATATATATATATATATATATATATATATATATATATATATGTGTGTGTGTGTGTGTGTGCGTGTGTGTGTGTGTGCGTGTTTGTGCCTGTGTGTGCGTGTGTATGTGGGGGTGCGTTTGTTGGTGTGTTTGTGTGGGAGTGGCTTTGATTTGTTCTTTTACGGTTTATCAATCTGTTCAATTGGTTATTTAAAGTTATCATATTTTCGATTGTAAGAATATTCTTCTTTTTTCCTGTTTTTTGGGAGTGAAAATTGCATCAAAAATATTTTGGGATTCAACAATGATTTTTTTTATGATGCAAGTCCGATTATTTACTCCATAGTTGGGGGAGATGAGATGGATTCATACCTTCGCTAAGGGTATTTGCGCATAAGTGAATTTAACTAACTCATCTGGAATTCGAACACGGCTGTCTGATTTCTTATTCCGACCCGGCAAGCATTACATCAGTAGCACGTCCATGGCAATCGAGAGAAGGAGAATAAAAGGTGACTTCTTCTGAACTCTCAATTTATTTACTACTTTTATCGCGTTTGTACATGGTCGGCATACACCCAAGATTAATAGCGTCGTGACCTTTTACAAAAACAAATCACTAACAGAAACAAACCTACCATACAATTACTGTCTTTTGTATTACCTAATTTCAATCGAATATACAAATTTCCCCAAAACAAATGTCCATGTTTGCAAACAGACAGAGAGGCAGACATAATCGGACATGGTCCATGTATAGTAATTTAAAAATATAAACACACACTCCGCCTACTTCAAGATGCGAACATTGTGTGGCTGTGTGTTTCTCATGTATTTTTTTATTTGTTTTTTATTTTTTTTTTTTTTTTACTTTTACATACCATTTCGTTTGGCCTGTACATTCTGTGCTGTAAAACACAGGGTAAAATATATTGAACACTCAGGTGTTGCCGTGTGATGAATATGGTGTAAGAAAGTCTTCTTTCTTTCTTTCAATGTTCTTTCGGGACGGCAGTGGTCATGGCTCTCCCCAGATTCCCATTTTTTATCATACTTGAATTGCCATGATTTCATGAGAAAGATAAGGAAGTGTATCCCGTTGGTTTATCATCTCTTCAAATTGTCACTACCCAAAGCTATATATCACAGTCTACAATGCTATTTAATCTGAAGATGGCCGGAGCGTACAACGGCCGAAACGTTGTAATAAATATAGCGACAAAGATGAGGACAATAGTCCGAATAATGTAAATAATGTACATAATACCTCATCTCAGAAATATAGACAGATGCTATTTATTCCATAGCTGAGGAGAGAAGATATTAATACATGTCGCCCTGAAGAGAATCTTTGCCAAAGTGAGCGCAGGGGGCTCGGCTGAAATTTGAATTTCTGCGCCAACAATCACTAGATTGCCGGCCCGTTCATCACTATTTCATCATCATTGTCGCCTAAAGTGCCGTGAGTGATACACGAAATATACCGAAATTACAGAGTTCGACGGCAACCTGCCGTAAAACCTGCCTTGTGTTTGTTCGATCGGTGATGCCAAGCCCGAAGAGTCCATTATTTTCTTTCGCTGCTCGAAATAAGGTGGAGGGAACTTCTACCTTCAAGAGGACATGAGGGGTGGATTTTTTTTTCTTCTTCTAGCCCCTGCCCAAAGAGGCAAGACCTTTAGGACCTTCTTCTAGCCTTCGCTTAACGAGACAGGAAATTATTCTAGCTTCTGCCTAAAGAAGTAAAATATTCTTCTAATCTCTACCCCAAGATTGAGGACCTTATATCCTTTCCCTAAAGTGGCAGGACCTTATTCTAGCCTTTGCCTACAGAGGCTGGACCTCCTTCTACCCTCTGCAAAAAAAGGCAAGACCTTCTTCTAGCCTTCGCTTAATGAGTCAGGAAATCCTTCTAGCTTCTGCTTAAATAAGTAGAACATTCTTCTAATCTCTGCCTCAAGATGCAGGACCTTATATCGTTTCCCTAAAGTGGCAGGACCTTATTCTAGCCTTTGCCTAAAGAGGCAGGACCTTCTTCTACCCTCTGCCTAAAGAGGCAAGACCTTCTTCTAGTCTTCGCTTAATGAGTCAGGAAATTCTTCTAACATTTGCCTAAAGAGGCAAGTCGTTCTACTAGAATCTGCCTAAAGAGGTAGGACCTTCTTCTAAAATCTGCCTAAAGAGATAGGAGCTTCTTGTAACCTCTGCCTAAAGAGGTAGAATCTTATAGACCTTTTCTAAAGTGGCAGGACCTTCTTCTAGCCTTTATTTAAAATGGTAGGTCCTTCTTCTACCCTCTGCCTAAAGAGGCAGAACCGTCTTCTTGCCTTTGCCTAAAGAAGCAGAACCTTTTTGTAGCCTCTGCCTAAAGAAACAGGAACTTCTTGTAACCTTTACCCAAAGAGGCAAATCCTTATAGTATTTGCCTGAAGAGGCAGGACCTTCTTCTAGCCTTTGCTTCAAGAGGCATTACCTTCTTCTAACCTCTTTCTAATGATGCTGGACCTTCTTCCATCTTCTGCCTAAAAATGCAGGACGTTGTACTAGCCTTTGCCTAAAGATGTTGTACTTACTTCTACTCCCTGCCTAAAGAAGCTGGACCTTCTTTTAGGCTTTTCCTAAAGAGGAAGGGCATTCTTCTAATCTATGCTTAAAGAGGTATCAGTCCATGTTTCAATAATAGCTATAGAGAAGATTAGTCTGTCATTCTACACAACAGTTTTAAGCCAATCTGTCGTGTTATTTACCCATAGGGAGAATAGATTGATACCTTTCCCAAGGTTATTAGTACGTAAGCGAATGCGATAAACTCGAGTGGAATTCAAATTCGTCTCTCTGATTCCTATATCCATTAACCCACCGTTAATGGCTCATTAGTGTATTTGAAAGCTGTTGCCAATTCCTTATTTACCTGGGTTGTTTCCAGGGTGAAAATGCAATTTATTCATATGATATTACGAATCCAAGTGTCATCTTGACAAACGAAATCATTCTTTCTATTCCTAGCATCACGTAACAGCCTGAAGGATACCGAGAATGCAAATTGTCTCTTCCGATCATGAAAATGTACAAAAGACGATCTTATTAAAACGGCTATTGTTGAGAGCATAACGAGAACTGATCGTGTACTCTGAATTTCTCTCACTTACCCCTGGGTAAAGCTTAGGCCTCCCCGTGAGAAACTTTTGCCTAGCATTACGAAACTGATGATGACGTACTTTAAAAAATAATTCGATGTTTTCTTTTTTTTTTCTTTTTTTTTTTTTTTAATGATTTTATTTTCAAGTCGGGGAGAGATTACAAATTAAGAACAGGCGGTATGAAAACGTCTTCAAGTTATATCATTACGCTTTCTTTGTTAAGATTTAGTGACGAATGTTTAAAATCCAAATTCTCATTAAAATTCATTTGCCGTCAAAACATCATTATCTCTGCTAGCTGACCGCACTGGTATCCTGACTCAACCTTCTGACTAATTTTCATTTAGTTTCTTGTCTTTTATTTATTTTTTTTTTCAGTATCGTTTCTGACATTTTCCCCTATCACTGCTATCACTTGTTTTGTATTTTACATATTCATGTCTGGTTAGGCCAATAAATTTGACAGTAACTAAGTTTCATTATCAGTCGGGCACCACAAACCGGTTATTACCCTTATAAGAGAAAGCTTACGACCACATCTTATTGAGATATTGCCTCCCGAACGATTACCAAAGTTAAGAAAAGACGATCCAGGTCAGTACCTAGACGGGTGACAGCTTTGAACAGCAGGTGCTATTTGGATGTGCAGGTGTTGTGATAGATAACGTCTCGGAGTTGGATATTAAGTTTGGGTGCACAATTTGCATTATTCGGACTATTGTCTTCATCTTTGTCGCCATGTTTATCACAACGTTTCGGCTGTTGCACACTTCGACCTTTTTCAGGTGGTTAGAAATGTCGAACTGGACCCTTTATTTCACTCACTGGGGTAGAATGTTCTAGTTCCACGTGCCATGTCTAATGGACGTCAGTTATCTCCTGTTAATTCCTCTCTCCAAGTTCTCCACCGCCTTAACCAGGTATTGAACTCACACTCTTTGGGTCCTGTCACTGGATCTCACTAACGAAATAAATACAATGCAGAAATGAATGCAATACGGGAACCAGTAATGAGGAGTGCCAAGGAAAAGCGATAATAATAACAAAAATTGCAATATGAGCTCAGGTAAAAAAACATGGAATGATAACAGCAAAAATTGCAATATGAGTAGTGGTAAAAAACGATTACTGAAGATTGTGTTCACAGTACCCAGAAATTCATACACAGATGTCCTCAAGGATACATGGTACAGTGGATAAAGGCGTTGGTTAGATCCAGTGAGAGGATCCTGGTTAAGGCGGTGGTGAACTTTGAGAGGGGGAATTAATAGGAGATAACTGACATCAATTAGACATGGCACGTTAAACAGTCTACCCCAGTGAGTGAGAAAGGTTCGACATTCCAACCACCTGAAGAAGGCCGGGGCGTACAACGGCCGAAACGTTGTGATAAACATGGCGACAAAGATGAAGACAATAGCCGAATAATGTAAATAGTGTACATAATACCTCATCTCAGAAATATAGCCAGTTTGGATGCGTTCTATGCATTTCCGCGCAAATTCCCTTGGGAAAGGTATTTATCTGTACCTACATGTATGGGTTAATTAGTAAGACTTGTATACCTCAAAGACATCTTACAATCTAAATCTAAAAAAAATTCTGACTAAATATCCTGCAGCAGGTTGATAAGTATCAGTCAATCAATCAAAAAACCTTATAAGGGGAATTTTCGAATTTTGCTCTCCTTGAATTTGATAAATTCTGGGTATGAAAAATAACAGAAGTATATAAAGGGGTTGCGGTTGCTGCTTTCATTTTTACTTATAATTTGATTTTGTGTCTTCCTTTCGTTTGTATGAAGAGAAAAAAAAATGTGTTTAACGTAACGGTTGTTCACGATGAAAACGGAATCGGTGAATCTAAGCCTAATCTGTTCCAATCCCTTTCCCACAAATAGAAAGCCCTGAATCCAGAGAGCGGACTTAGATGGAAGCCACACTATAAATACTATGTAATGTAAAATCAATCTTCCCACATTGCTGCTAATACTGGACAATATCCCCAGAAGACTTACAGGAATAGGTGTGGCTCTACAGTAAATTGCTGAGACTACAATGGACGGAATATGTAAACAACAAGGAAGGGTTTAAGCAAAAAAGAGCGCTTACATTTCCAATCACAAAGAGGTATTAACAATTTCTCGGACACATAATAAGGAAAGGTGTGAAGAATTTGACACTCGTAGGATATATTGATGGCAAAAGGAAACTAACGCGTAATCTACCTAATGACGTTGAGTAAATGTGTGTCAGAATAAAAATCGGTGGGTTAGTAAAAAGGAAAATTTATTCTATTTATTCCATAGATTATCGTAAAGCCTCTTGTATCCTTATGTTTTTCGAAATGTAAAAAACCTCTTTGATGATGGTAACTTTCCTTAAAATTAGAATGGGAATGTGGAAAGACAATATTATACCAAAATAACACCAAAGGTACTTCTACTTCGAATCATTGGAATATCCGATGAGAAATGTTTCAAGTAGACTCCGTGTCAGCTCCCCACTTCTTAATCTGTCCTTAATTATTTTTTCGCATGAACGAAACTATAATGACAATGAACATAAAGTATTTAATCACTTATTCTACATGGATGACGTCAATATTTTTCCAAATATATCAATGACTTGAAAGTTCTCCTCAATGCTGTAAAATGTTTCAGTGATGACGTCGGTATGGACTTTGCATTAGATAAATGTGCAACAGTAACATTGAAAAATGGGTGGAATTACTGAAACACATTCAATAGATATCGAGTGGGATGGTAAAAATGAAAATGTTTTTGTGAGCTACAAGAGATAGGAAGTTGTGAAAAGCCATGAACTCTCCTGCCGTGAAGTGACAATGTACATCGAAGATGAAGAGAAACCTATCAAAAAACACTCAACTATTTTCCCAAGAAGTCACGTAAATTCACATGAATTGTTTGAAGCGTTATATCTAAGTTCTCAAAGAATATGATAGAAAGTGAGAGACATGTAGCAAGTTTGTTAATTAGATAGGAACAATGCCATATATATATATATCGACTCTCCCACCGAATTCGACGTATGAGGGTCAAGCAGATCAGTTTGCAGGTAACTGACAGTCCGACACCGGCACATGAGATTCGATTATACTGGTGAAGGCATCCACACTTTTTGAAGGGCCGAATATAGAGACCTGGTGCACAACGTGCCACAAGGTTCCCAAACGACCCTCCGCAGGTTTTGAATTCAGAGTTGTCCTTCTCCTAGACCAGTTGCCATCCGAGGCTATAGAACCCAGTCTGTCCTGCTATTTTACGCATGGCTGGAGGGAGAAGAAGAGGATTGCACACCTTTCCAAGGATATTAGCACGTAAGTGAATGCAATGGATTTAACTGGAATTCGAACTCGGCTCTGCGATTCCTTAAACCAAGCCGATATCCATTACTCCACCGTGCCTCCTAATAATTCCTATATAATTAATATTAATTAATATTAAAATTGGCGTCTAAATTACGCAAAAATGAAAATACAGTGACATCTCATTTTAACAGATATGTTTACCAAAATTACACTAAAAATACTAAAAAGTAAATTTATTCAATAAAATCGCCACTGGCTTCAACCATAGCCTCTAGAAGACTTCTGAGTAGGCTCGTTGTTTAATTTGGTGAATGCTGCCATAATCGTTGCCATCAGTTTATCTTTGGTGCTTTGATTGTCTCTCGTGCAACTCTGTCCCACACATAATAATCAAGGGTGTTGCCGACCAGGGCAGTTTGGTGGTCAGATCTAAGGGATAATGTGGTCGCAGAAATTGTCGGAGAGGCCTTACTGGGTTCTTCTGTTTGTGTGGTATGGTTCAGGTTCCTGTTGCCAGACATAGGGTTTTCCAGTAGTCATCCTTTTGACTCAGGGCAATACAACCTTCTCAAGGCCCTTAATGCTGATCTCCGTGTTTAGTCTGAGGACCTGTAGGAACATTTTTCATTACAAAATGCGTATCTTTCCGCTGATCAGTAAACGAATCGCGTTCCTAAAGAAATGTTTTCCTATTGCCTTTATTCCTGTTGCCTTTTTGCAGATATATTTTTTTTATTCATATCTGAATTTTTACACGGACTCACAAAGATTTTGAAGTAATAAAAACGTCAGATTTTTAAAATAAAATCCAGTAATTCTTTAGGGATTGGTTTGTTTACAGTTTGAATATGAAAGTGAACAGTTATAGATATTTTTATTTTTTCGAAAATAGTGCTTAATATAAATTTACAGAGCATTAATATTAATTCGCTTGAGGATAAAATGGAACTAATGTCTTTGCGCGCAAGTAAATAGAGCGAACTCGGCTGGGATTCGAACTCTCTTCTTCGATTTCTAATTCGTAGCCAGTATCCATTACCCCACTGCGCATCCATTGGTCTTCTATTAGATAGACATAAAATAAAATATTCATTTGATTTTTGCTAGTTCCAAAATTATTATCAATCTAATATTTAGTTGAAAACCGTGAAGTAATTCCGCTTCATTTTCTCTTTAAATCAATCATCGGATATGCCGAGCTTATCTGTTAGCAAGATAGTACAATTCCGAACTAATCGAAGAATAAACCCCGGAACTGTTCACCAGTAGAATGTGATGTACCTGTCGATCTAGGCGTGAGAAAAAAACCTGCTTAATGTCTTTCAGATCAGCTAACACTAGTGTAATTAGAGATCGCGAGATCTCACCAATTTTCTGCTCGACAAAACGAGAATATTATTTCATCGAAAATCTTCTTTTCCTTTTATTTCTTTTCTTACTAATTCAAATAATTCTACATTTCTTTCTTTCTTTCTTTCTTTTTTTTTTTTTTTTTGGTGGGGTCGTTTTCTCCGACATTTTTATTGAGTATTTTTCTTGTTTTTTTTTTAATTTATTCTCTTTTTTTTTCTCGTCTTCTTTTCATGAAGCTATTTTTATTACTAACGTTTTCACTTTCTTCCGCTTCTACTTTTACAGATCATATTATCACATCTTTCTCCATCTTCGTCTTTTTTCTATAAGTTTATTTTTACTTTCTTTTTTTTTCCTTTTTCTCTTTACATTAATCTCTATTTAGTATTCACGTTTTTTTCTACTTATTCCTCCCTTCTTCTTCCTCTTGTTATTGATGTTGTTGTTGTTGTTGTTGTTGTTCTTCTTCTTCTTCTTCTTTTCCTCCTCCTTATTCTTCATTTTCTTTTTCATTATCTTCTCCCTCTTTTTCTTCTCCTCCTCCTTCCTTTCTTATTTTCTTTTTCATCATCTTCTTCGTCTTTTTTCTCTACTTCTTCTTCCTCTTCTTCTTCTTTTCCTTCGCCTCCTTCTTCTTTTTCTTCTTTTTCCTTCCTACAACTTCTCCTTTTTCATCTTGATTTTCTCCCTCTTCTTCTTCTTCCCTTTTTCTTCTTCATCATCAACTTCTTCTCTTTTCTCGTTCTTCTTCTTTATCTTCTTTTTCATCTTCGTCGGCTCCCTCTTCTTCTTTTTTCTTCTTTTTATTCCTATTCTTTTCTCCTCCTACTTTTTCTACTTTATCTCTTGTTTCATCCTCATCAGTTAGCCTTTTCTTCTTCTTCTTCTTCTTCATCTTCTCCCTCTTCTTCCTTGATGAAATTCTTTTCACTGCTTATTCTCTTCTTTACTTTAATTCCCTTCTTTTCCATAAAAGGAAACTCTTGCTACTATAATATATTTGTTTTCTAAACTTCTTCCATTTTCATTCCTCCATCTTTCCTTAACTTTTTAAATTCTCTTTTTTCTTCTTTATCCTCACATTACACGATTCTCTCATTTTTTTTGGTACTTTTTCATCCTCCTACTCACCTTTCGCCTCCTCCTTTATTGACCTTTTTCACCCCATTAGCTATTGTTTCACCTCCGCCAACTCGTTCTAATTCTCTTTCAGTTTTTATCTTACGCCTTCCCACATTTTTCTCATCCCCCCCTTTGTTTTATCCACCTCTCTGTTCTTCTTCTCTTCTTCCTTTTCTCTCTTCCCACCTGACTTTTCACCATTGCTTTTTCCTTCTTTTCCTGCCTCTTTCCTTCATAATCATCTTATTATTTATTATTATTATTGTTATTATTCTTTTTCTTCTATCAGTTACTCTCTTCTATTCCTTCTCCTCTCATTGTCGTTGTCTTCTTCTTCTTCTTCTTCTTCTTCTTCTTCTTCTTCTTCTACTACTACTACTTCTTCTTGAGTCCGTTACTTTCTTTTTTTCCTTCTCCTCCTCCCAATGTCTTAACTTTCTTCTTGTTCTTGTTCTTCTTCTTCTTGTTCTTCTTCTTCTTCTATCCGTTACTTTCTTCTTTTCCTTCTCCTCCTCCCAATGTCTTAACCTTCTTCTTCTTCTTCTTCTTCTTCTTCTTCTTCTTCTTCTTCTATCCATTACTTTCTTCTTTTCCTTCTCCTCCTCCCAATGTCTTAACCTTCTTCTTCTTCTTCTTCTTCTTCTTCTTCTTCTTCTTCTTATTCTTCTTCTTCTTCTTCTTCTTCTTCTTCTTCTATCCGTTACTTTCTTTTTTTCCTTCTCCTTCTCCCAATGCCTTAACCTTCTTCTTCTTCTTCTTCTATCCGTTACTTTCTTCTTTTCCTTCTCCTTCTCCCAATGCCTTAACCTTCTTCTTCTTCTTCTTCTTCTTCTTCTTCTTCTTCTTCTTCTTCTTCTTCTTCTTCTTCTTCTTCTATCCGTTACTTTCTTCTTTTCCTTCTCTTCCTCCCAATACCTTAACCTTCTTCATCTTCTTCTTCTTCTGACATCTCATTATTCTTTCTCTTTTCCACTTTCGACAAAAAATTTTTGGCGCGTAAGCACTCACACCTTCGACATGATTAGATCATTTGAAGGCCTTGCGGTGGGCATGATTACCTTAGTGACTTGATTTTTTCCCGGGGTCCACAATTTAGCAGAGAACATATAAAAATCCACTTCGGTCAGCTACCAAAACCAAATAAGTTCACTGACCGCAAGTGTATAGCAAAGAAAGTGGATAATTATCGACAGTTGGGGAGATGCCGTTGAAACCACCTTCAACTATATATCTCGCTTAAACAACTGTAAATAATGGGGAATGTCATGGTTGATTGAATACCGGGCTGAGAAGAACTGGCTACCCTGTTGCACTAGGTGAAATGCATTTCGCGATTCATTAGTCGTTGGTTCTATGAAGAAGTACAAGAAATCAGCCGAAAAGCATGTCAACAATGACTGATATCTCTTGAAGATGGCGAGAAATGAAACCTGAATTTACTAAAGACAGCTGAGATTAAGTATTACCATTCGTTTTTATCTAACCGACAGTAAATAGCAAGTTATCTATCTAGTTATCTCTATCTATCTATACATATATACATATATACGAGTTAAAAGCCGCACTATTGCTGCTGTGGAGAGCTCTTTATCGGGCGTTCTTCATAGGTAGGTAGGGGTAGATGCGATAGGCAACAATAAACTTCAGAAGAACTCAAAATTGATCACTGTATTTAAGTATTGCATTAATATTTAAGCTTAAATTTTAAAAGTTCGACGATAATTCCTCTGACGCCACTTAATTCATAGAAATTCTGATGTACGTAGGTCCTTACTTTCCGTACAAACAGTTATTTTTATTTCAAGGGTGACTTTCGCTGGATTTCGCAATTAATTTTGATTATTTCTAAATGTATCTAGTAGTTATAAAAAATTGTTATCGTACGAAAAAATTCGTCGCAAAAAATCATGTAAAAAAATGCCAAAAACTATAATAATAATGAAAACTTGGAAATCCGGAACTTCAGGATTGTGGGTGCGGATCCAACCCAGTATGTTTTTAATTTACTGATGGAGTCGGCCTGATTCCAAAATGGTATATGTTTGGTTACACCCTTTAGGAATACAGCTGAAGAAAGTGGGACACTGTGTCATTCGCATTTATTATATAGAAGAAGATGAGCTATTGAAAGTTAGAGAGTTTTGTCCTTTTAATTTAAAAATGTGACACAGTGATGTGTGTGTAGATATATTTTTATTTATATATATAATCTATCTATCTATCTATCTATCTATCTATCTATCTATCTATCTATCTATCTATCTATCTATCTGTCTGTCTGTCTGTTAATGAATCGGTATGGAAATTCCACCGATGAAGTCCTGAAAAACTAAACGTCATATACAGAATTTTTACACTTTTTCATTAATTTACCTAACATTGTTTTGATATAAAATGTTATTTTTATATTCCCTATCTATCTATCTATCTATCTATCTATATATATATATATATATATATATATATATATATATATATATATATATATATATATCTATTTCAGTCTGTTCATATCTCTATATTTATCTATTTCAGTCTGTTCATATCTATTTCAGTCTGTTCATATCTATCTATCTATCTATCTATCTATCTATCTATCTATCTATTTCAGTCAGTTCATATCTATCTATCTGTCTATTTCCGTCTGTTCCTATCTATCTATCTATCTATCTATCTATCTATCTATTTCAGTCTGTTCATATCTATCTATCTATCTAAATTTCATCAGTATGCATCTATCTGTCTGTGTATTTCCGTCGATTCATATCTATCTTCAAACATTTACTTTTCAAATAAACTATTATTGTTGTTATCAAAACGAACGACAGAATATTTTGTTTTCTCAATTCAATCAGTCTATCTACCTATTTATCTATCTATCTCAATTTGTTCATATCTATCTCTCTATCTCCATCTGTTTATATTTTTCTACCTCAGTTTTCGCGTTCATATAAGCGCAACTTTGAATATAATGAAACAGAATTAATTAATCATAACGTCTTTATCCCAATCTCTACGATAAACTTCTCGGTTCCATTTTCAGAACTGCCAAATCTTCTGTTCTACGATTCCCTATATTCTTTACGCGGAAATTAAACTTTCAAAATCTCGCTTAATAGACAGAATTTTTACAGACATTTTGTAGATGTATGCATAATGAATATTCGTTCACGTCTGGACAGAGGTGACCGGCTTCTAATTAGCGTGGCTCTCGTCCAACACAGATCGATATGAGCAGACGAACACCGAAGTTTAAAACTAGCAAAATCGACATCTTGTACGCACCCTCTATTCTTATATTGATATAGCAACCGACTGAAAATTTTCATTCATTTGTATGCTAACACTTTTCTATTACAAACCAAGACTTCACAAAATATTTTATGCTTTGAACAGCAGTGTTCACATATTTAAATTTTAAAGTAAAAGTCTTCGCAAGTGAAGTATTAGAATTAGTTGTGTTAACTTGCAGCAACTCTCTTCCGCATTGCTGCTTTTCCGACAATTTTGATCTACAAAAATTTAAGTACACCAATCTTTCTTTTCCATCTTCTTAATTCCGTTTATTTTATAGCTCTTAAAATACTTAATATTTTTCTTTTTCTTTTTTTCATAAACCCCTTGCGTCTTAGTGGATTTTGTTTTACAAATCTCCAACAAATAATAGGTTGGTGTAATAATGTCATTTTTGGCGTTTAAAAATACGTCAAAAAACGACATTATTACGTCATTATTTTTGCACTAACCTAATACAAGACCCGAGTTAGAGTTTACTGTGTAAAGATGTATTAGCATATGAATAGGCAATATGCGCCCTTGTTCAAATTAATTTAAACAAAACGAATAATTCCGTTATTATTTAATTTTTATCGTATTTTTCCAGTCAAAGGACCCAAAGAGTGTGAGTTCAATACCCGGTTAAGGCAGTAGAGAACTTGGAGAGGAGAATAAACAGGAGATAACTGATAACTGACATCCATTAGACATGGCACGTGGAACTAGAAAAGTCTACCCAACTGAGCGAAATAAAGGGTTCAGTTCGACATTCCAACCACCGGAAGAAGGCCGGAGCGTACAACGACCGAAACGTTGTAATAAATATGGCGACAAAGATGAGGACAATAGTCCGAATAATGTAAATAGTGTACATAATACCTCATCTCAGAAATATAGACAGATACTGAAAATAGTAGTACGCAACCGCTGTTTCAAAATTCCATTGTCTACCTATATTTACCTGATATAAATATTTTGATATTTTCGTTTAATAATATCTATATTATTGCTTTAAGAACTGATATTTTAAAAGAACATACGAGATTCGATTACAAAGTATTTGGTACTATAATAAGAAAACTACACCACAAATCAATTCAGCATTTAATCTCCTTCGATTTTCGACTTCAGGATTATTCATAGACATTTCCATGGAAAAAATCATGAAATTACATGCAACTGCTAGCTAGAGTAATTGATAGCGGCTCGGATTGAAGAATCAGAGAACAGAGTTCGAATTCCAGTCGATTTTATTACATTCTTTTACGTGCTAATACCCTCGGGAAAGGTATGAATACTCTTCTTCTCCCCCCAATTATGGATAAATATCACGACAGACTGGGTTTATATAGCCATGAATGGCAACTGGTCTGCCACAGAAAGAAATGGCAACCTAGCGCGGGAAAAAAAATCTGCCTCGTCAGTTATGTATCGAAAGATACACGATCCCCTAAGCGTGTATCACGCATGGCACATAACTGACTGACTGGTGCAACCACCTCGTCGCATTCTAAACATGGAGCATTATGAAGTTTAGGCTCTCGAGAAAGCAGTTGAGCAACATGCTTCATAAGTTTTCTATGGGGTTGATGTCAGGAGATTGGGGTGGCCATGTCATAACCGTCACCTGCTTCTCATCAAAGTATTACTTCATCAATTTTGATTTGTGACAGGGAGCATTATCCTGCATAAAAATGAGCTTGGTGGGGTCGATTTGCACGCTTTCAGCAGAAGGGAGCAGACAAGACTCTAAAATTCTCTTGTACTACCCGCTCCTGGGGGTCTTTCAATAGGTTTTAAGAAACCAGTTCCATGAAAAGAAAAGCATCCCCAGAACATTATACTGAACGGATGCTTGACAGTACTTACTGCTAAAGAGCTTTCAAAGCTTCTTCGGATTTTAGATCGCTTATCCTTTGAATTTAGCTCAACTTTCGTTTCATCGGAGAAGAGAACATTTAGTAAAAAATATCAGGGGAGTCACTTTTATCGAACAGCACTGTATACAAATATGATTTTTAAATTTTGTGGAGGAAGAGCAAATAAAAGAAGAATATGGGAAAGTGATAACACAAAAATATAAAAAGAAAGAAAATTTACTAAATTTTTATCGTTCCACATTCCTCGTTCCTCAGGGTTCAATCGAGTCACTTTCCTGGAGGTTAGCAAAAGCCATGCTGATGGAAAGGAGAAAGAGATCTCTCATATGATTAATGATGAGAAG
Source organism: Acanthosepion lycidas (assembly GCA_963932145.1). Lineage (NCBI taxonomy): Eukaryota > Metazoa > Mollusca > Cephalopoda > Sepiida > Sepiidae > Acanthosepion > Acanthosepion lycidas. The sequence goes on along the minus strand of OZ010590.1, from coordinate 21,245,816 downwards.
TTTAGTTTTACAAGCGGTGAAATTATTAGGTTGGTGCAAAAATAATGTCGTTTTCTCACATAGTAACATATGTGAGAAAAACGACACCATTTTTGCACCAACCTAATAACAAGTCAGGTTCTATTTGGTAAACAAAAAGAAACATGATCATTATAAATAAATCTAAATAATTTCGTTCAGATAAACATATATTAGGTTGGTGCAAAAATAATGTCGTTTTCTCACATAGTAACATATGTGAGAAAACGACATCATTTTTGCACCAACCTAATACTTGATCAACACAATATTGCATATACCTAAAAAAAAATATATATTTTATATGTTGACATGGGAGTATTTCCATTAGATAATTCCCACTTTTTCTTTATCTATAATTTTTTTTTTCAATTTTAAGCTATGCCTAGTTTAACATTACGTCCAGCAGTTTTTATTGTTTCCTGGTGGGTTTATAGCTTCACTGTTGTTACCCATTCACACATTCATCTCGTTTTATGATAGACCAAACGTTTTCTATTGCATTAATATTTGTAGAGGCTGGGAACGATTCCATTAATTAGGTATCTTTGAAAACATTTTGGCAAGAGATACGATGTTCAATTATGCAGAATCCGAAGGCGTATTGTTGAGAATGAATCTTCTCTTTCGCTTGGCGTTGGAACCTGTACCATTCAAGAATCTCCTCGCCCAAGAAAGCAGAATAATATCCGCCATTTATCTTGACATCATCAATCTGAAGCGACCTATAATTTTATTGTCATCTTTTTTTTTATGTGCCGTATCCCTTCATGACGTTTTTGATCATGGCCCTCCATATCCTCCTCTCTTTTGTAGCTCTTAATAGCTTTTGTCTTTTTGTTATTTCTCTCAGCCCCTGTTCCGCCATCCACTTGCTTAACTCCATTACGTATAACACTCTTTTCTTTGCCCTATCACTCTTTTCCTCTATCCGTCCTGTGAGTATCAGATATTCCAAGCTTTCCTTCCTCATTACATGCCCCATTATTTTCAACTGCCTCTTCCTGATGTTAAGTATAAGTTTACTCTTTGTTTCCATTCTCTCCAAAACTTCATCGTTGCTCATATGTTTGCCCCATTATATCCTTAGCATCCTTCTGCAGAACCACATTTTGGTTAATTATTTCTTACTGCAATTAGTATTAAGCAAAAACATTTTTTCACCTGCCCTTCTTGCTTTTGACGTGGTGTATGTTGATTCTTTTCTTAAGGACCCAATCCTATAACTCATCAATCAGTTCAGGCAATTGTAGGGCTATACCCCCGTCATCAAGAACAAATTAAATAATTTTATTCTTGATTTAACTTTCCGTTTGAGACAAGCGAGGTAAGGCGAAGCTTAGTTGAAGGGGGATAATCGTCTAATGGGCGTATACCTTTCGTCTTGCAGTGTGAAATCTCCTCTCCCTCTGTGTGTGCACTGTGCGTTTTTGGATTCAATTGCTAGTGAACACTCTCTTACAGAAAACATCGTTCTTTGTCTTTTCAACCTCATCTAAAAAAAAAATTCATCAAGAACTTATAGTCTCGGTTCACTCAGTGACCCTCTTTGTCAGCATCGTTTAACCTGTTTCTTGGCAAATTCACTCAGTTAAGCTGACCTACTTTGCCAAGAGAGATAATTGTCAAAGTGATTTCTCCGATACTTGGCAGGTGGGTCCTTAGCAAAATATCAGCTGACAACTGATATCGATACAAAAGCACTATGCATCGCCAAATAGCATATATTTCTGAAAGTGAAATAGAGTATTGTAGAAAATCAATATTATTCCAAAATAAAATCGTCTGTATAAAAGCTCACCAAAAGGAAAACATTGCCCTAAACATGCGAAGGTAATGTGGAGCAAATGTTTCTAATTAGTTGGAAATAATATATGGTTAGCTACAGTAATTGATTAAAATACATCTGATTATACAGGAGTAATACGCTATTAATATTACTAAATTTTATTTGTAGACTAAAATCCCGGACAAAAAAACAATGAACTATGACTGATATTTAAAGAACAACTAGAAAATCAACTTCTTAGATGAAATTTCAATATAAATGACGGTGTTATAAAACATACAAAAAACACAACACGCCAATCTCCACTAATTAATATTCTAATAATTTCTTGCTGTTTTCAAATAAATGCATATAACTGTAAGCAAGATTATTTCGATAAATTTAGCAAAAGGAAACACATTTAACTTCAATGAAAACAAAATACGAATTACCACAAAAAAACAGAGTTTATATTAGGTTGGTGCAAAAATAATGACGTGATAATGTCGTTTTTGACGTATTTTTAACGTCAAAAAACGACATTATTACTTCATTATTTTGCACCAACTTAATAGTAATATATTGAATCGCGCATAAAGAAACAATATAAAGAAAATCTGTAGAAGGTAAAAGATATTTTGCTTTCATCCACCTTGTAACAATGCAAATGAAAAATAATTAAAATATTCTTCAAATTAACTGATGAATATTTTCCTATAAATAGTAAGTTATTTAAAATTGTTAATAAAAATAGAATTAAAATTAGTTTAACTTGCATGGAAAACATAAAAATAGATATAAAACCGGATTAACTTTAATAATATAAACAATAAGAATAGCTCTATTAGGAATAATACTAATGATATAATTTTGTGCAAATGTAGAAATAAAAACAAGTATTTAGTCAGTAATATACTACATACATCTACGGTAAATAATAGTTATGTAGAAATAAATAGAATCAGCAGAAGAAAATCTAAAATAATATAATCATGAAATATTTTTAAAAAATACTATTAATGCAAATCTAAATATATATAGAAAAAAACAGTCTAATATTGTCTGGCTTGGTTTGGTTTGTTTTGTTTTGTAGCAGATCAACCTCAGTGGGTTATTTAATGCGGACAAGATTATTATTGCTAGCAAATATTTTTTTTCCAAAAATCTATTGCTGGTAATATTTTCCCTCCAAAAATTGCTGATATTGAAACCTTTCTTTACATCTTTATAGTGTTTTGACTCCACATTGGGAGTTAACTATTTTCCCATAGGTGGGACCCTAACAGGTGCTACGACCAAAGGTCAAGTTGAATGTGGGAACACCAGCAATTACGAGGTGGTTCCACGCTCCTCAAAACCTCCTGATCAGAGGCCTTGCTGTTGGGCGTAGTTTATCGTCATACCCTGGACGGTCTAAAAGTGTCATATAGGACGAAAATGAGTAAATGCCAACACCGAGGTTCGAACGTGACACTCTGGACTTATGAGTATATATTTTCCGCCAAGTGTTTAAATAGCGGTTTCAGGCTACTGACTGGTGTTGTTTAGTGAGTGAATAATACTAGAACTATCCAGTCGAATTAGTGTGAATTATTGTGCGTCGATGAATTGGGTTTTCGTTTAAAATTTACCGGACGTTAAACCGAGCCGCGCTGCTAACAAGGTTTTCACATAAATGGTTAATTATCTTTGGTTGACTTTTACTCTTTTGTTCTTGTTAAATATTTATTTGCGGTTGTAATTAATTACTGTGTTATCTTAACATGGAAGTCTTGACTTATACTTAATCATTGACAGCCACCATACGCCACAAAATAGTTTATGGCAACAAAAGGAGAATTTATCTCAAGCAGTATCAAATGGCAAATAATAAAAGTATCACATCGATGCAACAGTAATAGTAAAGACTGCAGACTATGCTTAGTTGATACATCACAAATTAATAGTTTCAAAAATCGAAATAAATTTCTAAATGAAAAGAATAAACTAATAGAGTGAGGAGATTTACCATCATTTCCTTCCAGAGAAGACAACAGTTATTGCATTTTTTATAAAGAACATTTCCATTTTTTTAATACTTTGCTTAGCTTTTGGATAGCAACAATTGTGATTACAATGCGCCTTTGGCCATCAAGTTTATATTTTCTGGCCTTTCTTAAAACACAAAAATAGATATTTAAATTTTCGTATTTGCTAGCTTTTGAGGGTTCCAAGTTTGGCGTAAATATTGAGCTGTTCGAGTTATTAATAATGAGCACCCTATATTAACTATTTGCTCAAATGCCTGTTTTACGTGTAGTGTTTTCAGATATACACCCATGTGCAAATTAATTGAAACAAAACCAACAATTCCGTTATTATTTACTTTGTTTTCGTATTTTTCCAATGAAACATGACCCAGTGAACATGTTAGTATTTCGTATGTCTATTCCACAAAGTCATTCCTTGCAGAGTGACCACAGATTCTCGATTGGATTTAAATCAGGAAAGTTTCGTGCCAATCTATAGTACTTTGATTTGCTCACTGGTTAGGCTTGCCAGTGTGTTCGTGCAACATTATAAATTTTGTACGCTTCCCTGGAGTAACGTCTATCGCAGACAATGGTCGTAGGGCAACTAATCGACAGTCGAGACAATAGTGTATGGGCGTGATAAAAATCTGATGCAATCACAGATGGCGGAATATTTTTTAAAGTCCACACAAATTCAAGCATTCACCCCGAAAGAAGATTTATATTATGGCATACCACTGCCAATGACCTAATCGAGGGGAAAATAGAAATCGATTGCACACTGTCATTCCAGTGGGTCTAAAACTGATCGTGTAGTGAAAGAAAGGAAATAAAAGCGTTTGTTTCTCTTGATCTGTACAATGGTGTATATCATCAGAGTAAATGTTGTATAGACAATTTGAATCAGATAGTGTGTATTTAATTCAATTTAATAACAAAACCGAAAATTATAATCCCTTATTCCATTAACATAATTGAAGTAACTATAATTGAACAAATCAAAAATGTTTTCTAAAATCAATTTTAAGTCATTAATAGAATTATTTTTTTTAAATAGACGTCATCATCAAATACCGAACTTTTATAGAGACAGAAAGTACGAGGTTTTAATTAGCTATAGTCTACAACATTAAGATAACTACTAGTAGAATTCTATAATTCACTATAAAACATTTAAATAGGCTCGAATCCCTTGCACAGAGGACAGAGAAGTTAGAAGAGAACTGATAGAGGTTGTTTACAAAGTTGCTGAAGATGAGAAATAACATTGATCTGCAATGCGCCTTCAAGTCGAAACAGCTCTAATGATAACAATAGAGTAGGATTGGATGTGAAAAAAATACACGTAAATATAAGTACGGATTTAAATAAGAGAAATGAATTATTTTATAGTGTATATATATATATATATATATATATATATATATATATATATATATATATATATATATATATATATAGGTTGGTGGAAAAATAATGACGTAATAATGTCGTTTTTTGACGACTTTAACGTCAAAAAACGGCATTATTACGTCATTATTTTTCCACCAACCTAAAAGCTTGTTAGTGTTTGTCCCAACGTTTATTTATTCGGAATTACATGATAGACTGTACGAGGGTTACTAAGAGCAAGAGAAAGGTTTTCATTATTCGTTTTTGTTTACTTTTTTCTGCATCGTGTGCTGCTAGGATTAAACTACAAAAATGTCGATATTGTGTCTGCAAAGCTGTTTCCTCGTTCCGGAAATGAGACACCGGAAATAAGGCCCTTGAACAAAAAGGCAAAGGATAGGCACTACGTCCGTCGTCTGCTGTTTCTTCTCTTTCATCCGCTACTGCACTTTTCCTCCCTTTGATATGATTGCCTACACGTATATTAATGATCGCCCTTTGATATGCTTAAATCAACTGACGACTCATTCTACAATCACGCCGCTCTTAGGACATCGTCGCCCAACCTCATTGTATTTCTCTGTTTTCCGACTAATACGCAAAATGAAACAAAGACCAGAGCAGAAATTTGACGTGTAAACAAACGATCAGGCGTGTTGCTTGCACGTTGAAGAATCCTTTCAATTTTGCACAAATATTTGCAATAATTTTAATTGCAAATTTCTGTTGATATGTTTCATTAGCAAGAGTTTAATGAATTCCAGAAAATATTTATTAAGTGTTTCAGAAATGCTACCTACTATTCAATTATTCTGTTGTATTTTCCTTCTTATATGTGCCGTGTCCCTTCAGGACCTAGGCGATCATGGCTCTCCACTTCCTCCCTATCCCTTGTAGCTCTCAATAAGTTTTTTTGCTATTAGGTTGGTGCAAAAATAACGACGTAATAATGTCGTTTTGTGACGTTAAAAAATACGTCAAAAAACGGCATTATTACGTCATTATTTTTGCACCAACCTAATAGCAAAGGGACAAAACTACAGGACCTGTTCTGTCATCAACTTGCTTAAGTTCTCTAGGCATATCACGAGTTGCTTTCTTTTGTCTCTCTTTACCTCTATTCGACCTGTAAGTGTCAGATTCTCTCATTGCGTGTCTTAGAAATATCAGCTGCTTCTTCCTGATGTTAACTATAAGCTTCCTCTTTGTTTGCATCCTCTCCAAAACCTCATCGTTGCTCGCACGCTCGGTTCAGGATATCCTTAGAAACCTACTGTAGAACCATACCTCCATTGTCTCGAGTTTCTTCTTCATCTTTGAGGAGATCGTCCAACATTCCCTGCCGCAAAGGAGGAGAGATGTTACTTTACCAAAGAAATCCTTCTGTTGCATTAAACATTTCCTGTTTCCAAAAGTATTCGAAGTAAAAACTGTTTTCAGCATTTGTCTTCTACGGTTTCAAAAAAGATTTTCAGCTATTAATAAATTAAACTGCCTCGACGAGATCAACATACAGTGAGAAGCGATTTTACTAAATTAATAATGAATTCTGAGACGAGTAGTAAACCTTTAATCGTCCGGTTCCCTCGACCCCCCTATCTTTTGAATAGGAGTTTATCCATTGGTTCCTATTTTGGATTGGATTTCCGGTTCCTTCTAATGGCTTCTCATTCTCTTTCTCACCCAGTAGCCCCTTGCGTGTGAGCCTTATCGTCTTGATTGGGGTGATTTTTTACAAATGTTATATACCTTACCTATGAACACTAATGGGCATGTCCCAATCCTAATAAATACGTTACACACTATTATAAGTGGGTGGAGGGTAATATGCTGTCTAAGTAGTCCACCACTAGCAGTGGTTTACCTACTTCACGCCGCTGGCGAGTATTGTATTTTGTTGATGTTATAAAGATTACCATTTCATTTCCAACCTCCGTTTTGGTTATTCTTCATTCATTAACTTTTTTAGGTTACAACACTATCTATCTATCTATCTATCTATCTATCTATATCCCAGTTTGAATATATCTATCTATGCCCCAGTTTTATTATATCTGTCTGCGTCCCAGTTTGAATCTATCTATCTATCTATCTATCTATCTATCTATCTCCCAGTTTGAATATATCTATGTCCCAGTTTGATTATATCTCTCTATGTCCCAGTTTGATTCTATCTATCTATCTATCTATCTATCTATCTTATATACCGTACCTATGAACGCTAATGGGTATGTCCTAATCTTCATGAATACGTTGGGCACTATTGTAAGTGGGAGTAATATTCAGACTAAGTAGTCCATCACTAGCAGTGGTTTACCTACTTCACGCCGCTGGCGAGTATTGTATTTTGATGATGTTATAAAGACTGCCATTTCATTTCCAACCTCCGTTTTGTTTATACTTCATTCAGTAACCTTTTTCAGTTTACAACACTATCTATCTATCTATCTAGCTAGCTAGCTAGCTTGCTATTTATCTATCTAGGTATCTAGATAGCTAGTTTACTATCCATCTATCTAGGTAGCTAGATAGCTAGCTATCTTTATCCCAGTTTGATTCTATCTATCTATCTATCTATCTATCTATCTATCTATCTATCTATCTTATATACCGTACCCATGAACACTATCGGGTATGCTCTCATCCTCATAAACACGTTGGACACTATTGTAAGTGGGGGTAATATGTTGTCTAACTAATCCACCACGAGTAGTGGTTTACCTACATCACGCCGCTGGCGAGTATTCTATTTTGTTGATGTTATAAAAATTACCATTTCATTTCCAACCACCGTTTTGGTTATTCCTCATTCAGTAACCTTTTTTCAGGTTACAACAGAAAAATTTAACAAAGTGGGTATGTTGAACCTTTTTTAATTAACATTTAATTTACTCCAATCTTTCCCTCTTTCAATCGGTGTTATGTGTGCCGTCCATGTCGCCTTTCCTCCGATACATGCATTTTACAATTCCCATGTAGGATGTATGAGAGACTACTTAAATCATCCATGGGGCCGTATCACATTCTCGTGCTTTCGCTTCCAATACCAGATTCGATTATGAGGTTACGTGTTCTCTATCAATTGTTGCGACTGATCCCAGATCGTCCGTCTGGCGAGCTTAACATTCTTGAGATCTGGCGTGAAATCCGTGAATTATGTATTTTAAGGATCATACTATAAATACATAAGTTTGGCAACGTGAGGAAAGGTAGGGTCATACGAATTTACAGTATCCATGGCAATTTATTAAGCGATGATTAGATGTGCTACAAGCCCGTATGTATGGAAGCACACAGTAAGAATCGAAATCACTACTCAGTAGTAATTGATCTAGCGAGACAAATTTTCTTACCCTTACACCACGTTGGTATTTATGATCTGCTGGTCTCTGGTACTAACCGTTATCGTATATTCTAATAACATATCTTGTTGACATTTGCTATAGAAAAGCAGGTGATACTCTGGCGATTCTATACGAAACCACTTTTTCATAACAGAAGCAGATGATAAATGAATGAATACAATTAAAAATTAATTATAATAATAAAGTTTAATCTGAACAGCTTGAAGCTATCAGATCTACTACACATTTCCATCCTCAAATTAAGAATTGTTTCACTTCCGATTAAGTAGAACATCAAATTTAAAAATAAAAGCACAATTTAAATCACGATAAATTTCAAATTAACAAAGGCCGAATTTAAAATTAAATTTTTATTAGTTGCAAAATGATACCTAATTAGCATAAAACAAAAGAATGTACTGTATAATTACAGGCATCGGATTGAAAAAGAACCGTTTCACATATTTTCACATTTGCAGATATTGTTGTGCCAACCTCGGGGTAAATATTTCTGTAAATGATTGTACATTTTAATGCACGCCCGTTGGGTCATTGAGGACATTGCATCATCGATTACTTATTTGAGATATCGTGGTACTGTGCGTACGCAACTTCTGCAGCTGCGGCCATCATAGTTAAAAAAAAAATGTACCAATATTTTCTAAAAAAAAAGTCATATATAGTTTCCTTCATTTGTGAAGAAATCCTGAAAGGTTCATTAAAATCGGATAATTATCTTATTTTTTCAAGAATTTCCAAATCAATGTGTTCTTTGCGTGAGAGAAGGCGCTATGATAGTAACTGTAAATATTACGTCGACCACTGACTAAAAAAAAAAAATAAAATTTCGAACGTGCTAGAAAGGATTCAAAAATTTAATAAAGCAATAAAAATATTATGTTGGTGCAAAAATAATGACGTAATAATGTCGTTTTTTGACGTAACGTCAAAAAACGACATTATTACGTCATTATTTTTGCACCAACCTAATACTTTGGTCTTTCCTCTTCATAACTACATTAACATTTTAAATGTTAAAACTGTTTTTATTAAGTTTATCTTATTTTTTTTATTTCTTCAGCGAAAAAGTAGAGGTACCTACTCTATAGGAACTGAATACATAATATATATATATATCGGAAACTAACAATCAGATGGAGAACGGCCATAGTTTTTTTAATCATTTCACTCCAAGCAAGGCAAAAATGTCACTAAGACGCCAGATGAAAAATAAATATTAGTGCAGTAGTTCCCAACCTTATTTTTGGATATACCCCACTGAAGAATCTCTAAAATGCTGATCACCCCCCACTGTGACATATAATTCTAATTATTCAAAAAGTGAACTTATATTCACGCGGAATAAAGCCTAAAAGGACATTAAATTAACTTTACTGAAGAACTTGAAATAGCTTATATGCAACCTGTATTACCATTTAATTTTAGAATTTTAAATATTTATTAGAACATTGTGTTACTAATATATATATATATATATATATATATATATATATATATATATATATATATATATATATATATATATATAAACCTAGTGAGCCAGACCCTTTTTCCCTGGAGATTGATTTGATTATTGGCAAATGAAAAATTCGAGGGTTTTTCGAAACGAGTATAGTTATCTATCTATCTATCTATATATATATATATATATATATATATATATAAATATATATATATATATATATATATATATATATATATATATATATATATACACGCACAGAGGTAATTATAGATGTACATACATATAAAGTAATATTTCTATGTATAGATACTGTATATGCAATGTATGTATTAAAAAGCACCAACGCATGCTCACACAGATGCACTAAAAGTCACTGATAATGTAACTCATTCTTGAATTGTCCAACTTAAAAATCAAATCTCTCCCGGACGTGCGCCACCCACTGGGAAAAACGTTTTTAGTTTATTGAGAAAGGAAGTACGTTTTTGTCGAAAGGATGTAACAAAAAGGCATGTTAAATTTATTTAAATATCACACACACACACACACACATATATATATATATATATATATATATATATATATATATAATAATAAATTCGAAAATGTCTCTCTGCCAAACTGTTTTAATTAAGGGGACACAACTCCCTAACTTTCAATATATCCTTAATCTATACCGGGTGTAACAGCAAATAGTTCAAATTGTGTCAAAGCATAATTGTCTAATTATTAGATTAAAACTTGAACTGTGATATCTTAGAAATGATTAAAGATATCTTACTTGAATTCTCTAAGGTTTTTATAACAATGTTGGACTCAACTTCGAAAAATAAGTATGTATTTAGCTCTAAGTTGAAATGATGATCACTTATCCTGTTGTGACCTTCTGATCCAGTTTTCCTCTCTACTGTTCCTTCTTTTTAAAACTTATTGACTGTTCTCTTGATGGTTCTTGAATGGACTTGAAGATGAAAGCGAGCGTATGATCGTTGCTAACATTACTGAAGGCCTGAATGACCTTTTTCTTCTCAACATGGGCCAGTTTGAAAGAGAGTGGGGCTGAAAGGATTGTAACCAGCCTTTTTCAGTGATTCTTACGATAAATAGTGTTAAGATGGCTAAACGTCTTATTTGAAAACCTAGAAAAAAGAAACTCATTTAGTATAGTGTTTTCATGATAATATTTTTTTTTGTGGGGAATGGACAATTATCGCATACTGTTACAAGATTTGGGAAATTTTGTTGTTACACTCGTTATAATAAATGCAAAAATGTTTGTGGGTCGGATTCTTTCAATTGTAGGGACACAACTCTCTAACTTTGAAATATCCCATCTTCTTCAATGAGACTGGATTGGAATTGAATTCTCAGATTGCAAATTTAACTCTCTGTGAAAATGAATAAAAATCAATGAACGTGGCTCAAAGAGATCTCAGCAATTTTTGTCCGCTAAATGCAAACAGTGAAACTGGACAAATCAACAGAGAAATTATCAGAGAAACAATTCAACATGGAAGAACTGCGAAAATGTGTTGAAAACAATGAGCCCCTGTTGAACCAAGGCCAACAACAAGCGTATCAGAAGATCCTTGATGACATCAGCAACAATAATGGAGGGATTTTCTTCTCGGATGCACTTGGAGATACTGGTAAAACTTTTGTAACTAACCTTCTTTCATCTACAATGAGACGCTAAAGAAAAGTAGCTCTAGCAGTAGCATAATCTGGAATTGCTGCTAAACGCTGTCTTACATCACACAGAACCTTCAAATTTCCGCTGGATTAAAATGAAACCCCTATTTGCAACATCAAAAGAGGAACCAACTTGACAGAGCTACTAGAGGAGACAAGCTTCATTGTCTGGGAGGAATGTACCTTGACACGTGAGCGAACATTTTAGGCACAGACAAAACACCCAAAGACATGAGACGGAATTCACAAATTATAAAATTATTACTGTGTTGCTCTCTAATGATTTTAGACAAACGTTATCAGTCATTAGAAGAGGAACTCCAGCTGCTGAAATCAACGTTTGCCTGAAGAATTCTTACATCTGGAGCCATGTTTAAAGACTAAGCCTGAAAAAAAACAAAAAAACAAACATGAGAGTTAGATTCCCAGGTGACCTTGAAGCTAGATGGTTTGCTGCTTTGCTGTTGCAGCTTGACAGTGGAACCATCACACTGGACCAAAAATAGAGATATTTCACTGGCAGATGGTTTTGGAGTTTCATTCACATACACCCAAGACTTGATTAATCATGTTTATCCAAACATGAAACACCATTTCATGGATTTCAAACTAGCTTTGTGAGATGGCCATATTAGCTCCCAAGAATCAAACTGTGGATAGAATCAGCTGAAAACTTCTCCAATAACTTCCAAAAGAATGCATGAAGTACTTTTCCATGGACACTGTAGTTGAACAAGAGAACGCAATGATTTATCAAATTGATTCCTAAACTCATTGAATATTCTTGGAATGACGTCATACAATCTGGAACTAAAAAAAATGTGCCAGTTATGCTATTGAGAAAGCTTTCTAATGCAACAAAACTAATTGTCAAGATGCTTTCTCATCCCTTGAAAACATAGATTTTTTTCTGGTCGAGGAAAGGAGGAAATTGTTTTAATTCCAAGAATCCCCTTAATTCCCCAGATTCTCCTTTTGACTTCAAAAGACTCCAGTTACTAGTGCGAGCAAGTTATACAATGTCAATCAATAAGTCCCAAAGACAATCACTGAAAGTATCTGGACTTCATCTGATGGAACCATGCTTTTCTCACGGTCAGCTTTATGTTGGGTGTTTCAGGGTTATGAAATGACACAAGCTATTTTTACTGGCCCCGAATGGGAACAGCAAAAAGGTTTTTTTTATCAGGCAGCTTTGCAATAAGTTCCAAATAGACGAATTATTTCATCATTTTGATAAAAACTGTTGTTTGAAAAATATTGTTCAAATTTAATAAAATGTAATATATTCTCTATGCATGTAATGTCATTGTTGAGTCGAAAGCCCAATAAAGAGCCTTCCGAAGGAGCTAGGTAAAATGCCACCCAATCTTAAGCTAGTATATATATATATATATATATATATATATATATATATATATATATATAGTCTGTCTGTGCATGACAATACATACATATATATATATATATATATATATATATATATATATATATATATATATATATATATTCTCAATACATACATATATATATATATATATATATATATATATATATATATATATATATATATTGTCATCCACAGACAGACTGTTTCGCTGTATCAAGCTCATCATCCGGTTGCTTCTAGCTATGATCGAAATCCGACTGAATTGGCGTTAGTCGGGATTCTTCCACTAAGCCGAAGGTGAATTTAAGCGTATTTACTTTTAGATAAAGACAAAGTGACTGAGAGAACTCGATTCGATTTACCAAAGAATCTTTCATTATTAGCTGTAATAGTCATTGTTTACAAACCCACATTCCTCCCCAGATAGCTCAACTGAAATAAATGTTTCAGGATATATAAGCTAGTACAAACACATATATGGGGGATACACAGTTGAATTCCAGTCGAATCCATTACATTCACTTATGTGCTAACACCCTTGGGAAAGGTGTGAATCCTCTTCTTCTGTGTCCATTTATGGGTAAATAGCAGGACAGACTGGGTTCTATAGCCTCGAATGGCAACTGGTCTTGGAGAAGGAGGGTCGTTTGTGCACCAAGTTTCTCAATTCTGCCCTTCAAAAAGTGTGGCTGGTCCTGTACGAAGCCTTCACCACTATAATCATATCTCATGTGCAGGTGTCGGGCTGTCGATTTCCTGAGAACTGGTGTGCCTGACCCTCGTACGTAGAACTCGACGGGAGAGTCGACTATATATATATATATATATTTATAATGTTTAATTTTAGTGCCTGGTGGATAATACAATTTGTAAATAAAAATGTATTTGAAAAATTGATATCAGGGGAAAAATTCCGTAAAAAAAGAAAAAAGACATCCCTGTTAATGAAAATAATCAATCGGCACCGCTATGCGTAATCAAAAGAACGAAAAAAAAACACTGACAGAGTAAATTAAGTAAAAATGTAAGATGCTCAATGCAATAACTAGAGAAAAAAAAATATATATATATAAGAGAAAGAACAGATGGGGTAAAAATCCACATTTCGTAACATTTACTTAAAAAAAAAGTGTTCAGTATAAAGTAGAGCATTATATTAATTCATTATATATATATATATATATATATATATATATATATATATATATATATATAACCCTAGTAAACATATAAATGTAAGCAGCTATACTCGTCCGTCAAAACCTTAAGTGTTTTAGCTTGTAAATGAACAAACCGATACCCAAGGTAAAAAAAAGAATGAACTAAGAACATACTTCCAGCAAAAATAATCGTCTAGAATGTAAGATTAGAAACCAAAGAAAAAAAAACTCCGACGCGAATAAAGTAAAAAAAAAACTTAGCAAAGTGCTCAATAAGGTAAGTAGAGCAAACTAAGTAAATAAACCTAAAGAGCTAGACTAACCTACCTGACGATTCGCGTAGGTGATATCTAGGTAGGTTAATCTGGCTCTTTAGGTTTATTTACCTATATATATATATATATATATATATATATATATATATATATATATATATATATATATATATAAGTGAATATATATATATATATAAGTGAATATATATATATATATATATATATATATATATATATATATAAATATAAGTGAATATATATATATATATATATATATATAAGTGAATATATATATATATATATATATATATAAGTGAACGTAGAAGTCAACACTTAGAGGCGACAGTCTGTTTCATGCTATATGCAATCGTCAGGCAACGTGTGCTGTTATTTTTCTCGGCTATTTATATATATACGGGTCAGTGGTGCATTGTCGCCTCTAAGTGTTGACTTCTATGTTCACTTTTATATTTACACACGCTCTATCTCTGATATTGGGCACTTTATTCCATAAATATAGCACACCTTAAGACTATATTTATTCATATATATATATATATATATATATATATATATATATACTTTTGTATTGAGCACTGTTTGTGTGTGTTTTTTTAAATAAAAAAAATAATACTAAAGAACTTCGGATTATTTACCTAACGTGTTCTTTCGCATTTTTCTACATATTTGCACACACACACACACACACACACACACACATATATATATATATATATATATATATATATATATATATATATAAATGGAAAGATACATCAAAATAAGCACACCCGATGAATAGGGTATCACACGACCACGGAGATGCGTGTACTTGATCATGATTATCTAAATGTTTAAACCATTGATTTATTTTCTATAAACAGACCATTTATACGGTGAAGGACGAAATTATTCGTACAGACTTCAAATTTGAAGTTTTATCCATTTCACATGATGCCAGTTATTTCATATGTTAATAAGCATGAAAAAAGAATGAATATAAAACCCAATTGCAGAACAATTGGTTAAATACAACAAATTTGACAGGCGAATTATGCAAAATAGGAAAAGACAAAATTATTCGTACTGTATGAAAAATACAAAAAAACACAACATTTAAGCATCTTTACAATACTAGTAACCAATAGCATGCCCTCTCATCTTTATAACTTACTGCAATCGTTTTCTAAAGTTTTTGATGAGATTCAAACAAGTCTTTTCTGGGAATTTTCTTCCATTCATCAATGGATACACGTTCTAATTTCGGAAGGTTTTTTGGTGACCGACGATTTATTCGAACTTTTAATTCTTGCCATAGATTTTCAATAGGATTCTAGTCAGGAGTCATCGAAGGTCATGGTAGAATTGTAATCTTTCTCTGAAGCCAAACAGCCACTGATTTAGACGTATGTTTGGGATCATTCTCTTGCTGGAAAGCAAATCCCCGACCTAAATGAAGATTTTGCAATGATAGTTATAGACTTTCATCCAGAATTTTCATATAGTCTGCAGATTTCATTGTTCGTCTTATGGCATTTAATTGTCCAGTCTCCCTTGAACTAAAACAACCCCAAAGCTTCATTTAGCCGCCTGCATGTTTTAATGTTACCACTGTGTTCTTGGGGAGGAAACCTCACCTTTCTTGCGCCAAGTCATTTGTACATTAATATATCTAAAAAGCTCTTTTTTTGTTTCATCACTCCATAGTACTTGTACCCAAAAGCATTTTTCTTTGTCTAAGAATGTTTTCACAAAATTAAACCGAGCAACAATATGACATGATTTGTGAAGATGAGTTCGTCGTGGCCTGTTTTTTATACAACCCATTTCTATTTAAACAACGTTGTATTGTTCGAGTATTTGCGCTGATATCCATCGTATCCAAACTTTAGGCAATATCTTTCAAAGCAACTCTTGGGTTTACATTTACCTCGCGATACAGTTTTTTTTTTTCAGTTCTTGATGAAATTTGGGTTTTCTTCAACGGCCAGGCAAATTCTCTGTCATGGCAAACTGTTTAAACTTCTTTACAATGAACTGTACCGTAGATCTAGATATAGCTAAGCGGTTTGAAATAGAACTGTATCTATTTCCCGACTTGTGGGAGTTAATAATTCTCTGTTTTATGTCAACGCTGAGCTCTTTTATCTTAATCATCGTGTTGCTAACATAAGAATAAGAATGGTGGTACTCTATGCACCACGAGATGTTCTTTGCTGGATTTATCAAAATATTCTACTGAATAAATAGTCTAGACGGTTTCGCCGATAAAATAATTATGTAAATTACTTATACTTACACGAACCAATAAATTTAAAACGATATTTTCTACTGTACGAATAATTTTCTTATTTACTATTTGGTATAAATCGCCTGTCAAATTTATTGTATTTATTCTATTAATTTGAAAATTGAGTTTTGTATTCTTTTTTTCTGTTTATTAACATATAAAAAAAACACGGAACTCATACGATTCTGATAAATGGATAAAAATATTTAAAATTCATGGGTGTATGAATAATTTCGTCGTTGACTGGATATTAGATAAAGTGCTTAAAATCTAAAAGGAAAAATATTAATACCAAATAGATTACTTATGGGTCGTATAGGTTGTACCGTCAGTGGTAGTACCTTAGCATTGAACGGGTCGACCCTATTTACTCAGGTGAACTGAGATGCAGAACTGTACTTGTCTACAGCCTATATCGCACTCTCGCACATGACTTCTAGAACGGCTAAACCAGGTGAGAGGAGTCTGAAGGATTTCCGATTTCTCCCTGCCCCACCTGTGCTAAGCGGTCATCGGCCAGTTGCCAGCCTCGGCATAGAAGCTGCGTCTCAGAGGCCAACAGTTTTACCAGTGGTAAAAGGAACTTCTGAGAGGAGAAACGAATAACCTCAACATCCACGGTGCAAGTCATGGCACTATTTTACCTTGAATGTCACTATGAACAACAATTGGAGGGGCGTGGTGACCAAAGGGGTGTAAAATGCGCTGAATAAATGATGATCATGAAATTAATTATATACAATACTGGGACAATATTTACATTATTCGGGCTATTGTCCTCATCTTTGTCGCCATATTTATTACAACGTTTTGGCCGTTGTACGCTCCGGCCTTCTTCAGGTGGTTGGACAAAAGAACTGAAGCCTTTATTTCGCTCACTGGTGTAGACTGTTCTAGTTCCACGTGCCATGTCTAATAGATGTCAGTTATCAGTTACCTCCTGTTAATTACCCTCTCCTAGTTCTCCACCGCCTTAACAAGGTATTGAACTCACACTCTTTTGGTCCTGTCACAGTGGATAAAGGCGTTAGTTAGATCCAGTGACAGGACCCAAAAAGTGTGAGTTCAATACCTTGTTAAGGAGGTGAAACGTTATAATAAATATGGCGATAAAGATGAGGACAATAGACGGAATAATGTAAATAGTGTACATCAAACCTCATCTCAGACATATAGCCAAATAATGAAGAAGACCGGAGCGTACAAAGACCGAAACTTTGTGATAAATATGGCAACAAAGATGAGGTCTATAATCCGAATAATGTAAATAGTGTACATAATACTTCATCTCAGAAATATAGACAGCTGCAATACTGGAATAGTAGACTTTTCTTTCGAGAAAACTTTTGACAGTTATTGACCGAGCAGTCAGTAGTGACGTCGATTGAGATTTATAAAAATCTTTCTATTTAAACAAATTTTCATTGAACTAGGTCTCTGTTATTGCTTTTTCCCGTACTGATGGGGGTTTCCTTCTTAAACTTGTAATTGTAGTAGTGTGGAATGTCAGCATCTTGATTATACAGAAAGCTATTGTAAAAAGAATAAAGAAGCGAATTCTAGTACAGATCATTCATACAATATGACTACATAAATTTTTCAAAGGAGACAGCTGAGAACGCGCAAATGAAGAGAGGTTAACGAGGAATTGTTCTCATTTTCAGTCTCAATCCACGTCCACATAACAATTCGATTTCTCTTGAATGGTTTCGTCCTATCGGTAATTGTCTCATGCATTCAACTTTCACGTCTGCATCTTGCACGCTAACGAACACATCTCTTTCCGTCCACTTACTTTATACTTTGTTTATCGTTCGTTGAAACGATCTTGTAACTGTCCTTGTCCTCTTATAGAAGCGCGTCTTTGTACCACTTGAAACGCGACAAAATAAAAGGCCAACTCCTTCGTGACAGGATATTGTTTGCGGATTAGATGTATAACAAATCAATCATTCAGCGAACCGAAACGGAAGTTACTCGTGTCCAATGGTCTTTTGGCGGGAATTTTTTTGAATTTTTCTTTTACTTTTTTTTTTTTTGTTGTTTTTTTTTTTTCAAGGATTTCTTTCTTTATCTTTTACATAACTTTTTTTTTAATATTATTTATTCTTACTATCTTTGTTTTTGTCCTTTTCTCTCAGTATTTTTCTTTTGATATTCTCTTTCATGTTCTTTTTCTTTGTTTTTATTATCAGTCCTTTTCTTTCAATTATTATCATTCTCTAATGTTTTTCTTTATTGTTTTTTTTTTTTTTTGTTTTTTGGGGGCGCTTTTACGTTGTTCCTGTCTCGTTCCTTCGCAAGATTTTCCTTTTGTATAAATTCATTCTTTATTTCATTTTCAGCCTTTTTCTATACTCACCCTTATTCTTCATTTTTTTTTCATTTTCTTTTTTTTCCTATCTTAGCCTCTCTTCTTTTCTTTCTCGGTGTTTTTTTTTTCCTTCCAGTCTAGTCTCTTTCGTTTTCCGTTTCTTTTTTTTTATTTTCATTCATTTTTCTTAGTATTTTTCATTCAATTTATTTCATTCTACAATGTTTTTTTTTTTTTTTTGTCCTCTTTCACTTTATTTCTAGTCCCTTCGTTTGCAAAGATCTTCATTTCATATGATTTCCTTCTTTATTTCATTTTAACGTCTTTCTTCATTTCCTCTTTTTTTTTACAATTTTACATTCGTATTTCCTTGTTTCTTTTTGTCTTCGATTCCTTTCTCTCGTTTTGATTCTATTTAATTTCATTCATTTTCTTTTTTTTTTTCTAATCATTATTTTTATCTAACCCCCCACCCACCGTATTCTCTTTCATTTTCTTTGTTTTTTATTTTCATTCATTTTTTTCTAGTCTTTTTCCTTTCAATTGCTCTCATTCCCTAACGTCTTTCTTCTTTTTTTTTTTTTTCGTCGTTTCCCTTATTTCCTTCTCGAACTCCCCCCTCTCCATCTCTTATTATATTTCAGCGTTTTGCTTATTTGTCCCTGTCTCTTTTGCAATCCAGGAAAACAAACTTTCTGGACATATGCGGAACGGGAAAATTGATGACATAGGTAAACCTTTAAACGCAAATGCAGGACATGGGAATTTGCCGAAATGAAATAAAGAAGACGCAATCATCCTGATCGAATAACGCATCAAAAAAAAAAAGGAGAAAAAAAAACACTGTTTTTTAAAGAAACAGGGAAGTTTAATCGGGATTTTTCAGCAGCAAATCATCATCCAGTAAAGCAAGAAACCGTACTTATCGAGCGAAAAGTTTCGGTTGAAATTCATATAATAATAATAAAAAAAACTACATTTCAGGAAATGTGCTATATCTGTTATTGCTCTTCTCAGTATTGAGAGGGCTTCCTTCCTTAACCTTTTTTTCTATCTGCTCTTCCTGTCACCAACACAAAATACAGGTTAATTTGTAAATCTGCAGCTGGACAGAAGTCAAATTCAAGCATAAACATAAAAAAAAATACACTGAAAATAATGTTAAGCCTTCATAATCGACAAGAGAGATCGTCATATATATATATATATATATATATATATATATATATATATATATATAAAGTAGAGTAGATAAGTTGGTCAACAGACAACGTCAAACGAAAGGGTACCGATGAAATCATTACGAAAAACGTTTATTAGGAATTATCAGGTGACAAAATGAAGCAGGGAGATGCAGGTTCCAAGCTCGGAATTTTCGAAAACGCCTGTGTTCTTCATCATCGGATGCAAGAAATAAACAGGGAGACGGTGGAAACTGTCCAACATAAGTTTTTTGAGGTGGTTAGATTCCGCTTGAAGGTTGAATTATTAGAGAAAATCCGTTCCCTGTTTGATTTCTCGCTGTACGAAAGCAAAATATTTCAACACTAGTACCGCACCCACCCCTGGCTCTACAAGCCCTTTCTCCCCTATGCTCAACATCTCACTCCCCTACTACCCACCACCAATCACAATTTTGAAATCTGAGGTTATTTTCACATTTAAGTTTCACACAGCAAAAAATATAAACACTTATGGCGGAGGTTACAAGTATTAAAGGATTCTAAGTATTCGCGACAGGTTCTTGTCCTTTGTCCTTAACCTCGACGAATACGGGGGACTATATATATATATAAAAGACATTTTTTTTTTTTTTATGTTTTAACGTTATAGATACAAGTATTTAAGTAAATGCTCTGTTTATAATAAACAGTATTAAATAACATTTACCGGCCTGAATGTCCGAGAAATTTTCATAGAAAATATTCGTTCTTTGACAGGATTCGAACCTGCATCCTATACGGAACCGTCATTTACGCTGACGTGCCTTACCGTTAGGCTACAAAGAAGCGTTCGGTAGACAAGGTCGAATTTACTGCTTATAAACTCAATCTTCCATGAATCTGTCATCTATAACGTTAAAACATAAAAAAAAAATGTCTTTAATAAATAAATTGTCGGACTTTGTCCATTTCGTAATATATGACGTCATTTGTTTACATTTGATACGCCATGAGCAGTTATGAATATTCGAGATTCATGGAAGATTGAGTTTATAAGCAGTAAATTCGACCTTGTCTACCGAACGCTTCTTTGTAGCCTAACGGTAAGGCACGTCAGCGTAAATGACGGTTCCGTATAGGATGCAGGTTCGATTCCTGTCAAAGAACGAATATTTTCTATGAAAATTTCTCGGACATTCAGGCCGGTAAATGTTATTTAATACTGTTTATTATAAACAGAGCATTTACTTAAATACTTGTATCTATAACGTTAAAACTTAAAAAAAAAAAAAAAAAATGTCTTTAATAAATAAATTGTCGGACTTTGTCCATTTCGTAATACATATATATATATGTTATGGGATCGTACCCATAATAATAATAATAATGGACTATTCCATACTTAATAAATACTGCGTCTCAGGAGTAGGCTAGAGTCAGTCCCTCAAGTTTTGACTTGAACAACTGTTCGGTTATACTCTCATCCTACGGACGCGAGGAACCCGAAGGGCGTAGCCTCCTTCGGGGAGGTAGACCGGCCCTGAACCCGTTTATACGGGTTTAATGGGCATATTTTTGGCCGAGCCACGGGCTCGGAATGCCCACGTTAAAAAGGCCTTGTGCCACATGACACCCTCGTGGGTGGGGTGACTGAATATCATCAGTCGTTCAAGTTTTGACGGACTGTTCGGTTATACTCTCATCCGACGGACGGGAGGAACCGGAAGGAGGCTACGCCGAAGGGCGGAGTCTCCTTCGTGGAGGTAGACCGACCCTGAACCCGTTTATACGGGTTCAATGGGCCTATTTTTGGCCGAGCCTACGGGCTCGGAATGCCCACGTTAAAAAGGCCTTATGCCACATGACACCCTCGTTGGGGGGGGGTGACTGAATATCGTCAGTAGTTCAAGTCGTGTCAGTAGTTCAAGTCGAGTCAAGAGACGAGTCATTGGCAGTCCGAAACAGTGTCGCGTTCAGACAATCACTGCAAGACATTGGAATAGTGATACTGGTCGAGACTACATTGTTCTATCTACTAAACCTGATTGTTCATACTAACACCTCCACTTCTCTGTATATATTCCTGTTTGTAATATATCTGTGTTATTCTAGACCTGTGTTCGAGTTCTTCTTTATTGGTTCTACCTTGGACTATCACCGTGGTACAAGGAACCGGACCATAACAGGTAGAGACGAGGAAGCCAACTCTCCTCGTGGAGGACATACTTTTATTTTGCTATCCGTCGCGCATAACAAGTGGCGACGAGGAAACCCTAAAAGGGTAATACGAAGCGTGCACAGGGTACAAAATTTCAGGTTACACACAAAAAAAAATACGTTAACATGGAAGATTTTAAGTGAACCATTATGGAACTTATCAAAATCCAATTTGAACAGCAACAAAGGTACGGACAGAAACATCTGGAATTGCAAGAATTATTGTTACATGCAATGACAAATAAGGAGCAAAAATCCGAGAACGAGACAGTTCTCTCACAAGACGCTCTTTGCAGTAATATCGAAGATTTCAAGTACGCACCCGACGAAGATAAAACTTTTGCAAATTACTTCCGAAGGTACGAAGATCTATATGATTTTAACTGCAAAGATTAGTCAGACGCACGTAAAGTACGCCTATTACTAAGAAAATTAGGCACAGGCGAATATACCAAATTCGTAGATTATATCCTTCCCAGAAAAAACAAGCGAGTTAACGTTCAAAGAATCCATAAAACTGCTAACGGAACGTTTCGGCCATAATACTTCACTATTGTATAAAAGATGGAAATGCTCCAACCTTACAAAAAAGGACAACGAAGATTACATAACTTTCGCATCCATTGTTAATAAATATTGTGATGACTGCAGATTATCGGAACTCAGCGCAGACAATTTCAAATGCTTAATTTACGTCCAAGGCCTGGTTTCAACCAAAGACGCGGAAATGAGACGCAAAATAATTACTAAATTGGAGAGTGTACAAGATCTGACACTTCAAAAACTAGCCGAAGACTGCCAGAGATGCATAAGTGTGAAGAAAGACGCAAAAGACATAGAACAAGCTGGCATAGCACACGTACGCAAAGTACGAAGGCAAACAAATTTTCCCTCTTCACAAACAAACCGAACCGATTTTCCCGCCTCAAGAACAGGCAAAACAAAATTTTCTAATTATAATTAACATAAAAAAACTACCACCCAGCCCATGCTATCGTTGTGGGTCTTGGCACTGGGTTAAAAACTGTACATATCGTTTTAAAACTTGTCTGTCATGTAAAAAATTGGACACAAACGTTCTCATTGTTTATATAGGGAAGAAAGCAAAAGCAGAATAAGAATTACGAGGACTAATCAAGCAGATGTGACTAATATAAGAAAATATGTACAAGTTGAAATGCAAAACAGAAAAGTTAGGTTACAGCTGGATTCTGGCTCAGACTTAACTATCATAAACCTACAAACATGGAGAAAACTGAACAAGTCTGTCATGTTAAAAACGGATAAAATTGCGAGATCAGTTACAGGGAGAAAGATAAAATTCGAGGGTGAAGTAATTACAAACGTAACATTTAATGGAATGACGAAAAAACTAAAAATATCCGTCTTAAGAAATACCGAAAACCTTTTCGGAACAGACTGGATGCAAAAATTAGAATTGTGGGATTTAACTATTAGTACGTACTGCCAAAATGTAAAAAGCTTAGCAAACGAGGCAGACAAATTAAAAGGAAGACTAAAAACAAGTTTCCCCGAAGTATTTTCATCAGGTCTCGGAAGATGTAAGAAAATGGCAGCGTTTCCCCGAAGTATTTTCATCAGGTCTCGGAAGATGTAAGAAAATGGCAGCAAATATCGAAATAAAGGAAAACGTTCAACCTGTTTTCAAGAAAAAAAGGAGCGTACCGTTTGGCTCAATAGAAAAAAAAATGACCAAGAATTAACTAGACTCGAAAATACGGGCATATTGAAAAAAGTAGAATACAGCAAATGGGCCACAGCAACGGTCTACGTCAAAAAGAAATCAGGAGAAATTCGAGTTTTTGCTGATTTTTCTACAGGTTTGAACGCAGCAATAAAGGACTACCACTATCTTCTACCCAGTCCAGAAAGAAGTATTCACTAAATTAAATGGCGGAAAATATTTTTCAAAAACTGATTTAAGTGAGGCGTACCTGTAAATTTCAGTCGATGAAGAAAGTTCAAAACTTCTATGCATATATACACACAAGGGATTGTACAGATACCAAAGACTACCATTTCGAATTAAGGTCGCGCCAGCTATATTCCAACAGACAATGGATACGATGCTTGTCAGACTAGAATACACAATTGCATATCTGGATGACGTATTGATTAATAGCGAAAGCGTTGAACAACACTGGCAACATGTTCAAGAAGTTCTTAAGAGAATTCATAGCTATGGATTCAAAGTAAAAGAAAGTGATTTTTTCATGAAGGAAATTAAATACCTTGGCCATATCTTAGATCAAGAAGGTAGACGACCATACCCTGAAATGTCTACAGCAATAAAAAAAAATGCCAGTTCCTAAGAATATAACAGAACTACAAAGTTTTCTTTGATTAGTGAATTACTACCAAAAATTCACACCCCAAATGCATTACCTTCGTGCACCCCTGAACGAACTGCTAAAGAAAGAAAAAGTTTGGCAGTGGACAGATCAATGCCAGGAAACATTTATAAAAATAATCAAGACATCAACATTATCACCAGCAGAAGTCATATTTGCTAGGAAAATAAGATCAGCGCTCGATAAATTACTACCAAGTAAAACAAAACAAGTAACACAGGCCTACGCACCAAAAAGAAAATTCCTCCCAGGAGAAAAAGTTTTTTAAGGCATTTAAAAATAATACCATTTACTGGGAGCAAGGTATAA
Source organism: Acanthosepion lycidas (assembly GCA_963932145.1). Taxonomy (NCBI): domain Eukaryota; kingdom Metazoa; phylum Mollusca; class Cephalopoda; order Sepiida; family Sepiidae; genus Acanthosepion; species Acanthosepion lycidas. The sequence continues at coordinate 21,220,614 of OZ010590.1, read as the reverse complement.
TTGAGAAAGGAATTCGTAATATGATGTACATAGTACAAGGAAAAAAATTCTCATACAGAAGACACGTAAACCAAATAAAGAAGAGACCGTTACAGGATGCTAACTGTCCACCTCAAGAAGAGGTATTGGACACGATTTTCGACACATTAGATAAAAAAAGACTGCAAACAATGCCGGAACCAAGATAATCGTCAAGAAAAAGAAATTTCACTGAGCCTTTGGAAATAGATCCAAAGAAAAAAGATATTAAAAAAAACCTGCTACGCAAAAGCTTCGGAAGTGGGGTGTTATGGGATCTTACCCATAATAATAATAATGGACTATTCCATAGTTTATAAATACTGCGCCTCAGGAGTAGGCAAGAGTCAGTAGTTTAAGTCGATCTCGGTCGACCGGCTGATCGGTTGAACTCTCTGCCTTCTGGCGGAAAGGAAACCGAACAAGGCTACGCCGAAGGGCGGAGTCTCGTTCGGGGAGGTAAACCGGCCCTGATCGCGTTTATACGGGTTCAATGGGCATATTTTTGGGCCGAGCCCACGGGCTCGGAGATCCCACGGGCTCGGAGATCCCACGTTAAACCGGCCTTGTGCCACATGATGCCCACGTGGGTGTGACTAAATATAGTCAGTAGTTCAAGTCGAGTCAGTAGTTCAATTGGAGTCAAGAGTCGAGTCAGAGGCAGTCCGAAACAGAGTCGCGTTCAGACTAATATTGCAAGTCATTGGAATAGTGATACTGGTCGAGACGACATTGTTCTCTCTATTAAACCTATTGTTCATACTAACACTTCTACTGCTCTGTATATATTCCTGTTTGTAATATATCTGTTTTATTCCAGACCTGTGTTCGCGTTCTTCTTTATTGGTTCTACCTTGGACTATCACCGTGGTACAAGGAACCGGACCATAACAATTTTCAATCATTGATACGACAGAGAACGTGTTTTCATTTAGTTTTTATATAGTCTCTCATGCGATCTAATATTTTATTTTCGGATAATAAATTACCTAAAAACTGTCCGAATCTTCTTTCTATCCGAGCGCTTTCGGCTATACATTTAGCCATTTTCAAGGATTAGCTATTTTAACTCTCAATTAACAAATAGTTTTTTGTATGTATGTTTTATTAAATGTTTTCATTTTTCAAACACGGTCAAGATATTTTGTCCATGTTCAAAGTTAATACTATTAAGTGTTGATTTTGTTTTTTTACTAATAAGGCTTCCATTATTTTAGCCTTTTTTTTTTGCATGTAGATGATGCTATTATATTAGTGTTGTCAACAAGTATGTTACGAATAGTGTCCTGGTAGGTCTCAATTAATATTTAAATGAGACGTAATTCAGTTATGGTCAGAAAGGTGTAGAGCGAGTCTGCGTGTCAAATATGTTGTAGTCTGGCCTATATAATTATTTATGAATTCCTAATGTAACAGTTAAAATATGTATTAATTGAAAATGGCTAAATGTATAGCCGAAAGCACTTGGATAAAAAGAACATTCGTACAGTTTTTATATAATTTATCTTCCGAAAAAAAAAAATAATAGATCGCATGAGAAATTGTATAAAAAAACTAGATAAAAACACCTTTTCTGTCGTATTCAATGAAATGCGCATGAAAGAAGATTGCTGCCTAAACACACACACACACATACCCACACACACAGACATATATATATATATATATATATATATATATATATATTGATGCATGTTTCATTAAATAATATAGACAAGTTTTATCTATTTGTTTTAAGTAAATTCCTTTCATATTGTCTGATAGGGTTAATAACATTATCATTGAAAGACGAAAGGAAATCACCATATTGATATATGTTTTAATCCTATCAAAGTTTTCGGCTTACATAAGGCATTATCAAAGATGACACTTACATTTTAATATATCAAACAATACACGGACAAAACAATTATGAAAAATTTCAAAGCAACGACAAACTAGTGTATACGAGACGCGGAAGCTCGTAACGTCACACATGACCACGTGAGAGTGAAAACGAGAAATATTAAATATGGGAAGCTGTTGGTATAAACCAATGGCTTCTGTTATCAATTATAGACATTTAGGAATATTTGTGGAGATTCCATAGTTTATTTTGTTCAGGTCAGGTTATATATGAGAGGAACTTACTTAAAATAAATAGACAAAACTTGTCTATATTATTTAATGAAACCTGCATCAATGAAAAATTGCTGCCTAAATACACGCACACACACACACACACACATATATATATATTTATATATATATATATATATATATATATATATATATATATATATATATATATATATGTACATATATATATTGATTTTAACCTAAATATCTTCAGGGAGAAATGGTTGATATAATTCGTGACTATTTGTCAGTTAATTGTCATTCGAATGAACACTCTAGAAGAATGTGTTAGCTTGAATTCTTGAAACAATATCGGCCAGTGACACGTCTCGTCATAAAAAAACAAATGTTGACATCCAATCCTTAGAAAAGAGGAGGTTGACATTTACAAAGTACAAGGTTTCTAGAAACGAACATCGTCAACGAAAACTCAACCAAAAAAAAATCAATATAATGCAGACACGGCCGGCGTATTCGTGTAGAAGTCGATGTTATGCTTCATCTAATTTTTTTAGTTTTATTTTACTAATATATTATATAGGTTACTGTCACTGTTTATACGATCCATCTTAATTATTTCTTAATGTCATCCTTAAAGATTTAAACAATTATATCTCTCCTTTAATTTATTATTTGTTAACTGCCATGACATATTAGGAAAGATAATAAAGTGGTTTCCCTTACATTTCTTCATTGTTTTTAAATTCAAAACTCTCCTCATAGACTGACTGTCAGGAATGCTTCAAACCCAAGAGGATGACAGAGAAAAATATATTCTTTCCTTTCTCAAGGGCCTTAATACGAAGTTTATTCAACACGACTTCCGGTTTCCCTGTCATTAAGTGATACGTAACTTTCATATCCACCTTTATTATTAAGCGTCTTGTGTTGTTTGTAAATCGAATAATTTGTACGTTCGGACAGTTTTCTTAGTTTGTTTTGTTTTGTTTTGTTTTACGGCATATCAACGTCAATGGGTTATTTAATGCTGACAAGATTTTTTATTGCTGGTAGTAATTTTTCAAAAAATGTAATGCTGCTAATACTTTTCCTTCTAAAATTTATTGTTGGTAATATTTTTTCCTTCAAAAATGGAATGCTGGTAATCATTTTTTCCTTCAAAAATCCAGTGCTTGTAATAACTTTTACAAAAAAGTATTTCTCTATTAAAACCTATTTTTTCACTTTCATAGTGTTTCGACACCATTTGACTGGAGGGGTCAACTATTTGCCCATAGGTGAAACCTAACAGGTGCTACAACACCGGGTCTGGGTGGACCTAAAAATTAAGAAGTGATTCTACGCTTCTCAAAAATTCCCGATTAGAGACCTTGCTGTCGGATGTAGTTTATCGTCTTACCAAGGACGCGGATGTAGTTTTTCGTCTTATTCAGGTCGCGGATGTCGTTCATTGTCATACCCAAGACGCAGTCAATATTCTATTGGACTTATCAATTAGTCGCGATTAAGAAATTTGGAAATTTGGAAATTTGGACGTCAGCCATTGAGAACCAAAATATTGAACGAAGAATATATATTATATATATATATATATATATATATATATATATATATATATATATATATATATATATATATATATATATGACTGATGATATATATATATATATATATATATATATATATATATATGTATGTATGACTGATGAGATATATATATATATATTTATATCTATATCTATATCTATATATAAATATATATATATATATATGTATACATGTACATACGCGCGCACATATTTATCTCTCTCTCTCTCTCTCTCTCTCTCTCTCTATATATATATATATATATATATATATATATATATATATATATATATATATATATATATATATATATATATATATATATATATATATATATATATATATATATATATATATAATAGATTTGTCCTACGTATACAATATTATACAGTGGAGTAATGGATACCGTCTCAGATTAAGGAATCGGAAAGCCGTGTTCGAATTCCAGTCGAATTCATTACATTCACTTACGTGCTAATACCCTTGGAAAAAGGTATGAATACTCTTCTTCTCCTCCCCCCGCTATGGGTAAACAGGACAGACTGGGTTCTATAGTCTTAGATGGAAAAAGAAATTGCAACCTGCTGTGGGAAAAATCTCTCTCGTAAGTCATGAACCAAAATATACATGATCTTCTAAGCGTGTGTCATGCATGGCACATGATGACTGACTAATGGCACAAATTTAATCTTAGATTTAAAATTAAAATCATTAAATTATTGTCTGTAGTAATCTTCCTCTTACATGGCTGTAAACAGAGTGCCCTCACATCTGGAGAAAAGCCTTGAAATTACGGTGATGTGGTTCTATATAATGATGCTGATATTACCATGGATGGAGCATATGAGCAAATAGGATGGTTTTTATTAAAATTGAAAGAAAAACGAGACCAAATGTTTAAAATACATATTAAATCTTGGAGAATTTGACAGACACAGAACATGCTGATAGCGAGAGAGGCAGTGTGAAGCAGCGAGTAACCTACCTAACAATCTTGTGTAAATGGATGACAGACTGTGAGAGTTTAATGGCAAAAAAAGCTAAGAGTTGCTTAAGATGGAAAGTTGTGGAGGACAATGATCACTATTACCTTAAACAGCTAGGACACATAATGGGTCCATAGAGATGTGATTTAGTTGTTCTCCAAGACATGTCAAGTATAGCTCTCAGCATCCAAGTGTAGGTTCCATCAAGCTTAGACTCTAGGGTTTAAGATTGTAGACACATCTGTGATGGGTCCATATAGCTCTGATTTAGTTGTTCTCCAAGACTGTTGGCCAAATGTCGCAGCGTTCAAGAAAAGTCGTTTCTGGTGTTGATATGCACACTGATCGTACATAGGAGGTCGCCAATAACGAATACAGTTATCTAAAACGGAATGAAAATATATTTATTATGAGTTTATATATATAGAATAATGAAACAGGAGTACAAAATCATAGCCGATTTTGGTAACATGCGTCCAACTCATATCCTCATGATAAAATTCACGTTTGCTCAACCAGCCGATGACCAACTAACTAGCTAGATGAGAAAAGATTAAAAGACGCTTTGGATCGGGTGTGAACTGCTATTATAGAGAACACATGGATTTAGGAACTGCTATGCTGACACGTGACTGGTTGATTTTGTCGTTATCCTCTGTAGGGTCCCTTTCATTCAAGAGGGGAATCATTTATAAATTCGAAAAATATTACGTGACTGTTTTGATTTCTTACGCCACGACCAAGTTATTTACAGCGTTTGAGCCGGAAATTTAAGAATTAAAAATGTCTTTCTGAGAATATGTATTTTTTTTAAGATGTTTTTTTTTTCATTTTTAATCTGAAAATTCTCACCTTGCTCCGCATTTATTAAAGTAAATTCAAAAGATCTAGACGCTTTGCAACAAAGGAATTATTTGTAAGCTAGTCTGGAAACGTATTATGAATACAAACAGTGACTAATTTCATTGAGCCTGACGTTAATTTAAACTTGATGATTACCTAAAGTATGTATACTTTGTTCAGATGAACGAAAAGCAATATAATCATCAGGTGTAAATTTAATGCATATGTATATCGGGGCATTCGTTTTAGAGGATACCCATCTACTAGGGCGGTTAGATGCTTGGTCAGGCGCATTTGTGTTTATTCGACATCCACAGAGCCCACCTGTGGTTTATACTGCAACTATACAGAGCAGTCCTTAGTTAAAGTTTCTGGGAAAGAGCGTGTTATCTAGCGTGATCAACAATGTGAACAAGGCCAGCACGCTCAAGCCCTCGGCAACGATAACTTGTGACTTTGTCCTAACACAGCCATCGACGCCTCCCAGGGCTTCCATCTACCCAATTTCACTAACAAGGCTTGGTCAACCCGTGATATAGTTTTCAAATGTGTAGCATGCTGGGAACGACCTGTCCAGTCCGATAACATCAGTATGTCTCCTTCCTGACAGAATCGACCAGGGTGAGATTCGAAGCCGAGTCTTATGGACAGAATGCGAACAAAATGTAATGCTGATATGTAAATTTAATAACATCGACTAATACACAGTTGTCTACAGAACATAAGAACGTTAATTATACTGTATAGATTTCGTTATTTTGAACAAGATACAATGATAGAGGAATCCTGTTCTGGAAACACCATAAACAGATAATGTCTTTATAAAATCAAATGAAAATATCCGGAGATGCAGTTATTTGGTTCAGATCTCCGGTTGCTAAGCAATAGTATGATAAACGAGTCAGCTGTAAAAATTTGGGTATTGACAGAAGGCTAAACTAGCTTGTCGTAAGTTGGTCAGCTGAAACCGTTGAACAAATTGGACAGATTTTATTACTTATTCCGACATTTTATGACTCCAGTTTTAATTATTGAGCGACTAATTAGAACTATATATATATATATATATATATATATATATATGACTGATGATATATATATATATATATATGTATATATATATATATATATATATATATATATATATATATATATATATATATATATATATATGAATGTATACATATACATACGCGCGCACATATCTATATCTATCTTTCTCTCTCTCTCTATCTCACTCTCTCTCTCTCTCTCTCTCTCTCTCTATATATATATATATATATATATATATATATATATATATATATATATATATAAATGAGAATAGGAAAAGTGTACTTATTGCTGACGCGTTTCGTCCAATGTGGACTTTCTCAAAGCAAAAAACGAAATTAATTTAAGGAAAGTAACAAAGAAGAGAATGTCATTTATATTTATAAATATTGTCTTTTCTACAGTTTAACTCTGAGAAATGTTCATATATATATATATATATATATATATATATATATATATATATATATATATATATATTAGGTTGGTGCAAAAATAATGACATAATAATGTCGTTTTACGTCAAAAAACGACATTATTACGTTATTATTTTTGCACCAACCTAATATATGCGGTGTGTCCGTAAAGTCCGTGTGCACTTTGAAAAATCTATAACTTTATTTGTATTTGCGATAGAAATAATTTGTAAAAAATGTTATAATACAGTGTTTCAACAAGATCGCAAATACAAATAAAGTTATAAATTTTATAAAGTGCACACGAATTTTATGGACATGCTGTATATATATATAACAAACGTTACGGCCTTTTCATATACACAAATCCCTTTCATAAAGAGATATAATAAAAGAATAAAATAAAAAATAAATAAATCTCCGTAGACGCTCAAGCCAGATGATGCGAAAACTTCCTCCGTCGTAAATTTAGCCACCCCCACCTTTCCGTGACCCGGCATCTATGAAAGTAACTCTATACTGACACAAATTATTAACACCCCTCCCCTGCCGATTCTAAACAATCCGCCCTTGATGTTACCATGGAAATTTTTGATTTCAATTCTGACCATACTATTAAAACTCGTAAATTTCAGAAATAAGTCATTCCCAAAAAAATTTCGCTTGAAGATGGAACAGAGCCTACTTTAACTCAAGTTAATTCAAATATTATTTTGAAGTTTTCGGCTCTTGTTTTGAAACATGAGACCTCTTATGTAGCGAGTTGGAATCATATTTTTAAATAAATAATTATATATATATATATATATATATGAGAGAAAGAACAGATGATGAAAAATTCCGCTGTTCGTAGAATTTACTTTTTAAAAAAGAAGGTCAATAAAAAGTAGAGCAATATATTATTATTATTTTATTTTAGATATTAGAACAAAATTTTTTTTTAAATTTCAAAAAGAAACCTTTTTTTTTTTTTTTTGCGAATCATAAAACACATGGTCAGAATCAAAAATAGGCTTGTGTGGTTTTCATGATCAACCAATTGTCAGATTTACGCTAAATAGAAAATGAAGCTCAGAGGGTGGAGATTATTTCATGACATGATAAACCGAACTTATCATTGACATTTACGGAAAACCTGTCAGCAACATATGTATTGTGATTGTGGTCAAATATGACGTTCAGTTTTCAAAGGGCGCTGATGGGAGGGGAACGAGGATAATCAGACCTAGTGTAGATCTGATATTTAATTGGTTGATCAAGACAAACCCACACGCCAATTTTTAATTCTGACCCTGTCTTTTCTTACCTCCTCATTATGTTTCTAAACAGAGGTAACATGTTGCCTTTGAAATTTAAAAAAAAAATTATTTAATCACCTGTCATTAAGAGGCACAATGTAGTACCGAAACCCGAAAGCAAATGTGTAGTGATTTCACCATGCTTTTATTCTAACATCTAATATAAAATTATATATATATATATATGTGTGTGTGTGAGAGAGAATTAAATTTATGAAATCCAAACAATATATATATATATATATATATATATATATATATATATATATATATATATATATATATATATATATATATATATATATATACACGTGTTTCATTAAAAACGACAGACAAGGTACTACGGTTAAGCTTTTTATTTAATTTTTATTGTGTTCGAACAAGAGCTTTCTTTTTTAAGCAAAGTGTGTGTAAGAACTGTTCAAAATTTTATATTTCCGAGCGCTTTCGGCTATACCTGCAGCCTGCCTAAATATACAACTATATATATATATATATATATATATATAATGAAATGGAAAAAGTCCGACAATTATTTTTAAGACATTTTTATGTTTATACATTCTCTTTATACATACAAATATGTCAGTTTTCTGTGAAAATTTATCGGACATTCAGGCCTGTAAATGTTCTTTAATACTGTTTATTATAAACAGAGCATTTACTTAAATAGTTATATGTATAGGTATATATATATATATATATATATATATATATATATATATATATATATATATATATATATATATATATAGTTTATGCTATACTAGGTAATCCGCATGGGTAGACCCAAGGAGGATGATATCCAGAGAGCTCAATGTAATTTATTACGGTTCCTGTAGCTTCTTTTTTTAACGTCGGTCTTCACCCCTTACCCATCTATATCTAGAGATAAGACGTGTTAGGCTTAAGCGACGTCTAGCCGACAGTCAGTGTGGTTAAGAATAGGGAATTGAAATGGTACACCTAACCCACTCATATCTTATCTTCTCTCCCACCTTACTTCCTCACTTCGTTAATTTTACATATGCTTGATGAGGTCCATCAAAAACGTGTGAATTTCTTTTCATTTTTCATTTCAACTTTTGGAAGTAAAGTCTGATGATCCAGAGCCCTGTTAAAGGGGTTGTGGTGAAATAACTTATTACATGGAACCTTAAAGTGGTCTGTTTTTATTCAAACAAATATATATATATATATATATATATATATATATATATATATATATATATATATATATATATATATATAACATATTTATATATAAAAATTGTCTGGATCTCATTCATTGTAATTTACACATATAGGCACACACACACATAGATTCACATCTCATACCTGTCGATATTTTTCACTTTAATATATATATATATATATATATATATATATATATATATATATATATATATATTTCTTTTTCATTAAAGACGACTGACACTGCACTCCGATTATTATTATTTTTTTGACCGATTACTATTGTTTTAGCCATTATGCAGGCTGAATTTTATTTTTATTTTCATTTTAGATCGGAGCCCTTCAAATTTAAAAGTAGCATGATACACCACATTATTAAGTAGACACCTGCTATTGAGGGGTCAGTTTTCTTTACTGAGTCAGCCTGAAAACAGTCTTTATGCTATCGAGTTGTGTTTACCCGATGCTTTGTTATATTGTAAAGCCAAAAGGCGTGAGAATTTAAAAATGGCAAAAAACAAATTTCTGCATCACTGGAATTTCGATAATTCTGGTAGCAGCACCGGAAAAATTGTTTTTCAGGCTACTTTTTAACTAATTCATCTCACAATACAAGGCCCAGCACCACTGAAGGTAGAGGATTAGAGAATGAGGTTGTTGTAGGCATGAATTACGGTTTAAGACTATATGGAAGAAGTATAACTGGTGACTAGATTTGAAGAGGTTAAAATTGTAGCAATCGGGAAAGTATCTACTCGGGAGTTTGTTCGAAAAAGTATCAGTTATTAGGAAAAAAAAACTGGCAAACTTGAGCTTCTTTCTTATTATTGGTAATATTGGTAAACTCATTTTTTTTTTTTTTGCCGGCTTGTACAACGGCCGAAACATTGTGATAACTATGGCGTCAAAGATGAGGATAATATTCCGAATAATGTGAATAGTCTACATAATACTTCATCTCAAATATATAGACAGAAGGCCGAAGCGTACAACGGCCGAAACGTTTTGATAAATATGGCAAAAAAGATGAGGACAATAGTCAAAATAATACAAATAGTCTACATAATACCTCGTATTAGAAATATAGACAGATACTGAAGAAGGCAGAAGCGTACAACGGTCTAAATGTTGTGATAAATATGGCAACAAAGATGAGAACAATAGTCCGCATAATGTAAATAGTCTATATAATAATTCCTATCAGAAATATAGGCTGATATGAAGGGATAATATTGACATAGCATGTTGTTTTTTTGTCCTACAATCAAAAGGTTAGGAAAGATGTTTGCGTCCATACTAGAAAGATCAATAACAGTTAGTGGATTTATAAATCTTTTTTTTTTCCTTTTTTGAAGAGAAAGGTTTTATAAATTTCAACCAAAAGTAAAGTTAATTGCCAGGATGATGAATGCCGAATGTATGGAAGCGGCTAATTGTATCATTACCATTCATAGCTACAAATAACTAATCAAATATGAAAAAAGAATAGGAAAAAAAAAACATCGAATTGCAGTTGCGATTGCCGATATGAATTTCGTGCTAAAACCGTTGGGAAAGACAGGAATCATAGTCGAGTAGATATATCGCATAACTACGATCAGGCCATAACGATGATCGATAGCAAACACAGATAGACTGAGTAAAAAACAGAAAGTATGACTATTTCTGGTAAGGGGCGGTTCCTCATCGATTTAATCAAACACCTGCTCAAGTCTCAATTCTCAAAATGCTGTTAGGCATTGATTTTTATCTGATTTCATTTACCTGACTGGTTTAGAAGTGTAAAACTGTCAATAGTTATATCACATGATTAACGTCCAAGGTCAGAAACCCGAGAAACAAAACGATTTACCAGAAAAATCAGAGACCGTCTACAAATGCAAACATTCATACACGTTTCATTAAATAATATAGACAATTGTAGTGATTTATTTTATGTAAATTTTTTTCGTAACTTATAATAAGTTGAATAACATTATTGTTGAAAGAAGAAAGAAATCCAGTAGTGATCCATATTTTTTAATACAATCTAAGCTTTCGGCTTACTTAAGCCATTCTCAAAGATGTCAGTTACAACATATTAAACAATATACGGACACGACAGTGATGATAGTCTGTCAATGTTTACATAGAAGATTTCTAAGCAACGATAAACACGTGCATATAAGACGCTAGAAGCGAAAATCGCACCGCATCTCATGACGTCACACATGACCACACGAGAGTGAATTGTAGAAGTATGAATCGAAAGCCGTTGGTATATATAATGGCTTCTGTTATCAATTGTAGATATTTAAGAATATTTGTAGAGATGCCATAATTGATTTTGTTTAGGTTGGGTTTCAACTGTTTGATATTTACATCTGTGAAACGATTATTATTTTCGAAGTTGCATTTGCTTTAATCTTAATAGTAAATAATAAAAAAATGATATTTGTGTATTTAGGCAGCAATCCTTCTTATGCAAATTTCATTGAATACGATAGACAAGGAGCTTTGATTTAGTTTTTTTATACAATTTATCACGCGATCTAATATTTTTTTTTTTCTTTTCAGGTGATAAATTATATAAAAACTGTCCGAATTTTCTTTTACTCCGAGCGCTTTCGGCTATACATTTAGCCATTTTCAAGGATGAAATATTATAACTGTTAAATAAGAAATAGTTTGTTACATGTATTTTCATTTTTCAAAACACTGTTACGATATTGTGTCCATGTTCATAGTTGATATTATTAAGTGTTTGTTTATTTGCTTTTATTAATAAGGCTTCCATTATTTTTAGCCTTTTTGGCATGTAGATGATGGTATTATATTTGTCTTGTCAACAAGTATGTTACATATATATATATATATATATATATATATATACACACACATAGATAGATAGATAGATAGATAGATAGATAGATAGATATTATTAATTTACGTTATTCTACAGTGAATTTTGAATCTCCAGATAAAAGGAGAGCTGACCGGAAAAGGAAAAGTCGCCATGACAGCGAATAATGCTTCGAAGGTCATGATGGGAATTATTAATTTGATTCGATGCTCTTTTATTTTCTTACAATAAACTGGAAAAATATATATTTTTGCAATAAACAAAGCCAAATCTTGCTTTACCGTCCCAAATGACCACTAAACATTTTTTCTTATATTTTGTTCTCACGGTTGTCACAGAATATTTTTAAAGTTACATCCATTGAAAACATTGATATACATTAGGGAAAAAACTTAATCAATACAAGTCCGCTAAATTTATTATTTACCTATACGCACGGCAAGTATTTAGCACATATAAATGTCTTCTTTACAATATGAGCAAACAGCTGAACAAATACATTTATATAAATTCATAAAAGAAAACAGTATCCAATATTCATTCAGTATCCAAACACTTTTGCTTTTGTGATTATCATTGTTGTTTTTAAACATTCCGTACTGCCGTCTAAATTTTCATAAACGGAAAAAAGACTGAATATAATGAAATGTTATTCGTCTGATTATACCGCGGAAGGTGGAAACTGTAGAACCAAAGCTGAGCAGGTATAGAACTTTAAGATAATAAAAAAAGTATTTTTTTTTATTATTAGAAAGAAAACTTTACAACAAAATTAACATACCTTTCCCCTTCAAAATAATCACTATTGGCAACCTTAACCTTTTGCTTACGTTCTTCTAGCTGCTCCATGCTCTGATGATAAAAATCAAGTGTCCGGAGTACAAAGAAGACTGTGAATGCCTGCTTCAAGTCTGATTTATTTGAGAAGGATTTTCCACGAAAGTGGTTATCCGGGAAATAGAAGTGATTGTAATCGGTTGGCAAAACGTCCCTGGAGCAAGGTGCATGGCCAAGTTAACGTATGGTATCCCTGGCCGCCTCCGTAATATGATACCTGGGATTGTTGTAGAAGAACAGTACAACCTTGAGATTAACCAATCCAGGATTCTTCTGCTTCGGCCCCTGTTGCACACGTTCAAACTACTGCAAGTACAGGTCCGTTGGTAGCATAGTCCATCACCTGTAAAATCGTCTACCAGATAGAGCGCTTCATCTTGTGTAGGTGTAGAGTTGTTTTTTAGTGTGAGTCACATGGTCCCGTGGTGACAACAAATGTCTGGCACGCATGGGAATCTCATACCGGACACAATTTTCGTCAATGTTTAGCACTCAATCAAATAGGAGTACGTTGCTGTGTCGAGAAACCAAAGAGAAATCGGTTGTTTTAGTTGCTTGCTGGCTTCAAACAGTCTGTGTGGTGCAGGTGAAATCTGAAACCAGGAAGAGTTGGGCAAATTCACCACAGGTTTGGCTGTTGTCCTCCTTTATGACCGCCTTCGCGGCTTCATTATCCACAGTAGTGTTCTTCACACATCTCGCGACCTGAACCTCTGAGACCAATGGCTGTTCACGCACAGCATTTTCCCTTTGTCGTATTCACTTTGTAGTATTGCAAGCCAACCATCAAGTCATAAAACAGACAACCTCCAAATGAGCTTCTTCGATGCCGTCATGTTTCCTGCTCGAGCTATGACTGGTGTGTGTACACAAAAGACCTGCACTGGTCAAGAGCAATAGCCCACAACTCACCTACGCCACTGCGTTCCTGGCACGTGACGTACTCATTTGCCTATCAGTAATCACTCTTCCCACTCGGCATGAAAAAAACGGCAACACCTTTTTTTAGTTACCTTATAAGATCGCGTCTTCCTTCGTTCTTTATTTAGTTTATGATTTAACACGGACGCCAACCCCTGTCAATATCACATAAATATGAATTGTTATATTTTGATTGAGAGGAAAACAGAAACAACTCATAGAGACAGTGTTTGGTTTCTGTGAGAAAAATAAAAAACTAAATAGAGAATGAAAGAAATTATTAGAAGATTGAGGAGGCGATAATGCTCTCGTGCATTTAACACCTGCTTCAGTGAAATGGAAAAATTGTACAATTAAATACTCTGATTAAGACAGAACACAGCGCATTAAAAACAAAAACTAAGCAAAAACAATATTTTTCTACGGCGAATAGTTACCTGATGACATAACATCAAAAGAGGTTTGGATGCAGCTGGGTTCCCTTCCCAATACGAACCCGTAGGCCTCGACCGTGGCGATGAAAAGCGGGCGGATTAGCATTTTCCCTTTTAAAATGGGTAACCCGTTGATTTGGGATGCGACCTGTGCGGATACATTTTCGGCCGGTAATTTGATCATGTCCGCGGTTGAGCCACAGTCCGTCGGTCGGGACGCAGAGATGAAAAAAATAGTTAAATAATGTTCTCTTGCTGATAGATTTCTTTTTTTTTACTCCTGTGGCAGTGGAGTTATTGGCCTTCGTTCGATGGCGTTTCTTCGGAAGATTGGCGCCATTGCGTCTCGATTAAGGGACGAGCCTCGCGAAAAGGAGTGGCTCTTGCAGCGTGTCTCACTAGCGATGGTCCGAGATAATGCTTTCTCGATCATTGCGGCTGGCAGAGGATAGCAAAAAAATTGTTTATACTTTCTGGAATTGTCATCAATGGTCAACTGAACTTGCTTTGACTCATTTTTCTGTGTTTATATTGCCACCTCTCTCTCTCTCTCTCTCGATATATATATATATATATATATATATATATATATATATATATATATATATATATATATATATATATATCTTACCCTCTGGACTAAAAAAAAGAAACATGGCGATGGAAGAAACCAGTACTAATAGAATTTATAAAAATTAAGCAATCGAATTCAGTAACTTGCATCTTTTCATCATTACAACTAAAATCGTATCATAATTGACCAACAATCTGTATTTAAAATGTGTTAGGGAGGCAATTCCAAATTTCATTACGTTTCGCCAATAAACGTTAAATTAGCTTCAACAAATTTCATTTTCGCACCCCGTAATATATATATATATATATATATATATATATATATATATATATATATATATATATATATATATATATATTGTGTATATTTAGGCAGCAATTTTTTATTGATGCATGTTTCATTAAATAATATAGACACATTTTGTCTATTTATTTTAAGTAAGTTCCTTTCATATTGTCTGATAAGCTGAATAAGACGAAAGGAAATCACGATGTCGATACATGTTTAAATACAATCTATGGTTTCAGCTTACATAAGTCAATATCAAACATGACAGTTACTTTTCAACATATCAACCAATACACGGACGACACAATAATGATAGTCTGTTTTTGTTGCATGAAAAAATTCAAAGCAACGACTAACGTGTATACGAGACCCGGAAGCTAAAATCGCGTCGCAGCTCGTGACGTCACACATGACCACGCGAGAGTGAAAACGAGAAGTATTAAGGATTGGTTTCTGTTGGTATTAATATTCTGAAAATACCTATAATTGATAATAGAAGCCATTGGTTTATACCATGTTGTGTGTGTGTTTAATAATAAAGAAGTTAATGGTCAGAGTTGAATTAAACCAGGAAACAGTAGTATTTAAAAGAAAGTTCCCAATACACATATAGCAAGATAAAAATTTAACATGTAGAGCTTTTAAGTTTAGAAAATTCCAAAAGCTTGGTTTCAACCTTTCGGTATCTACAGGCGATTTCGGTCAATTGACGAAAATCGCCTGAAAATCTGGAAATGTTGAAGTCAAGAAAGAAAATGGAATCGGCTGATTTCCTCATTGAGTGAAGATATCTCAGTAGAAGCTCTGACTGACACCAAATCGGTTGGATTTCGATCCTGGCTTGAGGCATTCAAATGTCTAGTCGCACTGCGGAGCTGTGATGCAGAGAAACAGTACTGTCTACGAATGATATAATTTAGCTCTTGAAAATATACTTCAATTGAGCGCTGTTGAATGATAAGCTAAATTTATAAACAACATGCTCTTCAGTAAAATGAATAGAGCACTTCGGCTGATTGGCATTTGTTTACATTCATAAAAAACAATACGCTAGATTTAGGAGTGGAACTCCGTCGAGTGCATATATCTCAATGGTAGACGCTCTGACGGACACTAAATTGGTTTGGTTTCGATCCTGGCTTTAGACTTTCGGATGCCTAGTCGCACTGAGAGCTGTGAGACATTACTGTCTGGCCTCTCTTCTTCTGCTATGCCTCGTCTCCCTTCAAGGCATAGGCGATTTTGACTCTCCTAACTTCCTATACTTTGAGACAATTAGCATTTTATTTATTTTTTCCTAAGGCCCAGTTCCGCTATCCATTCACACAACATCGTCGGGTAGGTGGTTTGCTGCCTTACGCTATCACTCTTGCACTCAATATGCCTCGTGAGGGTTACTTTTTCCAAACTCTCCTTCCTTATTCTGTGTCCATGGAGTTTCACCTCTCTCTCTTCTTGATTCTGTATATAAGTGTTATTTTTTGTTTTCATTTTCTTTAAGATTTCCCCATTGCTTACTCGCACCGTCCGATAATTCTCATTATCCTTCTGTAAAACAACAGTCTTGTTGCTTCCAGTCTTCTCCCCATCCGAAGAGAGATTATTCAGCAGTTATTGTCATTTAAGAGGATGGTTCTCAAAAAAAAAACAAAAAAAAACAAACAATTCAAGCAATTTTTATTGGCTTCTAACGAAATGTCTTTCAGCATTTTGCTTAATTACTTAAATCTCTGTTTCGGTAGTCCAATATGTGTTCGGAATTCGCTAACATATTTTCGATCCTCTGTTAAAACTTCTACACTTGCTTGATGTTGATAACTCCAATTTGAAACAGGCATCTTCGGTTTTTCATCTTTGAATTTATAGTGGAACCTCAGTTCACGAATGTAATTCGTTCCTGAAGAACGCTCGTAACCCAAAATGTTCGTAAACCGAAACTATTTTTCCAATAGGAATCAATGTAAAAATGGATTAATCCGTTCCATGTCCCACGATGATTGCATATTTAAACTTTAACAACAGTACTTTGTGCACAAGTTTATACGCAAAACTAATGAAAATCATATAAAACATAAAACTAATGAAAATCATTAAATCTAAGGAAAAAGATAAACCCAGTACTAAACCGATAAAATATAGACGAACACTTCAATTTTACTGTACCTGTAATTAGGAGAGTTGATGGTGTAAGTGGAGAGGGGAAGGAAAGAGATGTTATTGTTTGGAAAAGGGAAAGGAAAGACATGATCATCTCTTTATTTATAAGAATAGTTTACATCGTTGATTTTGCCATATAAAACTGAATAGAAAGAAACAATATCATCATCATAGACAATATCATCATTATAGACAATATCATCATCATAGACAATATCATCATCATAGACAATATCATCATTATAGACAATATCATCATCATTACAATATCATCAACAATTGTTATTCTCTTTTTCTTTTCTTTTTCCTTTACTAGTATCACTACCAGTATTCTATAGAGTCACGACTAAGGACTAATGAAGAGAGTACAATAAAATTGGAAAAGAAAAGCACAGCACAATACACGAATCTATACAACACGGCGGTCGACTAAGAAATGATTCCGATCGGGTTAACTCGGTTCGACTTGGGCGACTCGGTTCGGCAATGTTATTTCAAGAACCGAAATTTTGTTTGATAACCGAGGCATTTCTATCTAAATTATTCCGTTCGAAAACCGATTTTTCGTAATTTGAGACGTTCGAGAACCGAGGTTGTCTTGTATTTTCTGTTTGCTACCAGTTGCTAGTTAGTCCTTTTACATCTCTTTCTTCAACTATCCTCTCTAAGACTACCTGTAGTTTACTCTCCGTGTCAGCCATCAACACAATATCATCTACGTATTGCTAAGATTATGTCAAGCATTAACAAATTCTCGAACTTTACCAAGATAGTCTCATTGTAAATCAAGGGTTGGCAACGTACGGTCCGCGGGCTGGATCCGGCCTGCGAAGGCATTTTGACCGACCCACGAGCTTGAATACCAATGACTCTATTTTTAACACGAGAGACGAGGCTTTCGAATTAGACTATCTGCCAGTTATCTTTCATGGGACTTATTTTACCAAGTTGCGTTGCCTACGTTTAATGTCAAATAATGGATACATATTTGTTATGACCCTTGGCTACATTGATAACAGAAGTGAAAGGAACGATAAAGTGAAAGAGGCCAGGGAGGGACTGACATGCAAGGCAACAGAAATCTAAAGACAGTTAAACATACGCGCATTATACACACATGCCTCGTGAATGTGTGAATGATACCGCATGTGTACTTACGTAAGTGTATGTTTGCAACTATTTGTACTCGTATGTATGGGTATATGTGCTTCGTTTTTGTTTGATGTGTGTGTGTGCTTCGTTTGTGGAACAATTTTCAATAACAGTTTCAAACCTACACGTCATAATTTCATCCATTTCACTTCGGTTGATTTTTTCACTTTGAAGTATTTTGACGTTCCTTGAGGAAAAGTAATTTTTGTTAGGTGTTTTTTAATTTTAGATTTTCTTTTGTTTTTTCTGATTTCTCAATGTTTATTTTCATTATGATTTTAAATATTTAGGTTGGCAGGGGTCTGCATAATTTTCCTTAATTTTTTCATTAATGGCCTTCGTCCGGCCAGCGACCCGTTATTATAACACGATCCGGCCCGCGGGGTCGAATGTGTTGCCGACGCCTGTTGTAAAGGTTGAATAAATCAAATGGAAAAGACACGTCCTTGTCTTAAACCTCGTTTATTTTTACATATCTGGTGAATTAATTTTCTATCTGTATGGAAGCGGTTGGCTTCCATCATGAGATCTGGATTATTCTAAAATCTTATCTAAATAGATCTAGTTTTCTTACCAGTTTAAATAAATCCCTTGTCTTTTGTGTCATCCATAAAAATAAAAAAACAAACATAAGTGCACATCCTTCAGGATTTTTATTGATTTCTCTCTGATATCATTCTTATCATCTGGGCTCTCTGGCCTGTATTAACTGATAAAAATTGAACTTCGGTACGAACAGACGACGGAAAGTATGATATAGAAATCCGGAAACGCAAAGAGATATAGAAAGTTGCCTTTCCGAAGCTGAGATAGGAAATTGTCATGAGTAACGAAGAATAGCGTGCTGAACAGCTATGTAATTATCAGTAACGCAGTGCATCTCGGCCCAGCTCTTAACAGAGCAAGAAGAGACTTGAAGCAATATAGATATGTGGTTCTAACGTAAAATACGCAGAATACGATTATCAGTGTCTGAGACTAACGAGGAAGTATTAAGGAAAATGCGAACGACAAGAGAACGGGCCTAATATACAGAAAGCGGAAGCTGCACGTTTCGAGACACGCAGAGAAAAGAATGCTTGTCTAATGTAACTCTCACAGAATATACAGAAGAAAGTTTGGGGACAGGCAGAGAAAAGAATGCTTGTCTATTTTAACACTCACAGTATATACTGAAGGAAAGCGAGGCAAAGGAAAGATTGAAAAAGCTATTTGATGTGCATGAGTAAATTAGTGGCAGAACAAATACAACGATGAATGGTAACCAGACAATATGATATATATATATATATATATATATATATATATATATATATATATATATATATATATATATATATATATATATGTGTATGTGCGTGTGTGTGTGTCTGAAAATAAAGTTAATAGATTGAAACAATATCACTAAAGCTCAAAATTGACTCACTTTTCTGCACAAAGTAGGCTCCGATTTGAAATTCCCAATTTCCATATGTTAACAAATCAGCAACATTATTTCTGAAGCCTTTGAAAAATTTTTGTCGTCTACTACGAAATTTGAGCGATCACTCCAGATAATGTTCAACAACATTTTTGCTCCTAAAATTAGATATTTAAAAATAGGGATAAATAGTTATTAACCAATAAATTTCTGAGTTCAGTAAGATAATTTTTACCTCCTTCAATCCTATCTATTTCCTATAAATATTCTTTGTGTTAAGTTAGTTTTCGCTTTTCCGTAAACCTTTGACCAGGACAAACTGAATTCGCAAACTTTTCGTATAATTAATTATCAAATTATTTAAATATTTTATTCTAGTAACTTCTTACAAAGATGGACGATTTTAAAGAAAATTAAGCACACTTCAAATAGACGTTAGCAATAGTTATAATACGGTTTTTTCAGTGTGCCGACTACTACTGTTAAAAGAATTATACGAATTCATGAAGCAACATAAATACGTGACACTCTCCTTATGTAGACACATTCTGTTTCTTCTATCATACTAACGCAATTGATTCGAGTGTATTGTAAAGAAAGAAATAGAAAAATATTTGTGTGTGTGTGTGTGTGTGTGTGTGTATGTGTGTAGAGGAATAAGGGTGTGTAAAAGCGAAGAAATATAAAATCTTCAAACACAGCTCTACAAATTTAAATAAATTTTATTATTTATATACACAAATATATATATATACATATGTGTGTATGTGTGTGTGCATGTAATTCATTGGAAAATCGATTTAAATGTTCGATAGAAAGACTGTGCAGCTCCAATATTCAAGCAGTAATTTTCAGTGATCTGCCTTAATCAGTTTTTGAAATCATAGCATAAAAATGTTCTCGAGACAATTATTTAAAAAAAAAATTCGAAAAGGATTGTCTCGCTAGTTTTTCGTTTTCCGCGGGCAATGAATAGAATGCTATTAACCGCTGTTTGAAATTCAACTCACAGAGATGCAATAAGCGCAGAGAGAGAGAGAGAGAGAGAGATTTAATATGCTGTCAAAAACTGAATATTTATTGTTATCATTAGGAAAGTTCACAAGTTTAATAGAATCATGTATTATTTCTTGCATTTATTTGAACTTTTCAATAGCTCGGAGTATAACTGACATCGTTAATCAATGCACCAATGTTGTGTTAGCCGACAGGGAATTACTGGCTTATGTTATATCAACTGATTGACGACCTTGACCAACTTATGTCTTTTAATTAGAGGTTCTGAATGTTAATGTTAATGACAACTTGAGCCGTTTCTTTATAAGGAAATATTCGGCGTTCATTGACCAAACAACCAATGATTACTTTTGGTTGAAATTTTTGAAATTTTTCTATTAAAGCAATCTTGCAGGAAAATAGATTTCTCAAGTCTGCTTGCTGTTATCATTCTCTCCAGGATTGATGGCGGCTTGCTTTCTATCTTCGAAGAACGTCAACATATTGATTATTCCATTATTTTCTCTTCAAGTTACATACAATATCCATTTCAGTTGATGCTGCCAATGAAAGCCTTCAACTGATATGCTTTCACTTATTTGAGAGCGTTCGTTGTTTGAGATTCTGTGGCGAGAGGTCACAGGGTTGACAAAATAGGACCTAGCAATGCCCTACTTGTTTCATTTGATAGAAGCCATTTTAAACTGAGAATATCGTTGTATACAGTTTTTGAAAAGTGTTTAGATAATACTGAGAGGATTTAGTGTCATACATAACATCCATATGAAAGTTTTGATCTCACAAGTCTATTTAAAAATATGATTCCAGTCTTCAGTACAATGTATTTGTTTCGTAGAATCTTGTCGTGGGCTGAAACTAATCATAGCGTAGCCTATTCAATGTTCAGTTTCCTTTTTTCTAAATTTAATTTTGTTATAACTAATACACACACCGAGGTATTTAATTATTTTTAGTATTTATTAATTTGGCTCACGGCCGCATCACGTTGAAACGCAGTTACACGTAGGATCACCGAAGTTAAGCAACGTTGAGTCTGGTCAGTAACTAGATGGGTATCCTCTTGGGAATACCAGGTGCTGTAATCTTGGATGTCCGGGTGGTGTAATTGATAATGGCACGGAATTAATTTGATAATCGGAGAATTTAGCTACAATACCCATTCGCTTCGTTACGTCCAAATTGCCTTGGAAATGCTAAGAATCCATCTCATCTCTCCGCACCCCCGTAGCTATTGGTTAATTAGTAAGAATTGTATCATTAAACTATTATTACCCCCACAAAGATTCTTACTAAAATAAGCTGTAGAAAAGGAATTAATCAATTAATAATTTTACTTACAGAATTTTTATGATGTATTCATTGTAATTTACATAGCTGCATTTATCCCAACACCAGATCATAAGGATTGTCTTAAGTCCTATTTCTTGGTGCACTTAGCAGATAATGTTTGAAACGAAAAATAATTTCCTCGTTTAAACCATTATCATTTTTTTCTGAATATTTTTCCTTGTTCTTTTATTTTCCGCTCTTCTTAAATTGTATTTTTTTTTTAAATTGTAGGTTTTCTCATATTCTCTAACATTCAGTAATCCCTTGCATTCTAGTGGCTTTATTGCCTTCTTGTGGCAAAATGATTTAAAAAAAAATAATGGTCTTTATGTCCCTGTTAATTTTTAGATGAAAAATACGTATTATTTACATTACTCGGACTGTTGTCCTCATCTTTATTGTTATGTTCCCGACATTTCGGCTGTTGTACGTTCCAGCCTTCTTCAAGTGATTGGGGTTTCGAACTGAACCCTTTATTTCTTTATTTCGTCCACTGGGGTAGATTGTTCTAGTTCTATGCGACATGCCTCTTACGGATGTATTATTTATCTCCCTTTAATTCAACAAGTATATATTTTTTTCACCACAGCCGTAGACGGGTATTGAACTCACAGCTCTCTGGGTCAAGTCACTGAATCCAACCAACTTTATTACTGAGGATCTGATATACTAAAAATATGGAGACTATTAAAAACTTTTTTATTTAAATTAATTACATTTCATTCAGTACCGTCAACTCCACTGAAAAGTATGTAAGCTGCTATTTGCTACTTTGGTCAATAGCAGCCAAGCTTTTACTGGATGCAGTTGGTATCATCAAGCCATCCGTTTTTTTTTGTGGGTTTTTTTTTTGTGTTTTTTTTTTACTCAGTTCTCATTTACCCTACCCGGTTATCTGAAGCAGTCCACCTTCTAAATACAAACCGGGATCGACACCGAATAATTTCAAATGAGAACGTGTGTATTAGCGTGATTTGATTATTATTAAAAAAAAAGATAGACGTGTTGGTTAAATTTCTTACTCTACATGGCGAATATTCAGGTGAGCTCCATTTTTAGTTCAGCCTTTTACAGCTTAGCCTCGCCATGTCGTGAGTCCAAATTGTTAGATCTGTTGTTTAAATTTCTTACTCTCAATTTTGACCAGCTGCTGAAATCAGAATACTATGTTATAATTTTTTTAAATACCCTTTTTTTCTTTTTTGGCTAAGAATGTAAAAATGGCGTCTTTTTGCGTTGTACGTCGACTTCATCACTTGCTGATGAGCATCACACCAAACGTGTTTCCTCCTTGCTGTGAATGCGGACACGCAATGCCTGAAATAGTTATTCTGATGGCTGCACATTGTCCATGAGCAGGAATAAAATGTGATCATATGAATTGCTAAATATTGGCCCTACTTGAACTGGGCGTGCTTATGTCAAGGAGAGATTCGATCAAGAAGTTGTTAAGAAATGTCAAGTTGGAACACTATATTTATCTGTATTTATGTATGCATAGAATCGGTTTAGCTTTTTATAGGAGCCAACGGCCAGCATGCACTTAAAAGACAGAAAATCCGTTCCGAAAAACCTGCGATTGTAATATCATCCGACATGTGACATACACTGCACTTGAACATGATGATATGATGGAGAGATTGTCCATTTCCCGGCACAATTCTGGAATATTGTTCAGTATAGACTTTACTGAACACTTATCCAACATTCTCGACAGAAGAATTCTCCCATATAAGTAAATGGAACAACCAATCCGATCCGAGGATACCAGTATAAGAGAGCGGCAACGATGACTCGTAACATCGTGCTAGTAAAAACACTGACGGCTTCATCCATATATATATATATATATATATATATATATATATATATATATATATATGGATGAAGCCGTCGGTCATATATATATATATATATATATATATATATATATATATATATATATATATATATATATATATAATTAAACCTAAAGATCCAGATAAACCTATCAACTTTTCACCTACGCGGATCGTCAGGGAACACTGACCAGTATTCCCTGACGATCCGCGTAGGTGAAACCTTGGTAGGTTTATCTGGCTCTTTAGGTTTAATTAGGTTTGCTCTACTTAGCGTATTGAGCGCCTTACTTAGTTATTTTACTTACTCGTATCGGTTTTTTTGTCTTTGGACTCTAAGTTTGGATGCTAGACTAAGTACATGTTCTCTGTTCCACTTTTTTACGCCTTTTTTTCCCTTGGACATTGGTCTGTTTATTTTCATAATTTATTTATTACTATATATATATATATATATATATATATATATATATATATATATATACATACACACACATGCACACACAAATATTGCTACCTTTAGACGATTAGTTTCTTGTTAACTCCCAATTATACAACAGCCTTAAAATATTCAGGCTATTCCAAGGACAAGATACCAAATATTTCCAAATATAGAATTTTGGAAAAATTTGGAGGATTTGGGTTGGTTGTTTACATTTGTTTAGTGGCATATCAACCTTTATGGGTTATTTAATGCTTAATGTCTAAATATCCTGCATGCAATTTTATGCTTTTACAGATAAACTGTTCAGTTCGACATTCCAACCACCTGAATGAAGAAGGCCGGGGCGCACAACGGCCGAGCGTTGGGATAAGTATGCCAACGAAGATGAGGACAATAGTCCGAATAATGTAAATTGTGTAAAGATATCTGGTACGAGATTTTCTATTCCTCAAGGTAAAGGTTCGTTTTTTGATATAAAGTTTGTAGACCATAAAATTTATTGTTGGTAATTTTACTATAAATATATTTTAGCGTTGCATTCATTGTCATTTTGCTATAAAAATGTATTGTTGGTCATTTTATTATAAAAAATGTCTTGTTTTTTGTTTGAGGGTTAAATATTTGTCTCTAGCTGGGACCATGACCGCTGCTACCGCCCCGTGTCAGTGTGAACCTGGGAACAACAGCAGTTAAAACGTTATTCTACGCTTCTCAAAATCTCCAACTCCTGATCAAAGACCTTGCTGCATGATCTAATTTATCGTCATACCAAAGGCGTTGGCTAATTTGGCATTCACATGAGATGCTAAAAGCAAGAGTGACAGGAGAGAACATCGTGTAATCTGCCTAATGTTCTTTTGTAAATGGATGGTAGAACAGGAACTGTAAGACGACAAACACTTTTTAACGATACAATGTACAGGAAGTTGACGCTACCGTCAGTTCATAAAAGAAAAATATTTTCATCCATCGGTAGTAAAAAAGATTCACTCTGATATTCATCCCTTGAAGGGAAAGAAGAACTTCAGGATATTCTAATTCGTGCATGCCGAACGAGTATTAGTACAGACGTGAAAGAGGCCCCGATAGACGTGTGCGGACATATCTGCCGAAGTCATTCACATCTCGGTTTCTCTGTTAGCAGCAGAACAGCTTGATATATCCAGATACGGGACCTTATGCACTTTGTCCATCTCTGGGACTTTGTCAACTGGCTCATGTTAATAAAAGCGACGAGAAAATGAGCAATTGGCAATTTGCTTTGGGCGATACTAGCTTTGCTAACATTGGAATTTCGTACCGCCCGCCAGGTTGTAATTTTTTGAGGCAGTAGCATCACTTGCTTTTATTCATTTTTTTTTAATTTCTTCCCGTTCTCTGTTTGTACGCTTCTTGTTCCCTCGCTATTTAAATATTAAGACAACAATCTGTTACCTATTAAGTGATTCCATCGTGTTCAACACAGCTTTGCCTTATTTTCCTACAAAAACACTATACGCTGAACATAAAATAAAATCGCCTTTTATATGATATTTCTTTAATTTGTCGTTCAGCATCGACTTTTCATTGCAGGTTTCCATTCGATTAAAGATTTTCCGAGAAATCTGTACCAGGAAAATGTCCAAGTTAAGACAACTTTGGATTTGTGTAATGTCGTTTGTTCTTAAATCTCCTTAATTCTATTTACAAGTTTGTCCTGCTTATAATGTTTGGAATTTCTTGTAGATAAAAAAATTCAATTATTGCGACATTTCCTGAGTAGATTAAAATCAAGTCTTATCCTCACTATCGAAAAAAATTTCTCCTTATTTTTAAAATCATTTCACCCTAAGCAAGGCGAGAATGCCACTAATACGCAAGAGGTTACGAATAGTGAAAGTAAAAGATAAGACCCTCAGGACTGGGTAAAAAAATAAAAGTAGAACGGTATTCAAGAATACTGATCATGGAAATTGATGCTGCAATTACATTTTTTGAAGATTGTAATTATAAGAGAGCAAGTGACCGGAAGGGACTTCCACGGGTGGGAAAAGCGAGAAATGAAACTCTCGGTGTAGAAATTGGGTTTGCATTTATCTATTCCCACAGTAAAAGGATAAAGCCTCCATTTCATTTTGAAAGGAACGATTCGATTGATCAAACATTCTTCCTTGGACACAGTAGCCCTGAAGCTAACGTTGAAAGCCTGCATGCCAAACCCTGTCTAAAAACCTTCGCGATCAGTATTCCGTGTAAGTCTTGTTTTCTCTCTTGACACCTTCTTTCCCACAAATGCAACGGTGTAACGTCTCCATTTCCAAAATATATTTTCAGATGAGTTACATTTTTTAGTTAAGCCCTTTACAGCTAAGCCCCACCACGGCACCTTCAAATACAGTTGAATCGCCCTTATTTCACCCGGCTTCGAAATGTAAGTAGAAGTCTACACTCGGGCAAGACTTTTCCACGAACTGCCACTTTGTGAAAAAGACGCCCGAGGGGACTCTTCTTTGAATACGTTAAACTCGCTCACTTCTCCTCAAGGGGCAATAGTCACATCCTAAACCCAATAATCGTCATTTTCTAACACGCTCTTTCTGTATCCATATCACATACCACATTAGGCATTAACGTTCTAATTGCAATGATCTTAAACCATCTAAAAAGTGTTTCATTAAGACGGATTATATATAAGGGTGTTTCATGAAGAAGGATCGAAGTCAGCAGTAAATAAATCAGTGTTATTGGTGAAAATTTATTTCTTTCTCTATTAAATCATGTTATTTAAGTCATGGCAATTATATGTGAAAAATAATATCGCCCAAATGTACGCCAAGGCTTCGGCGTCATACCTTCACGCGATGGTTAAAACATTTCTCTGCATATCATTAGACACTAAAACTTAATTCACATTTAAAATCGATCCAAGTTATTGGAATACACTTTAGAGTCTTGTATTCTGTAAAGATAACTATTTTAAAAAAGGAAAGTGCTCTTTGTTCCGGAAAATCGGTGGGTGGGAGGCACTTATGCAAATGGTTGATTCTTTTTTTATTTATTTATATATTTATTTTTTTAATGCTTATCAGCCCTTTGTGCGTTATTCAAAGCCAGGAATTTCTTTTAAATTCTAATTTATTATTCTTTTAGATGATAATGGTTTAGTGACACAAGTCTTACGAATTAATCCATAGCTGGGGAGAAGAGGTGGATTTGATCCTTTCGCAAGGGTTTTTGCATGTAAATGATTCTAACGAACCCCAAATTAAACGCTGCTCTCTTATTAATAATTCCAAGCTATTATCCTTTACACTACGCGTACACCCAGGCTAAGCACACCTGGTATTTCCAAGCGGTGACCCATCTACATAATGACCGTTGCTTAACTTCGATAATAGTACAGGAACCTGTGTTACTACCTAATGTGGGTGCAAACCTGCAAAGGATTGGTGTTAAACTTTAAAGTTTCACTCTGAAAACATGATATGTTTATAATATGTGATAAGCAAACAAAATTAAGACGTGCGTTGATACTTTCAGATATGGACTTACATAAGAAAATATCTGTATTTAATAATGCAGAATGAACGAAATATAACATACTAAAATCGTGCAATATTTTCCAACATATCTGTATTATTTCTTTAAGTATACTGTCCGTTATATAAATGCCAAATTGACCTTTTTATTGACCTCTGTTCAAAATTAGCAGTTCAATTCTTCAAGAAGAATATGTAATGACGAACTGCCTGGCACATAGCAGCTGAATATATTAACGAGTTTGCTCTTTGGGTCTCTTAACTTGTCGAGTTGGAATAAATATCGTTGATTACAGCCATAAATAAAGCAGACAGCCCAGAATTCGAAACAGTTTTATTTATAACATCAGGACAAAGAAAGAAATAATTTACAATATTCCTTCTAACTATTGCTATTTTCATCGTTTCGATCGATCCATTCTCCAGTTTCCCCCGGATTACAATTCGTTAAAAAAAAAAAAATACAATTTTAATTAATTGCACTTTTCCAGATAAATTCTGGTGGATATGCAGTTGGTGGAATACTTTTGAAGCTTCGAACGAGAACTCTGGGAGACAAGTTTGAATCCTGGTCGAGATATTTACTTACATTGTTAAAAAAATATCTTCGCGAAAGATATGAAAATATTTCGTCTCCCTCTAGATATGAATTAAATTCAGTATAAACTAGATAATGGCTTCTGTTTGGTCTTCGCAGGGTACATATATAAACTGTAACAAGGACCCCTTCGGCAGGGTTGCAGTGTAAAATACAGTTTGGCTTTAAATGTGTTGAAGAAACAAGAAGTGGACATGAGCAGACGGGTCAGATCGGACGCGACCAGTCATTATGAAAATGAGAAATTCCACTGATTTACAGAATGTCTTCATGTTGGAACACCTTTGATTTGGTAATTTCACCTGGTTCGTGTGCATTAACAAAGGGTGGAAAGGGCAATCGGAAAGACTATTGGAAATACGAAAGATGTTTGTAATGAAAAAAGTAAACAGGTGTAGGCTTTAAGAATGCTTTATTCAACTGAGAATACAAGATTCGCGTATAATGTCCTTTTATAGTCCCAGTAAAAAATAGCCTTCTCAAAGAGGAGAGTAACAAACCAAGGGGAGACCACTCTTGATTGTTCATAACATTGTTTTCTTCCGAAACTGAAAAGAAAATAAATGATTGGATAATGACATCAGAAAAATGACTGGATGTTTTTTAGTTGATTTCGCCCCAAGCAAGACAATAAAGCTATTGAGACACAATGAGTCACTCGGTGTGGAAGAGTTAAAAACAAAATCATTGCTAAGGACAAAAGGAAAGTAATCAGGAGGACCGAAGATAGCGATTAACATTGCATTTAAATTTTTGCAGATGAAAGTTGGCTACAAAGCTTGAAGCCTGAAGGAAGTTCCCCAAGTGGGAAGTAAGAGAAAAGAACCTGTTAGCATAGAATTTGCGGTTATATCAAGCCAGCTCAACTGTAAATGGATGAGACTTCTTGGACAGTCTAGTCCTGTGTTTAAATTCAAAGAGTTCAGTCAACATCACGAAAATAACATTCGCCCGAACAATTACCATGAAAGTATTTATAGACAAAACAAAGATGAGGCAAACTCGGTGTGAAATTGAATGAGGCGACACATATATTACAAAGAAAAGTGATTTCTCTTTTCTTTGTAATATATATATATATATATATATATATATATATATATATATAGAGAGAGAGAGAGAGAGAGAGAGACACACACACACAAACGTGGCGGGTGGTTATGAGAGGTAGTAAAAAGACAAAATTTACTAGGAGTTATAAAGAACGGGAAATTGTGGAGAGCCATGATCGCCAATGTCCTGAAGATACATGGCACATAGACGAAATAGAATAATAATCGTTTACACCGATTAAATGCAAAATAATTTATGTATACTATCAGATGCTTCATACTGAACCTCACCAATGCGGCAACATTAATGAAATATCAGTCGAATGGATAACGGCCGCAATTTGGTAGAGTAATATTTTGCCGAGATTAAAGTTTATAAATAAACATTCACTTTCTCGTTTAAATCATTTATCTTCGTTTACGTGTCACCGCGTCTGCCGTGTTTTGTAAATTTACAGACGCAGTTTCATTTTGACTGAAGATTAGGCGTTCAGAATTTGGTAATGACGAATGTAGGCGAAAAGAGTTTGCTGGAAAGAATCAAAATGATGACAAATAAAAAAGAATGGGACTCATTGTCTTCGTTTTAGTTTTGCGATCCATAAATTTGCGTTTGCTTATTTAAGATTGAATGGATTTTTTCTTCTTCCTCTCTCTCTTTCTCTTTCACTCTCTCTCTCTCTCTTTCTTTTATAAAAATCTCATTCGTTCTTTCTATTTTATATATTTAAATTCTAATTTTCTGATTCGTATTTTAATGTTTTATTCATTATTTTTTTATCTCATTAATTGTCGACTTTTCCGTTTACTTTTCTATTTTCGAAAAGCGAGGCAATTTCGGATTGGACGAATTGAACCATGTTTCCCAATATATATATATATATATATATATATATATATATATATATATATATATATATATATATGTTGAACGGAACTAACTGATTTTTTTTAAAGTTTGGAAATAAATGACTAATGAATGAATAAATAATTCAAAAGTGAAAAATAAACGAAAATAGAGCCAGAACACAATAAGAAGCATGTGTATGACAAAATCTCAAATAACTGACATGGTTGAAAAAAAAAGTACGAAGTTACCAGCGAACTTCTAAAGATATGACACATCAACATCGGCTTTCGATAGAAAAAAATATCGTACAGTTTCAAATCCGTCAACGCTCATAGGCGTAAAAGTGTGTGAATAGGCTATTGTTCCGGTCCCGGTAAAATAGACACTAAGGCTGTTTTCCAGGCACCGGTAAAATAGACACCTGGGTTATTTTGCACATCTCGGTAAAATAGACATGAAAGCTGTTTTGACAGTCCCGGCAAAATAGACACCAAGTCTATTTTGCCGATCCCGGTAAAATCGACATCAAGGCTATTTTGACGGTCCCGGTAATATAGACACCAAGTCTATTTGGCCTATCCCAGTAAAATCGACATCAAGGCTATTTTGACGGTCCCGGTATAGACACCAAGTCTATTTGGCCTATCCCGGTAAAATGGACATCAACGCTATTTTGCCGATTCCAGTAAAATAGATTTCAAGGCTATTTTGCCGATTCCCATGAAATAAATATCGAGGCTATTTTATCGATTCCAGTAAAATAGACATCAAGGCTATTTTGCCGATTCCTGTAAAATAAATATCGAGGCTATTTGCCCATACCAGTAAAATAGACATCAATGCTATTCAGACGGTCCCGGTAATATAGACACCAAGTCTATTTGGTCTATGCCGGTAAAAAAGACATCAGGGCTATTTTGCCGATTCCAGTAAAACAGAAATCAAGACTATTTTGCCGATTCCCATAAAATAAATATCGAGGCTATTTTATCGATTCCAGTAAAATAGACATCAAGGCTATTTTGCCGATTCCAGTAAAATAAATATCGAGGCTATTTGCCCATTCCAGTAAAATCGACATCAAGGCTATTTTGACGGTCCCGGTAATATAGACACTAAGTCTATTTAGCCTATCCCGGTAAAATAGACATCAAGGCTGTTTTGCCGATTCCAGTATAATAGAAATCAAGACTATTTTGCCGATCCCTATAAAATAAATATCGAGGTTATTTTTTCGGATTCCAGTAAAATAGACATCAAGGGTATTTTGCCGATTCCAATAAAATAAATATTGAGCCTATTTTGCCGATTCCAGTAAAATATACATCAAGGCTACTTTGCCGTTTCCAGTAAAATAAATATCGAGGCTATTTTGCCGATTCCAGTAAAATAGATATCTAGTCTATTTTGCCGATTCCAGTAAAATAGGCATCAAGGCTATTTTGCCGATTCCAGTAAAATAAATATCCAGGCTATTTTGCCGATTCCAGTAAAATAGACATCAAGGCTATTTTGCCGATTCCAGTAAAATAGACATCAAGGCTATTTTGCCGATTACAGTAAAATAGACATCAAGGCTATTTTGCCGATTCCAGCAAAAAAGACACCAAGGCTATTTTGCCAGTCTCGGTAAAATAAACACCAAGGCTGTTTTGCCGCTAAATATAAATAGTTTTAAACTAAGAATATATTGTATTTGATATTCTCAACGCAGTTATGTTAGCTGTGCAGGACATAACGAACATGTTTTCTGGTTTCTGTGCCCGTTGTCTTCAGTGGATGTACCTGAAGTGTATTAGCAAAAGCGACATGCCGAAGGGCAAGTTTTGGATTTGCAGAGACTGTTATTCCTGAAGTGCTTAAAATATTCAGAGACATCTATAATTTTGATAATCGATTTGCATAATGGGTACTTACAAGGAGATATCATTTTTTGTCTGTTTTCTTTTTCATCTTACTACACATAAAGCAATCCAGATCACGAATAATGATCCCTTTTAGTTCATTTTTTTTTCAGTTTGTATAGGGCGTCCATTTTGTTACGTGCATTCTATGTCAACTGATCCATCTATGGAAGCCAAAACAAAATCCAAGAGATTTCTTAAAATTTAAGTAAATATATATTTTTCTTAATTTCCTTATCTAGAGTTTTTTTTCTCATATATTACTGTCAATTAAACCCTGTCACTGCAGAATACAATATTATAAAAATGAATCATTAAAAGAAGATTGGAGAGTACAACGGCTGAAAGGTCAGGAATATGGCAATAAAGATGTGGACAAAATACCGACGATGTAAATAGTGTACATAGTTACAAAAACTCATTTCAGAAATACACACGAATTTGTATTTTTACGATTTTTAAAAAGAAATCATGTGTTACAAGTATATTATCTGTTAACTTCTCCAGAGGGATCAATTTTTAAACAATTTGTATAGCAAAGTGGATCCCCATTTAAACTTTTTTTAAAATAAAAAAATAAATAAAAATATTGACATCCGTGATCAACAGCAATAAAAAAACAATTGAAAAACATTATTATGTCTGACCGCACTGTCTTTTATATTATTAAAGCGGAGTTTATATCCAGTGGACTTCATTTAGTTCGTAATATTTTTCCCTCTATTTCTCATTCACTTTTTCCCTTCCTTTTTTTCTACCATCTGTAAATATCGAATCGCCATGACTGTCGTTGGTGAAATGTCGTTATATAGTTTTCCGCTGCCATCACTGTTTTGAATTCAGAATTCAGACTGATCGCCTATACCAAAGCTGGAAGGCCGTCTCAGCCCTAGTAAATTTTTTGTAGTTTTCCCATTTTTCTCGAAGCGAACATAACCTTCTCAGCCGAGGTTTGATCTCGGCGAACCGATTCCATTTTCAGCTGATATAACACTTTAAAAGTTGAAGACTCTTAATGCCAGTGTTTCGTGCTTCTCAAATGAGAACATAAAAAAGACAAAGCAGTTGCCTTTACTTTTGTCAGAAAATTAACTTTACTTTGAACTTTGCTATGGGAGCCTATAATAGTCAAAACTATTTATACATTGCTCGTTTGTCGATGTGACATTTAAATATTCGTTTGTTCTAAATATTGATTCTTTTGTTTTGACAAGTTCATATGTGCAACTTCTTTCACCTTACAGACCTTCCTGTTCGAATTCTTGTCTGTTATTTTGACCTCATTGCAGAAATTGCGATATGGTTCCTTCTCTCCCCACAAGCAGTCGGTTACGCCTGATTACCGTGTCTCATTGTTATTGGTCGAAACGATAAAAACAAAGATGAATATTTATTTTTCATCACACACTGACAAAAGGTGATACAAGATCAATGGTTTCATGTGCGGAATCCGGTTTTAGCTAAAAAGCGTATCCTAATAATGAAAATACAATACCTTGCCAAAAGATTAAAATATTAATCATACAGATATGAAAGTGGGATAACTTCACTCCCTATTAAGAAAAGAACCGTATAAATTGCTTAAATCTGTACATTTCAACCCATCACCATTCCCAGACAGTTATGCAAAAATGACATAGTTTCTTATTAAATTATTGAAATGTCCCCAGCAGATCTTTAAGTCATGAACACTGATTTAACCCCTCATCACAAACAACTATATTTATCTAATATGATACTGTAGCAATCTTTCTCTGTGTGTGTGTGTGTATTTTTGTGTTTTCCTATCGGACGCTCATCACAGCCTGGGTTTAATAGGATTTTTGATTAAAACATCATCATCTATGTTTATTATATTACAAAATGATTAAAATTATTAAAAAAAAATTCAGGGGCGAATTTGTCGTCAAAAATCGTTTGGTCATAAAACATAATTTAACCACTCACTACAAACAATTGTTTTAATCTAAGATTACACCCCACCCCAATACCACTCTGTATCGCGCATAAGCAAAAGGATAAAATTTAAGATAGTCATTAAAAGATGGGAAAGTGAGTACATATATACTTTGTTTTTAATTTTCATTAACGACTTTCCTGCTTACATCAGCTCCCTGGTTTCTTTGCTGATGACACAACATTTTACTCCTGACACGATAGTAAATATGATTAGTTCAAAATGGCGGCTCATGTAAAAAATCACCTACAGTCAATTGTTAACTGTGGCAAAAAATGGCTCGTTAATTTTAAAATTTTTTAAACAAAACTGCTCTCTATTAACCACGTGAGCTGCCCTTTTCTGCCTTCCATCAAAATGGCTGATGCTAATTTCCAGAAGAGTGAGTCATTGCGCCTTCTCGAACTAACATTCTCAGCTGAGAGGAAGTGAAAATTTTATATTGAATGATTTGCTAGGTCTGATGGTAAGAAAGTTGGTTCCCTGTGATGTACGAGACGATCTTTCTCTCCAAAATTTATCTTACATATCTATAAATCTACCTTTCGCCCATGCTTAGAATATTGCTACAACATTTGGCCCAGTGCTCCTGTTGTTTACCTAGAGCTTCTTGATAAAATCCAAAGAAGAATCAGCAATATTATAGAACCTAACCTGCCATCTCGGCTTGTTTCCTATCTCCGTAAAGTTGCTTCCTTGTGCCTTTTCTATAAATACTTTTATGGGTTTTTTTCAGAGGAAAGATAGATTAACCCTTTGAGCTCTGCGTTCCTGAACAATTTTAACACTTCTACCTGAGCACCTGAATCAAAATTCGCAAAAATTTGGTATGTAATGCTTCAAGGTAGGTGTAAAAATAGTTACAAGTGTTTACCCACCGTTCAATCGGTAGCTGGGCATTAAGTAAGTTTTCTCTACCACTGTTCAACTGGTGGCTGGGCATTGTCAGTTTTCTCTAATACCGGTAAAGCGGTGGTCAGGGCTCAAAGGAGTTAAAAATTATTCCTAAGAATATTTTCCTGTAATTGAATGCAATGAAGCAAACCGGAATTCGAACTCCGGTCTTCGATTTCTCTTTCCAAGCCGGTATCCATTGCGCCACATCTCATATCCTTATGTATTTTTCGCATCGTCTATAACCTTAGAAATATAAACACATAAATATATTCCGTCCAAATTTATACATACCTCGGAATACATTTAATTTACTTCTGTTTTCGAGAAAATAGTATTTCCCATTATATTTGACATCCTTCGTTTATTAAACTTTTGGACATTGACCTCTTCAATGATAAGGCCTCGTTTATTCGAGAGGCAATTTTTAGGGACGAAGAAATCATGGACAAGAGTAAATTTTGACAAAAGAAAGACTGTTCACAAAGGAAAATAACACAGATCGGAAGGGAAAACAATTAAATGGACAGAAACGTCACTAGGAAGAGCGTATAACGTTGGTTTATTTAATGGGGTACTTAATATCATCTTTTTTATGGCGGAGTACCCAGTGAGGATCAAGCTCACTTTTCACTAGTAATGGCTAAGTTGGTTGATTTAGAACATGTCAATACATATTGGGTTATTTAATGTTGAATATCGAATTTTGATTGATGGGGAACCCAAAGATAATCGAAGTCACTACTCAGTAGCAATAATCCACTAGCTTAGACTTGCTAAACATTTATCCTCAGACGAGATTCCCCGGGAAGGGAGAGAAATGTGGTGGGGGGAAGAATGTAAAGAGAGAAAGGGAGATAAAATAAGAGAGAGAGAGAAAAAAAACAGAGAGAGTGGGAGAGAAAGAGAAGAAAGAGAGAATTTTGACAAACGAAAAACAGGTAAATGGAATTATGAATACAGTGGAGGACATTTTAAGGAACGTAGATGAAATTACGCACATCATCATCATCATCATCATCATTATCATCATCATAACCACCAATACCTCATCATGATCGTCATCATCACCATCATCATCACCATCACCACATCATCATGATCTTCATCATCATCATCATCATAACTACTAATACGTCATCATCATCATCATCATCGTCATCTCTAAATCATCATCATCATCATCATCATCATCATCATCATTATCATTAAACGTTCTTATTCTCCCATGTGGAGTATAGAAGCACGCCCTCACTAATATGTGTTACTGTTGCAGTTTGCAAAGAAAGTAGTTTTTTTTTTTTTTTTTTTATAGGCTGATGTGGCTAGCACCATGCCCAACGGGTTTCCAATTCATAATTTTCCTTCTCCTAAACTGGTTGCAAAACAAACATGCACATCCAGGACTGTCCTGCTATTAACCCCAACATGGAAGGAAAGGAGAGACGGATACCCAAAGTTTTTTTTTTATTTTTTATTTATTTATTTATTTACTTATTTTTCTGAAAGTGAATGCAAAGAAATCGCGCAGA
Source organism: Acanthosepion lycidas (assembly GCA_963932145.1). Classification (NCBI taxonomy): domain Eukaryota; kingdom Metazoa; phylum Mollusca; class Cephalopoda; order Sepiida; family Sepiidae; genus Acanthosepion; species Acanthosepion lycidas. Next base: position 21,183,578 of record OZ010590.1, on the reverse strand, counting down.
ATTTGAACCCGGCACGCCGAATCCACTTTGTTTCGATAAACGCTACATTAATATCTACATAGAGATATTTCCTTTTCTAAAGGAGAAACAAATAGCCGAATGTACCGTGTGTTTAAATGTAAATTACGAACCATGGGGAGATTTTTTAAATGTTTAAACTGTGTTTAGACAGAAGCAATGATCGAAAATAAATTGGAATAAAAATTGTTACTGTAAAAATATTAAACTCCTTAATTTCATGTTTTATGACATTTTTAAATGTTACGGAATATTTTTGGTGATGATTTTTGTAAGTGTAATTTAGATGTGGTACAAGGTCGAAAGTATGGAGCACCCAGTGATTATCTGACTCAATATAGAGTCATATAGGATTTTCTAAGCGTAGATTAGATGTAGTACAAGGCTGAAAGTATAGGGCAACCAGTGATTATCTGACTCAATATAGAGTCATATGTGACTTTCTAAGCGTAGATTATCTTAGATATGACACCAATAGTGAGGATCGAACATACTAATGATAAAAAAGTAATTTTCGCAGCCACTTGAGTCTGAGGGCGCCCGTCTAGTAGGGCAGCTAGCTAATCCCTATTGCAGAGGCCTGCTCAGACACATTTGTATTTCTTCAACACCCATGGACTCCACTTGTGGTTTATACTGCAACTATGCTGAGCGGACATTAGTTACACTTCCTGGGAGAGAGCGCGTTATCTAGCGTGATCAGCAGCCTGAACTAGGCCAACACGCTCAAATCCTCGGTGATGATCACTTGGGGTTTAGTTTTAGCGCAACCACTGACGGCTCTTCATTCACAAGGGTTGGGTCAAATTTGATCTTAAAAAACTTCAAACGCAATATCAATCGCTACCTTCTGTTTTCTTAATTCTTCTTCTTTTATTCCTCCCGCTCCTTAATAGTAGTTTTTCTCATATTCTCTGATTGTGTCTTAGTGGCTTTAGTGCCTTGATTGCGTAGAAAATTAAATGCAATGTCAATCGTTCTTTTCTGTCTTCTTAATTCTTGTTCTTTTATTGTTCTTTCTCCTTAATAGTAGTTTTTCTATTCTCTGACGCTCAGTAACACCATCGTGCGTTAGTGGCTTTAGTGCCTTGATTGCGTGAAAAATTAAATGTAATGTCAATCGTTTTTCCTGTCTTCTTAATTTTTATTCTTAATAGTAGTTTTTTTTTTTTCATATTCTCTCACACTCAGTAATCCCCTTGTGCCTTAGTGACTTGATTTTCTTGCTTGGGGTGAAATGATCTTTTAAAAATCCCATGGAATTAAGAGCTTGTACAAATTATATAGCGTTTTATTTCTGTCATCCGGCATTTTATGTGGTTCGGCAGTGGCCTGGTCCCAATGATGCCGGATTAAAGCGGTCGGACTGGTAGTAGACAATTTTTCTCATCATAGTCTATGTTACATATTTATAATTTATCAAAATGTATCCTTGCTTTGATTATTTCTGTGACATGTGGTCTAGTGTTTCTGTTATATATTTACATATTCTTGATGAAATCCAAAGAAAAATCTACAATATTATTGGTCCTGAGCTTGAATCTCTGCTTCAGTTACTTTCATACCATTATTAATGTAGCTTCCCTGTTCTTTTTCTGTAAATACTTTTAGGGTGAATTTTTCGTTATTGTACCTAGACTTCATGAATTTAAGCACAGTACTAGATCGGCGGAAAGTTCTCATCGTTTTATAGCTGCATTGGCTAGATGTAACCGTAAGTTCTATGCTTAGAGTTTCTTCTATCGTAAATCTCGCTTGTGGGACATTCTTTCGGCTTCTTACTTTCCTAGTAAATTTGATCTTCAAAAAGTTAAATGCAATGTCGATCGTTATTTACGTCTTTTTAATTCCAGATCTGTTGTTATTCTTCCTCCTTAACAGTAGACTTTTCTCTAACACTCTGTAACCTATTGCGTTTTAGTGACTTTATTTCATTGGTTCGCGTGAAATGATTAAAAAGAAAAAAAAAACAACAAAAAAAAACACGGTAAACTGCCCAGACCAGATCTTTGTTTTTATGTTTCTATAATAAGCCACATTTCAGGATTAACCTCTTCTGAAGTGATTGATACAAAATAACCCATTTGACAATTCGGGTTCGAGGACTGCTAACTTTTTTATGTGCTGTTTCTTCAGAATGTATGCGATCATGGCTCTCCACTTCACCCTATCCATTGTAGCTCTCAATAACTTTTGTCCTTTTGCTACTTCCCCAACAGGCTATATTCTCTCATCTACTTGCTTAAGCCAACTAGCTTTCCCTTGCTTTCCCTTGTTTCTCTTTCCCTCTATTCAACCTGTGAGCATCAGATTCTCCAAGCCCTCCTTTCTTATTACGTGTCCCAGAAACTTTAGCTGCCTCTTTCTGATATTAAGCATACGTTTCCTCCTTGTTTGCATCCTCTCCAAAACCTTATCGTTGCTCACGTGTTCGGTCTATGTTATCCTTAGCATCCTGCTAAGATCCATACCTCCGCCAGCACGAGTCGCTTCTTCATCTTTGAGGAGATCGTTCAACATTCCAACATTCAGGTAGCAGGTCAGTACTCTTTTCTTTGTTACCAAAGAAAGCCTCTTGTCTTGTAATACTCATTACGTCATTGGCCATCCCAATACGTCTTTGAATCCAACGTCACACTTACCGTCCTCTGTCAAAGCACTTCCCAGATATTTAAATTTCTGAACCTGATTGATTTTAGTGTCCCCGAAATGAAAAATGCAAATTTAGAGTTTGAAAGTTTCAAATTACGGTTGCAACTGAAAGTATTTTTCCGTTTTATGAATGATTTGTCAATAATGAAAGAAAGCTAAATCAGTGTAAGGAAAAAGAAAAGAAAAATGAGTCCCGTTGCAAAATTGAAATGAAAGCAGAAATCAAATTTATCGGAGATGAATTGATGACAAAACTTTCACGAATAGTTAATAGATTTTAAAGAGAATTTTGAAAACTTCATTTAAGAAATGTATTCAGTGGGTAAATTTATTCGTTACAGAATGAAGAATGGAAGAAAGCAAAAGACGAAAATAGCGAAAGGAAAAAAGGCTTTATCTTATAAAATTAAAAAAAAATTGAAAATATAAAATAACGAAATAAGTGAAAGCAAATAGAAGGAAGTAAAAGCGAAAAAAAACAAAAAAAACGAAAGTATGTAAAGTTGCACAAAATTAAAAAAAAAGAAAATTATAAGGAATAAAATGAAGAAAATAGAAAAGGAAAAGAAAAAAAACCGCGAAAACAAAAGAAGGAAATAATAGGAGGAAATAAATGATGGGAACATGAAAAATAAAGCATGAAAATAAATGAATGAAAAAAGGAAAGAAGAAAAATATAGTCAAATGAAAATGCATAAAAATAAATGAAGAATCAAAATAAAAAGGGGGTAGGAAAGACAGAAGACAAAAAGAAAAATAGATGAATGAAAAATGAAAGATGAAAGCATGAAAACATATAAAAAAGCAGGAATGAAGGGTAAAAATGAAGACAATTAAAATAAACATGTGAAGAAGCAAATAAACAAAGAATTTTGGAAAAAGAAAGAAAGAAAGAAAGAAAGAAAGAAAGACGCAAAAATAAATCAAGAGGGGAATGGGAAACGGAAAGAAGAATGAATAAAAAAGATTTAAAAGGAAAGAAAGAGAAAAAAAAAGGAAAGAACAAAAAATACTTAAACGAAAAGAAGAAAAAAAATGAGACTATATAAAGGCGAAAAAACGACATCGTATAAAATTCTAAAAAAAAAATAAAATAATTAAATCTTAGAAGGAAAAGTAAGTAAACGAAGAAAAAGAGAAAGAAAAAATGATGGACAAAAAGAAAGAAAAAGAAAGGAATTCAAGGAAGGAAGGAAGAATTAAAGAGAAACCAAGAAATCTGAGAGAAAAGTGGAATATAAAATGAATCTAATTAAGAAGACGAAAGAGAAGTAGAACGAAGGAAATTTCGAGATATCGTACAAACGGACAAACAAGAATGCAAAACGAAGCTAACAAAATAGAAGAAACGGATAAAAGAAATGAAAGAAAGAAAAAAAATAAAAAAAAGAGATGAATGAAAACAAAAATTAATAAAAACAAGAAAGAATAAAAAAAGCTATGTGAATAAAAAAACTAAAATAAGAAGCAAATAAAAAGAGACTCAGAAAAAAAGGAAAGCAGGAAGAATTGAAAAAAAAATGTAAAAAGCAAAATGAAAGGAACAAAAGCGCGAAAATAAATCGAAATATATTTATGAAAAACGAAAGGATAATGAATAAAAAAATCAATTCAAAATAAATAAAGAAAGAAAGAAAGAAAAAAGAAAGAAGCAGAAATCAAAATCTTAACAAATGAAGAAAACAAACGAAAAAAAAAAATTGGGGAAATCTTTGAAAAATAATAAATGGCAGGACGAAAGAAAGAAAAGTAGAAAGAAAAGATAGAAAATAAAAAAATATATTTCATTCTTATATTTTATAAGAATGAAAAAAGAAGAAAGAATGAAAATGAAATTCAATTCAAATGGAAGGAAAGAAAGAAAAACGGAAAAAACAGAAATGATAAAAAGAAAGAAAAGTGAAAGAAAGAAAGAAAGAAAGAAAGAAAGAAAGAAAAGTGAGGAAAGGTAAATATATTTAAATACGGTAAGAAAAGTAAACTTGAAAATATTTTCTAACCGAATATTGCGTAGACATTGTTGTAAAGGCAAAAGAAAAAGAATACATCAGGAAATTCAAGCATGGTAGACCAAATATCATGATGCAAAATCTTTACTTTTATACTAATTTGAACAGTGACCATTACTATATTGTAGCTGCATTGTACTGAGGGAAGAATAGTGACTGCGAATAAGAAAATTCTAAAAAATACCAGGAGGAAATCCGCATTTCAAATTGATAAATTACACTCACTATAAGGTGAAGAAGCGCTTCGTGGAATTGGGAGCAATATTCCCCTGTTTATTCTGTGGTCCGTTGTTTGTTTACGGAATGCATTGGAGTCTAAATTGAAAATCCTATCAGTTGGCGTGCGTCCCTAAATTGCAGTGTTGCCGAACAATTCAAAAGATAAATTTGTCAAGTCTGACACTTACAATAAAAGTTATTAGAAGTGAATCGAAAGCAAATACAAAAGGAGTTGTTGTCTAGTAAAAATAATGACATAGGAATAAAAGAAAAAATAACAAATAAGTGCTACAATATAAACGAACATCTCGCTTCTTCTCTATATCGAGCGCTAGACTTTTTTTTATATTCTTTTTTAAGCGAACTCTTACAAATCGTTACAGTGGTATACTTAGTCTATAATATGAAGATTCTCTTCTACAGGGTAGTCCGAAAGTCTTGTCTCCCCTACATAATATAACAACGCCCTGTGAGGTATTATCAACGAGAGAGTTTTACATGAACGATACCAGAATACCCATCAGTTGAAAGGCCGTTCGGAGAGCCTTTGAAGCAATTGACAAAGCAGAGTTTCGTAAATTTATCACACAAGATATGGCGCCACATAGTTTTGTGCTACGAAAGCATGTTGTTCATAGGGACCTTCGCAATGTGTGTAATTGTTACCGGCTCAGGCAGTACGCTCGTCATAATAAGTTCAAATCCTAGCTGGGATTGTTGCTTTCATTTTCGAAAAAAAAATACCCCTTGGAGATAAATGAATCCATCTTTTCTCCCAGCCATCAAGCTCTGAGCTAAACCACAGGACAAACTGTGCTCTCGAGTTCTTAGTTGGTAACTAGCCTTGGAGAATGGAAACGCTGAAGTCAAAACCAGTTAGGCGTGAGACTGGCAAAGACTCTCCGGCGGAAATCTATTTGCTTCAGCACGTCGGTGACTATGGATCCCCACAACTTCCTATCCCTTATAAGTCTCAGCAAAATTTGTCTTTTTAAAATCCCTCCTAACTTTCGAACGACCAGCCATTCACACAAGCTCATCAGGCTCGCCACTTTTTCCCCTGTCCCTTTTGCCTTCGATATGTCCTGTGAGTGTCAAATTCTCCAAGCTCTCCTCCTTCATTATGTGTCCAATTAATTTCAGCTATATCTTCCTGATTTTGAGTATGTGACTTTTTTGTTTCCCCTTTTACTCATGATTTCTTCTTTGATTACACGATCAATCCATAGTATTCTCAGTATCTTTCGGTAGAACCACATCTCGGTTACCTGAAGTTTCTTCAACTTTGAGGAAATTGTCTGGAATTCAATTCAATTCAGCTGAAATGCTATTACATAGCAGTTCAACACTTATTATTTGTTTCTAAAGATTTATTTTTATTTCTATATTGTTTTTCTCCCTTTTATTTCTGTAGATAGACTATGCATTTACTAACTAAAAAACTGGTTTATATATATATTGAACTGCACCACATATTTGATTTGAAAAGAACTGATCTGACGTGCAACTTTCGGGATAATAGCTGCGACATTGCTCTATTTATAGAACAATTTAGTTCATGCCACATCGACTGAAAAAAACTACTACAATAAAAGAATTCTCCAATTACCATAACGCACTCTTTTTTAAATTTTCAAAAATTCAAGCTCAGAGTTGTGTCCGTACGCTCCAAAATTTCTTACAGTTAACAATAACACATTTCTAAAAAAAAAAAAAAAAAAAAACTATTTCGATTCCCATCTAATCTTTCGTGTCTGTTATTACCTGGATGGATTAAAAAAAAAAGCAAATCAATTTCCATACCTTATGATGTCTGTGTGAACAGATGAAAATACCAGCAAAAAAAGACCTTATACATGTTGAATTTATTAACTGGATCTAACCAACGCCTTTATCCACTGTGCCATGCGTCCTTGACAGGACCCAAAGAGTGCGAGTTCAATACCCGGTTAAGGCAGTGGAGAACTTTCAAAGGGAAATTAACATGAGATAACTGATAACTGATATCCATTAAACATGGCACGTGGAACTAGAACAGTCTAACCCAGTGAGCGAAATAAAGGGTTAAGTTCGACATTCCAACCAACTGAAGAAGGCCTGAGCGTAATAAAGGCCGAACCGTTGGAATAAATATGTCGACAAAGATGAGGACAATAGTCCGAATAATGTAAATAATGTACATTATACCTCATCTCAGAAATATAGACAGAAAATTATAACATAAACAAGATATAAGATCACTACAAAAATAGCCATTTTGTTTCAACACTTCTTGTGCCTTAAGAAGTCATGCTGTTGAATTCAATGTTGTAGATGGAATAAAATAAAGGGTTCAAGTCGAAATTCCTTTTAGGTCACTCTGATGGGCTGACCCCTGCAGAAGCCGGAAATTGTATAATCATATTTCCACATCCGAGAAATTCCTGTAGGATTATTCAGCCGGCGTTCGTATTTGGGTAGGCATCTCTATTTATTTAAACAGTAATCTAGACGTTAGATATAAATTCCATTCTTTGTATGAACGGAAATATCTTCTCGAATACATGTACCCGTAAAACAATGTTCATAGCATTATGGAATATAATAGTGCATAACAGAGATCAGCTGAAGTGTTGACGAGAAAAATGTATTTACAAAATCTTGGAAGAGAAGAACGTTAATATTGCACGTCAGAGATTTTTCTCGCAGGTGCTGTAATCTTGGGTGTTCGGGTGGTGTAATAGATACTGGCTCGGAATTGGAGATTCGAAAACCGAGTTCCTGTTGAATTCGTTATATTCACTTACGCGCAAATACACTTGGGAAAAGTATGAATCTACCCCTTCTTTACGGACATCATTAAAAATATCTTGTCGGTATTAAATAACATACTGAAGTTGATATTCATACCAAAGCAGAAACCAACCTAGCGAGCTTGAGTAAATGGATTATGGAACAAGATTTAGGAGATATAACAAAAATACAAAACATATTAATAGCTACAAAAGACAAGAAATAGGGAAGAGTCATGACCGTGACCGTCCTAAAGTGGAATAATATCTAGAAGAACATCTTTGAAAAGTGCATGATTTTTAATCTCTTGTTTTCAGTTTGCCCTCTTCGGAGTTTAAAATTGGTACTCACAATACAGTTTGAAGGCAAAGGTGACAGAAGAAGGCAACACATGACCTACCACGTCCTGGGTAAGACGATAGACTACATCCACGTCCTGGCTAAGACGATAAACTCCATCCACGTCCTGGCTAAGACGATAAACTCCATCCACGTCCTGATTAAGACTATAAACTCCATCCACGTCCTGGGTAAGACGATAAACTACATCCGCGTCATGGGGAAGACGATAAACTAGATCCGAATCCTGGGTAAGACGATAAACTACATCCACGTCCTGGGTAAGACGATAGACTACATCCACGTCCTGGGTAAGACGATAAACTACATCCACATCCTGGGTAAGACGATAAACTACATCCACCTCCTGGATAAGACGATAAACTACATCCACTTCCTGGGTAAGACTATAAACTACATGCATGCCTTTTCTATAAATAATTTCATATTAATTGTTCCGATGAACTCTCCTCTATGGACCTAGGCGTTATGAATTTAAGCGCAGTACTAGATTGGCGGCCAGGTCACATCATTTTACCACTGAAATGGCTAGCTGTTACCGTAAGTTCTATGCTCGTGGCTTCTTTTCTCGCACCTCTCGCTTCTGGAACACTATTCCAGCTTTCCAGTCAACTTTGATCTTTAAAAATTTAAATTAAATGTCTATCGTTATCTTATGTCTTTTTAATTACAGTTATTTTATTGTTCCCGTTTCTTAATAATGTGTTTTTTCTTTATACTTTCACATCCAATAGCCTCTGCATGTTAGTGACTTTGTCGTCTTGCTTGGGGTGAAATAATGCATCTATTCACAGAAGTACGTCAGTTAGTTTGGCATTTTTCCTCCTGACCAAATTAACTTCAATATCTCCTGTGAGTGTCAAATTCTCCTAGCTCTTCTTCCTCATTATGTGACCAAGTAATTTCAGCTGTCTCGTTCTAATTCAAAATGAACTTTCTGTTTCCATTATTGTTAAGATTGATGTCTAGTAGCTCCGTATATTAAATTCTCAGCAACCTACTGTAGGACCACATTTCCGCTGCCTCCGGGTTCTGTTCATTTGTGAAAATATTAGGCAACATTTACTGCCATACAAATAGATTGATATTTCATAACACTTTGGTTTTCTCTTCTTCTAACGAAATTTTCCTGTTACTTAAAACTTTCCTTAATTGCTGAAAGGCATTTTTATTATTCCAATGAATATTCGGATTGCGGTGCCTTATTTCTAGCTTTTCTCAAGCGTCTGATCTGATATTTATAAATTCCGCATTTGTTTAATTTTCACATAATTTTCATCCTGTGATTTTTCTCTTGCTGACAACTCCACGTTCCGTTTGCATTAAATTTATAGTTAGTCCATTCTTCACGCTTTCCTTTATTACCTTATCTTGGAGTCGTTTTAGTTTTCCTTTTGTTTCTACCATCAACATATCTTTTTTTAAACTACAATTTATCTAATACAAATTCGTGTGACACTCAAGGAAGAGAATTATTGAATGAGCTGAACTGTATAAATATAAGATGAATTGGTAGGAAATGCTGATTTAAAAGAGGGGATGACAGCTAAAGTTTGATCCTTGACATGAAGGGGTTCAATTTGTTGTGTTTCAAGGAAGTATTCATACGCAACCCTGTTCTACAAAGTACCTGGTCTTGAGAAAAAGAAAGCTTTCTGCGTGTAACATTATTACGTTTAAACACGGAGAGATGAGTGCTATTCGCCCTTCTGGAAGTGTACACCATGGTAGAGAGTGGACCCCTGGGACTTGAGCGAATATTATTGGCAGAGGAGCGAATCCCCTATCCTGGCCAGCTAGATTTTTCAGAGCCCCAACGTTGCTACCGAATGTCACACAAGGTCAGCTTAAAGTGGGTTTAACAGTAATACCGCAGAAAAATTCTCAAACAACCTCGCCACTTACCTAACGCCTTTATCCATGTGCCATGTGTTCCTGAGGGCATCCGTGTACGAATTGTTTTTTTTTACCAGTGCTCATATTGAAATTTTTGCTGTTATCATTGCATATTTTTTACCAGAATTCATATTGCAATTTTTGTTGTTATTATCACTTTTCTCTGGCACTCCTTATTACTGGTTCCCATATTGTATTCATTTCTATGCTTGGTCGACATATGTGCTGATTCCTTAAGATTCCATAGCACAGTGGATAAAAGAGTTAGTTAGATCCAGTGACTGGACCCAAAAAGTGTGAGTTCAATACCTTGTTAAGGGGATGGAGAACATGAAGAGGGGAATTAACAGGACATAACATTAATATAACGATATCCATTAGACATGGTACATGGAACTAGAACAGTCTACCCTGATGAGAGAAATATAGGGTTCAATTCGATATTCCAACCACCTGAAGAAGGCCGGAGCGTACAACGGCCGAAACGTTGTGATAAACATGGCGACAAAGATGAGGATAATAGTCCGAATAATGTAACTAGTCTTCATCAGGTGTTTGTCGATCCGTGTAATATTCAAGAAATATCGATCTGAACCCTTTATATAACACTGGTCAACAAGATATTTAGTGCCAAGAAACAAAATACAATTTTTAGCTAATTTGGGGGTGCTGATTTCAAATATTATCTTAGTTTTTTCATAGTTAGCTACTTTTTGCTGTACGGAAATTGCTCATTTATTTAAAAAAAACACATCAATTTACGTTCTTTTTCTGATCTCAAAATTTAGTTAATAAAGGTCGTAGAAACCCTTCAACTTTAATAGAGGGCCGAACAGTTTATGTCAACCACCGGAAATAATTTTTTTTTATAAGAAAAAAGTGTTTTTGTGTCCAAAATTTTAAAATAGATGTACAAATTTAAATTAACTGATAAACTTTATCAGTAATACACTTTAGTATGCCTGATAAATAAGGTCTAATCAAAAAAATGTAACCCTAAAATCTTTTGTTTGATATTCATAAATTTATCTTATCACTACGGAAGGAAACCAAGCACATTGAGAGCATTTTGTTTTCATAATTGGAAAGAAAGTCCAATTAAAGACATCCCAATTGAATGCACCTATTCCATTGTATATGATAATACTGGAATATCAAAAGGGACTTAAATGACATTGAACATGAGAGTCAATCAAAAAAAGAACTTTTATCATAATTCTTATGTTCTTGAAGATTTTATTTCTGCTGTTAGTTTATTAAAGGATTTGATGAAAATACTTGTTGATCTTAGTGTTGCTCAATTGTGTTATTTTTAAAGACTTAGGTTTTGATTGTTATTGCAAAAATAGTATTTCTCAATAAGAAGACTAATATTTGTTGGTTTAAATACGAATTGATAGGTTTTTACGATTTTCTTTTGAGAAATATTACCATCGGTCAGTATCATATATACAGAAAAAAATGCTTTTACTCCAAAAATAAGGCATTTGTGTACAGCAAAAACGGTAGCTAACGAAGACAAAGTAAGGTCATTTTCAGATTCAGCGCTCTAAATTAGCTAAATATATATTTGTTTTCTCGATCCCATTTCAAATTCGTTTTCTTGACCGGTGTAATCTATGGAGTAGATCTGTCTCCTTTCGCTGGACATTAATAAAAAGTTAACTTTGAAGTTCTCCGATTACCCGGATCAACAAGCACCTGATGAAGGTTGGAGGGCACAACAACCAAAATATTTTGATAATAACAAAGATGAGAACAATAGTCCGGTGGCAAATAATGTAAATTTGTTTAGAGGAAATTTAATTTTTTTTAATATATATATATATATATAAATTCAGAAATGATTTTTGAATAAAGATAAATCCGAAGTTGTTAATGCTTACAGATGAAAAAAGGGAATAGAGAAAGTGAACATAATAAACTTACAAAAATATACAAACACATAAATAAAGAATGGTTATTAATCCAAATAAAAAATAGATGGAAAACTAGGAACTACAAACATAAATATCTAATTTAGAAAAAAGGCTTTCAATATGATCGATAAGAAGAAAGAAATAGAATTGTGAGGATAAAGAAGAAAATATAACCTAGGTGGGGGGCGAAAAAAGGAAAAGAAAAAAAGACTAAAATCTACTTGCAGGAGACAGAAATGCAAAATTTAAATGACGGGTAGACCAGGATTTCTCAGACAAAATTGCGATAAGATGAAGGGTAATGAATTCCACAAAATTGGCATCAGTTACTTAACAGAAATTACAGTAATGTAAAAATACGGATATAAAATTTTCACAAAAAACAAAGATCCCTTAATAAAGAGTAAAAGCGAAATTGCTGACATCACAGACGCTTAAATAAGATTGCTTTTAAATTGTTTGAGTTAGACAACAACAATAATAACAATTTGCAAAGGAGAGCATGAATGGTTCCATCCGATAACGATAAGACAAAAAATCTTGATGGGTGGGTATAGGATTCTGAAACGAAAAAAAAAAAAAAAAAATATGGACAGAGTGAGAAATTTTATACCAAGAAAATTGAAGGCCGATGGGTCGGTGGGTGAGATATGAAATGGAAATGAGCTGGCCAGTGCCATAAAACATCTCGCAGATGAATATGGAATTCGCAGACATATAGCCCATCTATACATACATGGCTGTATAATCTCTGAGGTTTCTCCAGCCTGTTCGGTTTCATTTATTGTTTTCACCAATAAGTAAGCTGATTCAATGAGCCTTATTGTCCAATTGCCAAATTATGGGTTTCATTCCGCAAAAAAGATGCTATTGATTATTCCAAAGAATATAACAAAATGTAGTCCAAATCGGTTATAAAATTAGTAAATGATTTTAAATAAGTGAATTGTGAAAGGGAAAAGATAGATAGATAGATAGATAGATAGATAGATAGATAGATATGAACGATGAAATAGATAGATAGATAGATAGATAGATATGAAGAAGTTGAGATAGATAGATAGATAGATAGATAGATAGATAGATGTGAAGAAGTTGCGATAGATAAATAGATAGATTGATTGAAAGATAAATAGATAGATAGATATGAAGAAGTTGAGATAGATAGATAGATAGATAGATAGATGTGAAGAAGTTGCGAGAGATAAATAGATAGATTGATTGAAAGATAAATAGATAGATAGATATGAAGAAGTTGAGATAGATAGATAGATCGATAGATAGATAGATAGATAGATAGATAGATAGATAGATAGATAGATAGATAGATGGTGCTGATTTCAAATATTATCTTAGTTTTTTCATGGTTAGAAGTTAAGATAGATAGATGTGAAGAAGTTGCGATAGATAGATAGATAGATAGATAGATAGATAGATAGATATGAAGAAGTTAAGATAGATAGATAGATAGATAGATAGATAGATAGATAGATAGATAGAAAGATAGATATGAAGAAGTTGAAATAGATAGATAGATAGATAGATAGATAGATATGAAGAAGTTAAGATAGATAGATAGATAGATAGATAGATAGAAAGATAGATATGAAGAAGTTGAAATAGATAGATAGATAGATAGATAGATAGATAGATATGAAGAAGTTAAGATAGATAGATAGATAGATAGATAGATAGATAGATAGATAGATAGATAGATATGAAGAAGTTGAGATAGATAGATAGATAGATAGATAGATAGATAGATAGATAGATAGATAGATAGATCCATTTATATATTAAGGAAAAAGTCATAAGAATATAAACAAGGTATAAATAATAGCGAATCGCCGAAGAAAGAACATGATAACGGATCGATCATAAAGAGAATGTGTTGATAAAAAAAAGACAAAAAAGAAAGAAACAAACAAAAAAGAAAAAAAAATGATTGATAAATATTCTTTTACGGCTTATCAACCTTTGTGGTTTATTTAGCGCTGAAACATATTTTATGATTGCAATAATAATTATTTTTGCCAGTGAAAATTAAATTAATAATTCCTGGAGAATAACATGTTTTCCAGATACAATTCCTACTATTTAACCCATAGCTGAGGAGATAAGTTTTGAGATTAAACTTATCCTGAGAGTATTTGCACGTAAGACAATGTAACGAATTCGACAGGAAGTTGAACCCAGCTATACAAAGAAAGAAGGAAAGAAAGGAAGAAAAATAGAAAGAAAGAAATATGTTAATAACATGGTAGGATAAGAAGTTGTTCCGGGGGTACACTGACGTATAAATACGAAAGCCGAGTGGGGTCGTAATAAAAAATAATCTCCAGATGAAAAAGAAAAGAAGAAAATTCAAAATCGAAGAATATAAAGGTAACAATTAAATCCTTGATCGGAGTTTATGCTTGAAGCAAATTGGCAACTCAATATTTCATTAAGGTTTAAATTACAAAGAGCTTATTGGGATCTAAATGAATTCCTGAACCTGTAATTCATAATTTTGCTTGGATTAGATTAGAGATTTATTTTTATTTATTCATTTCTTTTTCTTATCTGGATAAGATAATGAACGAAGGCAAAGTTTTCAAACTATTATTAATCAAGCGACCGATACACAGGCACACACACACATATGTACATATATAAGTATGTATGTATATACGTGTGCGTGCGTGTGTGTGTGTATGTGTGTGTGATTTGCAGGTTTTTATAATTAATATTTATTACGAATGAATTAGATTACTGTCTTAAGTAGTTGCTTTTCGTAAATGAACGCGTCTCTTAGGATTTTTCTATTTTGTCATTCGATTTTACACACGCACACATAAATAGGTATACACACAAAAGCAACCCGCAGATACACACACATACGCACACACACACGCACACACACATATATATATATATATATATATATATATATATATATATATATATATATATATATGAACAGACCACTTTAAGGTTCCATGTAATAAATAATTTCACCACAGCCCTTTAAAAGGACTTCGGATCATCAGACTTTACTTCCAAAGTTTGAAACAAAAATGAAAAGAAATTTACACATTTTTGATGGACCGTATTAAGCATATGTAAATTAACGTAGTGAGGAAGTGAGCCGGGAGAGAGAGAAGACATGAGTGAGTTAGATGTAATTTATAATTTCTATTCTTTCATACTTAAAATTACTTGAGGATGTCCAGACATTGACACATTATTGTGAGACCGGAACTATCTACGCAATAGACTCTTCCTGGTCTATATTAAGTATACGACACAACACTCTACAGAGAGACAGTGAGAGCCGCATACGACTACCAGTATTGGACACTAACATATAGTAAGCTGCGTTTACACTATCTCTGTAACCTGTTGTTAATATATCTTTCTTACATCTAATCCGTGTTCCGTGTTTTACGTCTGTGGTCCCGACTTTGGCCCCACCTCACACATTTAAACGGTTAACTTAACGGAAGTTATATATTGATATAGAAGGGGTAGAGGTCCTCACTGGGTGCCCATTACATTTCGGCCTTGTGTCACATCTAAGCTACGCTTGGGAAATCCCTATAGAAGGGGTAGAGGAGAAAAAAACATAAAAAGAAGAGGAGAGCAGGAAGTCATGGGAGAAGGTGTCACTAATTTTCTTTGGAAAAAAAAGGCTCGAAAAAGACGCTGTAATTTTGTTTTACTTTGAAAGCGTTATTTTGGGGGTTCATAAAGATTATAATGTTTGATATAAATTTGAAATTCTGAACTGTCTACAAAGAATTTAATTTGATGTTTGTTAGAGATTACATTTTTTTTTAAATTTTGGGGATTTTCTATGAAATATTCGAATAGAAAACATATTCATACAAAATACATTAAAAGAATAAAATTTTATTTTAAAATATAAGTTTAATTCTAGTAATATTTTTTATTTATTTTTTTTATTTTATTATTGATTATTAAGTTGACACCTCTATTGAATTTTGTTCATGAATTAAACTCGTGACTATTTTTAGCTGGGTAATCTCTTTTACTTAAAGTTTAGTTCAGTTAAGATAGAGTAATATTTGAAGGTAATATTAAAGATCTTGCTCTGTAATATACTGTATACACACCCATGCAAATCTCACATATACATACGTTCCTTTACATGTGCAATCACTCATACAGGTACCCATGTTTCGATATACACAGGTAATTACATGTATTAACACCTACATAAATATCAAACAAAAAATTTCCAATTTAGATATTTTATCATCAATAATGATTATTAAAGGGTAATATATTTCAATTTAAATTAAATTATCAATTTAAAAAAAAATTACCTTCATATTATAAAGAATTTTAAACTCACACTTTCAATTGGAGAATATTAAAGGAGAAAATGAGATATAACATTAATAAGAGAACTTTTATAAAAATCTATATATCCATAAATATACAAAAACACACATATATATATCCGTACACATGCATACACATACTTATACATATATATCCATATATGAAGAAAAATATACGGAAAAAACAAACAAAAATCCTAATATGCAATTATGCTGTTTTAATGTTAATATAATGTCAACGTCAGACGTTTCGGTCTAATAAACCATCTTCAGGACATGTTCATAAAATATAATTAACATTATCAATTCAACATGACAAAGATTTATTATGATCTATATACATATATTTGCTTACATATCCATATATATACATATATCTATATATACACATATACACACACATACATATATGTATGTATATACTCATACATACACACATACACATGTAGATATATACACACATACACATGTAGATATATGCACACACATACATACATATATACATATACACACATATATACCCACATATATACACACATATATACACACACATATATATATGCACATATACATACACATACATATATATACATGTACACTTAGATATAAACATATATATATATACATATATACACATATACATATACACATATACACACATATACACATCGATACACATACACAAATATATACATATACATATATACACCCACATGTGCGTGCATGCAAAACATATATCAATATCCCTCCGTAATTACATTATTATATCTATATTCTCCCATATTATATATATATGAACTCACAAATTCTTATATTTATACATACATACATACACAGATCACCCGCTATCTCTTATCTATGGCACGACATACATGTACCCATCTATATATACACACCCACACGCATACATATATAGAAATTATAAAAAGTTATATAAAGACACATCCACACATATACATGTACCCACATATCCACACACATACATATCTACACCAATATATACATGCAACTACATATAAGTGTTGTGAATTCCGAGGTGAATTCGGTCTCCAAGGAATGACAAACGCAATAATTAAATATAAGAAATAAAAATCATAAAAAGAGTAATACTGTAAGTCCAGGAACGTGGTTAGTAGCAAATACAGATATATATATACAGTCTCGAAGTAGGACTTCCTTAGCGTCTACGTGCTTGTAACTGACTTCTACAAGAGGTTACCTCACAGTATCTCCGTTCGTATATTCTCTCACTATCCGTATATACTCTCACTATCTGACTACCGACTATCGACTTCTCTCACTGACCGTAACTAGGGGTATTTAACGGCAGCACTCCAAGTAACACTGGTAGAGTCCACTTATATGAAAAAGGGGTGGACCCCATAACAATATGTTTACAAAAAATAAAACAAAACAAAACCAAGATCACCTATATACATACAAGTATATATACATACATATCCATATCCATACCCACCCACTCAAAACATGTGCCCACAATACACACAAAAAATAACCCCCAAAAGACAACACAATCATGCCTATCTTTCCATATAAAAGCATATATATATATATATATATATATATATATATATATATATATATATATCAAAAGACGTATCAATGTTCAAGTTCATTTGCATAGTTATATACATACATTTCTGTGTTTACATTCATGTGTGCATAGCAACATTTCCAAAAGCAAAAAAAAACAAAGATCATGTAATATTAGTCTTCCTATATAGTTATTTCTAAATATATTTAGTTAGATTTAGGTTGTTCTTATGTCGGCATTTAAAAATTAGTTCATTATGTCTGTTTAGTAATAAATCCGGATCTTTATATTTAATCATGAGGATTTATATGCATAAGTCGCATCTGTCTCTGAAATTTATTGAAGTTCTGACACTCGAGATTATTTTCCACTTTATTTGTGTGGTTAAGCCACCCTCCAACAAATCCCAATAATACTTTGACAGTGCCCATTGGTTTTTCTTACATTTATCTTTGATAATATTCATCCAATACAAGGACCAAGAGCCACTCAAGGTTGAGGGTTACAACGTGGTGTTATATTAGCGTAGGAAAGGAATATAGAGCTGAAGTAGTCTATAGAAGGAATCGGAAATCCAATCGTAAACAGGAAACAAGGGATAAACCTCTTCTCCTGTTTAAAAGACCGGGGAGGGTTGGGAACCTGACGGCAGGAGATAATATCGATTCTATTAGTGAGGAACATAAATAAAAATAAATGAATATTTAGTGAATAAAACCTCAAAATTCAAGCGCAGAAACCAGAAGTATAGTGTTTAACCAGACTCTGGAATGAACCAATTCTTAAACTGAAAACAAGAGACAGACCTCCACTCGCGTTGAAAAGACCGAGGAGAAGTTCAAATGGGACGATGGGCAAACCTACGTGCCACCTGTAGCAATTTAATTCCAGACAGGTTTCTGTGGAATCAATGTTTGCCTGCCTATTAGGTTGAATCAAAAGATCTTTCATACGTCAAACTTAATTACTTACGAAACACATTTATCCATCAAAATTTGTCTCATCATATTCAATTGTTTGTTGCCATCGTTGTACCAGAAGCTCAATTTCACGCTTATAGCATTTTGGCTAGATAAGAGTTAAAAAAAAAACAAAAAAACAGACTCCCTTGCGTCCGTTTGAACATCATTCACATTTTCAAACTTCCGTCAGTACACGAAATAAAACATGATTAGGAAAAATTTGGTACTCTGATGGTGCAAGGTCAAGCCCTTCAAGTTCCTCGAGTCTGCGCTTGGTCACATTGACAGTGTGAGCCGGGGCATTGTTATGCTGTAGGAGTGCACTTCTTTGATTGACTAATTCCTGGCCGTGGACATTCAAAGCAGTTTTAAAGCATAAATGTCAGATTTCACCGCATGACGATATGAGACAAGTCCAATGCGCAATAGTTGTCGAAACTCCACCAAAACTCACAGTTTGACCTTCTATTCAAAATGCTCTTGTTTCGCAACAGATTTCGAAGCGTGGTACGTAAGAAGCGACAGATTTATCGTATTGGACCTCCTGTTACAATTCCACGTCAATAACAGTTATCTTGAGACTTTTCCAGCAGCTGTTTCCCATGACGTTGAGCTTTTTCATTGGTCAATTCATGAGGAACTTCTCAACAGTTTCTGTTCACAAGGACTACTTTATGGAGGTATTGATTGATGTTGCTTTCTGGAATAAGTTCTACCGACAATGTACGAGTACTTTTGTTTGTTATTTAACCATTTCAATCAAGGCCTCATTTTCCTCAACAGAAAGTCACTAAGACTTTGATTTTTCTTCGAGACTGGTATCACCTTCCTTCAATTATTTGAAGCAGATTTGTCCCACACGTCCGTTGATTTTCTGGGTCTTTGACGTCATTCGTTTGTTTTCTCACTGCCCTTGATCTCAGATAGTGTAAAATGGCTCTAATTGATTTTTTTCCACTACGCATTAACAAAGAATGAACGATAAGAATGAAGAATAAACAATTCAGCAAAGATTGGTCAAGTTGTTTCAAATTACAGGAATACCTCACTCTACATCGTTAACTGGTTCCAGAGATCACAAATTAGGTCGAAATCCGACTTAAGTCGAAATAATGACACTATAAACCCAAAATAACCAGTCCCCTTGCCTACTACAGTATTTCTATGTACGTAAAGTATTCTGAAAAAATAATTAATTCCCACCTTCTCTTTAGTAATATAGCCTTACACTTAGCATTAACACTGGGAATTTACTTCGGAGCTATGGGAAAATGCATTCTAAATCACGATTGAAATGTAATTGAAAGGACGTCAACGGCAGTGTGTAGATGTAAATAAGTCAGAATTCAACATCGGTGTTGGAGCAAAATGTGAAATAAAAACATCTGCTATATATATTTTTATGCAATGTTTTTATTTTTGACGATTTTATTATATATATATATATATGTATATATATATATATATAGTATGCATATTATTTTTAAATTTATTTAAATATGATTTTACATGTGTTTATTGTTATTTTAGTGTTTTGAAGTTTCTAATATTTTTAACGGCCGACGGAAACTCAAGTAAAACGCCCGAAGGTAAGTTTTATTTTTCCCTATAATATATAAGAAAAACCGACGTATCTTCGAAAATGACGTAACTCGAAACGACTTAAGACGAGGTATCACTGTACTGATATAAAACGGAGAAAAAACTAGCCAAAATTCATCAGTAAAATCTAAAAAAAAAAAATTGGACTCAATCTGGTATTGGCTGATGTCACATTCACACACTTTTTTTTTGAAGGTATGCACATTAGGCGACGATGAAACCATTGCAAGAAACACTCTTGTAAACCGTTTTTTAAAAGACCTTCACTATCTGTAGCTTATCTGTCAATGCTGCATTATGACAACGAATTTATATTTCCGATTTTCAGTTTTGGAAATCGCCAAAATTCACATGAATTAATAATAAAAATGCCAGGTCACTGGTATCCAAGGATAATAAATCGGATAGACAATCCCTGTTTGCAGACGCCTTTACAGGAATATGTTTGTTTCTTCATTACCCACAAAGCTTATATTGTTTATATTGCAACTATAATGAGTAGACGTTAACTACAGTTTCTGGGAGAGCGCGCATGACCAATAGCCTAACCAAGGAGAGCACGCTCAAACCCTCGGTCACGATGACTTTTGTCTTCGTGCTAACTCAACGAACGAGGGCCCAGAGAGCAGTCCGTATACCCAATTTCACTCACATGGTTTTCAGGCAATTTGCAAACGTCCCGCGCGATGGGATCACCTCCCCGAGTCCGGTAACATCAATATCCTTCCTGACAAATCGATAATGGTGTGATTCGAACCCGATTCTCTCGGTCAGAAAGCGAACGTGCTAATTAATTGGCTATTAATCGAAAACTTACTCTTTGATCATTAATATAGCGCCAATCCACAATGTTGCAGAACGGTCCCCACTAAGATCTACACTTTTCACTCGATCGAATCCATTTTTAATGATCGATCTGAGAAAGTGTTTGGATACAGATGCTAGATTAGCCATTTTTGAACGCGTTTGTCGCCATGAATGTGATGAATATGAGATTCTATCGGACGAGGCTATTTAAATATATAGGTCATTAGGTCAGTAGAGTGGTACATATAAATCTATTTGCAAACTCAGATAGATAGATAGATAGATAGATAGATATGGTCAGATTGTGATAGATAGATAGATAGATAGATAGATAGATAGATAGATAGATAGATAGATAGATAGATAGAATGACGGAAAGAGGAAGTGAATGAGGGGGTTACAAATACATCTATAAATCAAAAATAGGGTACGGAAAGTTGAGAACGCAAAAGAATGAATAGCGATGCGTTGAAGAATAGATTTGGAAAAGAAGCAAAATGTATTGTGTTAGAAATGAAGA
Source organism: Acanthosepion lycidas (assembly GCA_963932145.1). Lineage (NCBI taxonomy): Eukaryota > Metazoa > Mollusca > Cephalopoda > Sepiida > Sepiidae > Acanthosepion > Acanthosepion lycidas. The sequence continues at coordinate 21,161,938 of OZ010590.1, read as the reverse complement.
GACTTGAAAAAAATAATGAAAGACGGCCAATTTGTTCCAAGAAAGAATGAGGCAAAAAAAAGAATTAGATAAAAGATACTGAGGAGCTGGTATCAGAGGGACCTAATGATAGGTCTGAAGAAATCTTGTTAATTAGAGAGTTGCATTTTTTTCTATATTTTCTTTTTTAGTCATCATTTTGTCTCGTCGGAACGTGCTGGTAAAAAAGAACAAAAAGCTTTGAATAAGAAAAATGAACGATAGATAACTTTGATCATACACTGATCGCTCTTGTCATTATTATTATTATTATTATTATTATTATTATTATTATTACTAAACGAATACGAAACATAATAACAGAAAAAATGTCATTCAAAAGTGAATTTAATTAAAATATACTTTCTTGATTTAGGAAAATAATTTGAATAAGCTCACTGAAATACCGAGTAATTTTAGCCGCAAATTTATCTACTGCTATTACCAGATATGCGTGAATTATGACGATTATCCACTGAGAAAGTCAGATGGGACAGATGAGTTCGGCTTCTGAACAAGCCTACTGCGCTAACTGTTGTGGATTCCGGGTTGAAATCCGGTACCAATAAATAACAAACGCCAAGAATGAATATATGAAAATAATGTATTAACGTAATAATACAAACTGGTAATGCAGGTTAGTAGTTCCAGGAATACGGGTTAGTAGGAAAATATCTATACAGCCTTTGGTATTGAAGTATCGCTGTATGACTTCTTACTGAGTCTACGTGCTCCCTCACTGTGACTCTTGCTCGCTACGTTCGTTCTGTCTGTCTGTTACCTTCACCCTCTGTTGCTCCTGGGTCTTCACGTAGCAGTAGTATATGTATATACTGGTTGAGTCCATTTGTGTAAAAATGGGAGGACCCCTCAACACTAACATTGACGCTAATAGTAATAGTGAGATGAGCGGTTTCTTTATAAGGAAATATTATTTGGACGAGTAGGGAGATGGGCTGTTTCCTTATAAGGAAACATGAATTGGATGAGTGGTGAGATGAGCTGTTTCCTTACAAGGAAACATTAATTGACCGAGTAGAGAGACGAGCTGTTTCCTTATAGGAAAACATTACTTGGACGAGTAAAGAGATGAGCTGCTTCTTTATAAGGAAATATAAATGGATCGATTGGTGAGATGAGCTGTTTCCTCATAAAGAAATATTAGTTGCACGAGTAAAGAGATTAACCGTTTCCTTATAAAGAAACATTAAATGAACGAATGGTGTTCCTTACTGCCTGTTGCAATTTGTACATTTTTTCCTTAAAACATTTTTTCAATAGGTTTGCTCGCTCCTATTATTCTTTCTATTAATGACAGGATTTTCCTTGCTAACCTTTTGTTTGAAGTAGTGTGGAAATTCAATATCTTGATGATACTATTTTTTTCTCTGCAACTTACATGATTTGTCTATATTATTTATTGCTGCTATTGGAATTATTCAAGTGATGTTACTTTTATTCTTTCATAAAGATTCTGTTTTTTGGTTCTTAGAATCCGTCTCTGAGTCTGGATTAGGATTGCCTTCTTTAAAAACAACACGACGATATTTTTAATCATTTATCTTAGAAAACGGTTGTACACCCGTGTGCATGTTAATTAAACCAACTCATTAGATTCCTTTAATTCAACATACGGTCAGTTTTAGACCCACTGGAATGACAGGGTGTAAATGATTTCTATCTTTACCCCAGATTAGGTCATTTGCATTGATGTGCAGTAATATGAATCTATTTTCGGCATGTATAATGAAATTTGTTTGCCGTTGAAAAATACTGCGTCATCTGTGATTGCGTTAGATTTTCATCACGCCCCAAAACTATTGTCTTGACTGTCGATTAGTTGTCCAACAGCCATTGTCTACGATGGATGTTACTCCAAGGAAGCGTACGAAAATTGTACCGCTGCACGTACAGAGTGGAAAGCTTTAACAGTGAGCAAATCAAAGTCATACAGACTGGATCGGAAACTTTCCTGATTAAATCCAATCGAGAATCTGTGGTCAATCTGCAAGGAAGGATTTCGTGGAATGGACATAGGAAGTACTAATATGTGCACTGGATCGTGATTCATTGGAAAAGTAAGAAAAAAATTGAATAATAATATTCGTTTTGTTTCAGTTAATTTTCACAAGTGTGCAAATAGCTGAGAATTTAGAAATTTCTAAACCATCTGGATCCCATGAAATATCCTTATTAGAGTCTGGATCTAATGATATCATTTAAGAGCCGAATTGGAGTACTTAGTGCAATGTCAAGTTCCATGGATTATTTCGGTGCTGGACAAAACTAATCCGAGCGGATATTAGTATGTTATTTGTTAGGTAATTGAAAAACCCATACATTTTCCACATTCACCCAGCAGAGTAATCTCGACTCTCCAAGCTTAACTTGCAAACAATCGAGACGGAAAATTTGGTATAGCAATTGCCGGTCTTCTCTAAGATTAGTACAGGATAGATATTTTTTATTTTAACCTATTAGAAATTATCCCAAGTGAAGGAGGTTATGACACTGAGATCCGAAAACGCAATTAATATAACGAAAGATGATTTCTAAATGCTAAGCAAAGTATTAAAATAAAACAAGTTTCGTTATAAGCAATAAAAGAGTACTGAAATGTTACCTAATACCAGTTTTTCTCTAAGGTAGTACAATCTCCTCGGGGAGGTAAAAAGGACTTGAAGCAACAACAAAATATTTGATTCTGCAGGAGGATGCTGAGAATACCATGAACTGAAAATGGGAGCAACAATGAAGCCTTAATGGAAAGGAAAATAAAAATAACAATTATGTTTAACATCAGGAAGAAACAATTGAAATTTCTATAACACGTAAAAACGGCTTCAAAATTTAATATTCTCTGGAGAGATTGAAGGCGAGAGGGACATATGAATACAACAAATTACTTACCGAGTTAGCTTGAATTGATCACTGAGCAAATTTGAAGAGTGATAGCAAAAGATCAAATTTTTTAAGGACCATAAAAGAGAGGAAACCGTGAAGTGCCACGATCGCCAACATTCTGAAGGGACGTGGCACGTAGAAGATATTACATTATTATATAAATGTTTTCAATTTAAGAAAAAACCTGCTCATCTTTTGAGTTCGCCATAAGAACTGAAAAGTCAAACATGTCTTTGTTAATTTTTTTTACATATATACATTTATATATATATATATATATATATATATATATATATATATATATAGAGAGAGAGAGAGAGAGAGAGAGAGAGTGAGTGAGGGGGAGTGACCGGGTGTAACTGCAAAATTGAACAAATCGTGTAATAGCATAATTGTCCACCCCACAAAATGTTCAAATATATATACAAATACTAAACTAATTGAGTTTATTTGTCCCAAGTTTTCAAATAAGGCGTTTAGCCATCTTGACACCATTTGAGGAGAGAGGAAAACTGGATCAGAAGGTCACAACATCATTTCAACTGAGAGCTAAAATAATCCTTCTTGTTTAATGTAGAGTCCAACAGTATTATAAAAACCTTGGAGAATTCCAGTAAGATACATTTAATCATTTCTGTAATACAACGGTTTAAATTTTAATATAACAATTAGACAATTATACTGTCGCACGATTTGAACAATTTTGCTATTACGCACACACGCACACACACACACACACACACACACATATATATATATATATATATATATATATATATATATATATATATACGTGTGTGTGTGTGTGTGTGGTACATTCGAGAAAGCTTGGGATATTTTTGGAGAGGTAGTTATAAACATAGACTGAACTTGTTAGCAGCGACGAAGTTTTAGAGGGTGAGCCTAGAAACAACAGCTCTTTCTTACCAGCAATCTATCGATCAGTTGGTTGATTTTGTTTAGTTTTATATATATATATATGTGTGTGTGTGTGTGTGTGTGTGTGTGTGTGTGTGTGTGTGTGTGTATATGTATATATTGTAGAGCATAAAAGGTATTGTTGGTAATTTTAATATAAAATGTGTTTTAATATTTATTAGTGTTGTCTTCATTTTCATTTGTCATTTATAAAATGAGTTTTGTTCGGGGGTTCACTATTTGCCATAGCTGGGATTCTAAGAATCTCTACCACACCGTGTCAGGCCGGAACTCTGAACAACAGCAAAGTCTCACACTCCTCAAGACCTTCAGTCTCCCGATCAGAGGCCCTGCTGTCGGATGTAGTAAGAGTCATGATTACATACATTACTTTTTAGCTTTTAAAAAAAGATTTCAGTGTCTTCTCTTTATGTGCAATAAGCATATCTACGTACATCTAATATGAAAACGGTTTCTTTTTAATTACTATATCTCTTCAGAGCGTATGTATTCCCGGTTCACAAGAGATAGGTATTATTTTCTATCAGTGAATTGTCAGAACTCTGGAGACAAATAGAGGAATGGTTATTTTTTGCCTTCTCTGTGAAGGCAAAGAATAACCATTCCTCTATTTGTCTATTTTGAATTCAGGATTGTCTTCCTAGGCTGGACCTCTTGTAAGTCAAGAGAGCTCAGCCTACCCAACTATTTAAGGCATATCTACGCGAAGACGACGATAATAGTGTGGATTTAAATAGGTTAGAGTAGGCGGGAATTTGACCTCGGCTCTATTATTTAGAGTCACGGTAGAGTAATGGGTAGCGGCTTGGATTGCGGAATCAGAGAGCCGAGTTCGAATTTCACTCAAATCCATTACATTCACTTATGTGCTTGAGGAAAAGATATGAGTCCTCTTCTTCTTCCCCCAGTTATGAGTAAGTAGCAGGACAGATCGGGTTCTATAGCCTTAAATGGCAACTGCTATACCGCAGAAAGAAATGACAACCTACTGCAGGAAAAAAAATCTGCCTCGTCAGTCATGTATCGAAAGATACATGATCGCCTAAGCGTGTATCACGCATGGCATATAACCTGCTGACTGACTCTATTATTTTTCTGTCCTTGCCGATAAACATTACGCTAGCCGCAACGCCGACAATAATTAGGAGTTATACTAAGCTTCAATTAAAGTAACAAAGTGCTATACGAGCAAATCTAAAAATAATATCCGTTGTGGAGTAAAGGGTACACCGGTGACTCTATGAATTCTAATACAACAAAGTGTTTGGTAGTAAAGTAGCAGTCAGGTAGTTCGCTGCCAGGCTCGCAATAGGCTTGTTGAATTCTCTACTTTTTGGCAGAGAGGAACACAGATGCTTAAGGTCAGTGTCTTGTCTGCGGAGGTAGACAAACCCGACCCCGTGTATGCGGGGTCTAAGTGGAACTTCAGCCCGAGCCTATGCGTTCAGAATATCCCCACATAAAAATCGGCCATGAGTTACACACCTCCTTGTCGAGAGGATTGGGTAAATACCACTCGAATCGAAGTCAGTCCCAGACTCTCGACAGGACCAGACCTCTGTTTCGATCAGACGGTGACAAAACCTCCGTCTTCGGGAGGAGGGTGACTCAGTCGGGGTTCTGTCTTCGGATAGAGACTCGACTGAGAAAAACTGAAAAGTACTGTATCCGTGCCCGCTTTTGAGGGGACTAGATAAATTTTAGTCAGTAGCTCGGGTGGAAAGGCTCTGACTCCCCACATTAAACTCGACCTTGTGTTACAACTAGTCCGCAGTGGGGCGACCGATAAATACCAGTCGTTTGCAATCAATCTTCATACTAACTATACAAGCATTACGGCAAGTAGCCTAAACATTACGTATAGAGAGTACTTATAGGACTTACATTATACCAAGTAGGAGAGAGTGTTATAATAACTTTACAATAGGAAATTATATAATCTTAATCAAAAAGTTATACAGTGAATGATCCTCAAAAACCTAGATGATCACATCTTGGTCACTGATATGCCGTCTGATTTAGCTTTATCGTTTGAATGGGAGGAACTTTATGATGTTTAGTGCCTTAAAACCCAAGTTGGCACGTTTCATCGCCGATCTAACAATGGATTTTCGCTTAACGATTAACGTTGGCATTGTCAATGATGCTCCATGCTTCGAACATCTGTTAATACACACGTTCACCACATAATTCAGTTGGAACGCATCTATACAATCCGTAGCTAAATCTATTGATAAAATGATCGCTTGCTTCTCAAAAGTAGTTGACTCCTCATGATCTGAACTATAAACAATAATATTGATCCTAACCTGGTGTTTCGACTTCAGTCACGATCACACCGCCCTAAAGTTGCATCCCTCTGCCTTTTCTATAAATACGTTCAGATTTATGAATTAAAGCGTAGTATTAGATTTACAGTTGATTGTTTGTTTGTTTGGGTTTTATGGCATATCAACCACTGTGGGTTATTTTATGCCAAATCCAGTTTATATGAATTTTAAATGCCAATTTTGTATGGAATATGGTAACATTTCAAAAACGCATAGCTGGCAACATTATTGTTTCAAAAACGCATAGCTGGCAACATTATTTTTACCAAAAAACGTATAGTTGGCAACATTATTGTTTCAAAAACGCATACCTGGCAACTTTAGTGTTTCAAAAATGTATAGCTGGCAACATTATTGTTTCAAAAATGCATACCTGGCAACATTAGTGTTTCAAAAACGTATAGCTAGCAACATTATTTTTTCCAAAAAACGTATTGCTGGCAACATTATTGTTTCAAAAAATTATAGGTGGCAAAATTATTTTTTCTAAAAAAACGTATAGCTGGAAACATTATTGTTTCAAAACGTATAGCTGGCAACATTATTATTTCAAAAACGTATAGCTGGCAACATTATTTTTTCAAAAAAACGTATAGCTGGCAACATTGTTTCAAAAACGTATTGCTGGCAACATTATTGTTTCAAAAACGTATAGCTAGCAACATTATTTTTTTCCAAAAAACGTATAGCTGGCAACATTATTGTTTCAAAAACATATAGCTGGCAACATTATTTTTCCGAAAACATTATCTGAAGCCTTGTTGTTGGACATATTTATCGCCATACCCAGGACGCAGATGGAGTTTATCGTCATACCCAGGACGCTTTACAGTTAAATTGGCTAGATATAACCGTATGTTCTATAATAACAGTCTCTTTTCTCGTACTTCTAGCTTGTGGAGTTCTCTGCATGCTTCATGCTTTGATTTTCAAAACATTAAATGCAATGTTCATCGTTATCAAACTGTCTTCCTGATTACTCTTCAATTTTTCCTGCTTATTAGAAACGTTTCTGTTTCATTATTATTTCACACACAGTAACCCCTTGTGTCGTACGGATTTATCGCCTTGCTTGGGTTAAATCCGATTAAAAAAATTGGAAGTGCCAGACGTTTAGAAGCAAGGTGGAGTAATGGATAGTGGCTCCGAGTGAGGAATCGGAGAGTAGAGTTCGAATTCCAGACGAGTTTATAACATTCACGTATTAATACCTTTGGTAAAGGTATGAATCCATCTCTTCTATCTCCCAGCTATGACTAAATAGTAGAACAACGCGAGGTGTTCGCATATATAGAACATTCGGACAATTTTTACCAACTTTATGCCTTGAAAACAAAATGATAATGATGACTGGAATTAGATGCATTTGAATCCGAAGAGAAGGAAATGTCCGACGAGTGATTTAGATTCATTGATTTTAAAATAGATAATATTTTCAGATTGTAAGAATTTTGGGGAGATAATAATGATTTTTATACTTTGAGAAGTTCTATTATTTAACCAATAACTCGGGGGAGTGTTAGACTCATACCTTTCCCAATGGGGTAGAAACTGATTTGTTACATTCGATGATTCATAGACGAAGCTGGCTATATTCCATCATCAGAGTTCTTACCCCGAACTGCCACCAATCAGGATGAAAATATGTCCTCTCGGGGAAACACCGTGCCTTGAAAGGCTGCTGGGTCTCAAATTCGCACCCGATTTCAAGTGAAACTCGTACATACGATCCGTTGCTAACGATGCAGTTAAAATGGCCGGATCTCTGTACCACTCCAGTAAATACCTGGTTCTTTCTGCTATCCTCAACCTTTACAAGAGAAAAATCATGCCAAATATGGTGCACTGTTGTCATATTTGGGCGAGAGCTGCCTATATCTCACTCCCCAGTCTTGAGTTCACAAGCGTCTCAGAGCCCTTGTGGGTGACGAATTATTCTCCACTCTTCAGCCTCTCGCTGCTCTACCGCTACTTCCACCAAAAGTGCTCGGACGATCTTCATTCCCAGGTCATGCCAAGACAAACCATCCCACTTACATAGTAGCCAACCACTTATATTTCCTCGGTGAGATGCAGATTACACTCGACACCTTTCTCCCGCGGACCGCTGTTAATAGAATTCTTCCACGATCACTACAATCTTAACGTGTTAAAGGCGATGGTTAAGCGATACCTTCTACTCCTATACACAAAAATGTCCTCCAGACTAAATAATAGAACAGACGCGGCGCTATCGATTAGTTGTCGACTAGTCTAGAAATCTGAATTATATGGAGCGTTAGGCTCCGTCAGGCTATCTTCCCCAAGACATATACAGTGCATGTGGTACCCCTAAGAATCGATTACAGGACTTGTAATGATGATTGCAGCCCTGTAAGTGATGACATTTTTTCTGCTCTACAGCCTCATCCCTGCAGAAGAAACGTCGCAAGTCCTTCGATAATCTTCCGCTTTTTACATTCTTGTCCTCATCTTTCTTGCCATATTTATCACAACGTTTCGGCCGTTGAACACTCCGGCCTTCTTCAGGTGGTTAGAATGTCGAACTAAACCCTTTATTTCGCTCACAGGGGTAGCCTGTTCTAGTTCCACATATTATGTCTAGTGGATGTTAGTTATCAGTTATCTCCTGTTAATTCCCCTCTCCAAGTTCTCCACCGCCTTAACCAGGTTTTGAACTCACACACATTGGGTTCTGTCACTGGATCTAACTAACGCCTTTATCCACTGTGCCATATGTCCTTGAGGACACATGGCACAGTGGATAAATAAAATAAACTGTTCAGTTCTTCAGTCCAACCAACTGAAAAAGGTCGCAGCGTACAACGGCCGAAACGTTGTGATAAATATGGAAACGAAATGGTGTACATAATGTCTCAAATCCGAAATATAGACAGACGCTTTTAAATAGAATATATTACGAGCTACATTCATCAGTTTAGACATCCAGATCTAAAACAGACCAGGCTACGTACGCTGGGACAGATCCTCCACAGTCACTTCATATTCAATTAAAAAGAACGTCCCACTTGGAAAGTTTCTTCCTAAGAACCTCTACTTTATGGAACCGTCTCTTTCGCTACATTATTTATATTATTTGGACTATTGTCCTCATCTTTGTCGCCATATTTATTACAACGTTTCGACCGTTTTGCCGACATTCTTCAGGTGGTTGGAATGTCGAACGATCACTGTTTCTTTACTTTACTTTAAGGTAGTGTAGAAGTTCTATACAGAAAAAAATTGACATTCCTTGTCCGATCATTTCGCGTCAGTATCAATTTAAATCAAATAAATATTGAGTATCTGTCTATATTTCTGAGATGAGGTATTATGTACATTATTTACATTATTCGGACTATTGTCCTCATCTTTGTCCCCATATTTATTACAACGCATCGGCCGTTGTTAGCTCCGGCCTTCTTCAGGTGGTTGGAAAGTCGAACCGAACCCTTTATTTCGCTCACTGGGGTAGACTCTTCTAGTTCCACGTGCCATGTTTTAATGGATGTCAGTTATCAGTTATCTCCTTGATATTTCCCTCTGAAAGTTCTCCACTGCCTTAACCGGGTATTGAACTCACAATCTCTGGGTCCTGTCACTGGATCTAACCAAGCTTTTTATCCACTGTGTCATAATAACGTTGTAATAAATATGGCGACAAAGATGAGGACAATAGTCCGAATAATGTAAACAATGTACATAATAGCACGTCACAGAAATATAGACAGATACCTTTCGTTTCTATCTTAACCTTTTTAAACTATTTTCTTCCTTGCCTGTCCTCAAAATCTACACTGTTTACGTCCTCCTCTTACGTTTATACAATAAGCTCATTCACTAAAACTCTATCTTGATTGGTGCTTGTGCCTTTTATTGGTAGAAATTTTTTTTCTTTCTGTGTTATCGCTCCTAATCCTTGTTCTATTATCCATTTATTTAAGCTTTTTTGGTAGAGTATGAGCTCATTTCCTCTGGTCCTCTTTCTCTTTGGAGTATCAAATTTTCCAAGCCCTCTTTCTTCGTTTGGTTCCCTAGAAATTTCAGTTGTCTCTTTCTGATTTTAATTACTAGTATCACTTTTGTTTCCATTTGCTGTAAAAGATTGTCGCTGCTCACATGTTTGTTCCATGGTATTCTCAGCATCGTTCTGCAAAACCAGATATAATTTGCTTAACAATATCAACATAAACATTTGATAATTTCCCTAACTACACAGGATGACTTCACCAGAACAGAGTGTGTGAAGCCAAATATGGCAGAATTAAAAACAGTTTTCAATGTAACTGGTTGGTTATCTTTTCCGACATTTTTTTCTATCCAAAAAACATAAAAAATGTACTTAGACTTCAAGATGGCAGATATTGAAGAATAGCAAACATCGTAGTTTCAAAGCATTACTGCTAAAGGGAGAGGACTCTTTACAAGAAGCTTTATTATGTAGTCATTTCTATGGTTTAGCAAAGTATCACAGGTGTCTGCATTTGTTATCAATGTCTGTACTAAAACTTGACAGAATTTCATTTTCTCTCCTGACTGAAATTCGTTTGCAAGAAATCGATATGAAGAGTATTATTTCATAAATATTTAAAACATTTAATATAGACATATATCATTTACTTAAGTTCTTATGTATCTATATACCTTCGTATTTATGTATGCATCTATCTATATATCAATATCCCCATCTATCTCTCTCTCTATGTAACAGTACACATACAGAGCAACCGACTTAATCCGCAAGCACACACACACACACACGTTTTTGAAGGACCGAATACAGAGATCTAGTGCACTACGTGTCACAGGGTCCCCAAACGACCCTCTGCATCAGATCATGGTTAACGATCATAGCTTGCCTCACTAGATCAATTACGACTGATTAGTGAGTTCGATCCTCACTAGGGGCCCCCTACTTTCGGCCTTGTTCCATATCTAAGTTACGCTTGGAAAAATCACTACATATATATATATATATATATATATATATATATATATATATATATATATATATGAAAGCCTTGCGAAATCTACTTTGAGCCTTATAAGGTCTATAATTGTTAATAACTAATTATGACCAACTGATTATAATATTTTTTAGAAAATATTAGTAAACTTAATACCCAATATAACCATGTATCTGTGGCCATATATAAACGTAAGTATATGTTATTGTGTACATGTCATGGGGTGGAACAATAATTACTTAGATGCGGTTATTAGTTCTTTTGATCTGAAATATTCACTGTATAATGTTTCAGTATGTATAAGTAGTGTTCGCCAATAAATTAAGTACATTTCTGTTGAAACATAAATATTTACCTTGTCCTATGAATGCATTTCTTGACATTATACTTACGGACCTGTTAAACTAATTTCAGCATCTCTGTGTGGGTGGTTGTGTATCGAGCAGGCATAACCATTACGGCTTCACCGTTGAAAAAACTAGTCAAATGACTGGGCTTACGTATGATTACCGAAGTTAAGCAACGTCGAGCCTAGTCAGTACCTAGATGGGTGAGCCGAGTTCCAATTTGGGAATAAAAGAACAATTGGGAAATTAGGAAAATGATCTCCATCTGCTATGCTTCATTTTATTAAATCTTCATCACAGATCAGGATAGAAATGATATAAAAAAGAAAAGAGACGCAGATAAAATGTATATTGTGTTTGGTTACTTGTTATTAGTCAGTCTTTGGGAGTGTGCGTACGTATATATATATATATATATATATATATATATATATATATATATATTAAGGCATTTTTATGTTTATACATTCTTTTTATAGAATAAAAAAATATACAAACTTCTCGGAAATTCGGTCCGGTAAATGTTATTAATACTGTTTAATATAAAACAGCGCATTTACTTAAATATTTTTATCTATGAAAAGAATGTATAAACATAAAAATGTCTTAAAATAATTGTCAGACTTTGTCCATTTCATAATTTGTTTACATTTGGATACGCTTTGAGCAGAAATGAATGTACGTGAGAGATTCATGGTAGATTGAAGTTTAAAAGCAGTAAAATCGACCTTGCTAATTGAACGATCCTCCGTGGCTCGATCGGTTAAGGTACGTCAGGCTAAATCACAGTTCCGTATTGGATACAGTTTCGAGTTCTGTCGGAGAACGAATATTTCTATGAAAATTTCTCGGACATAAACATTTGTATCTAAAAATAATGTATAAAATGTCTTAAATTAATTGTCGGACCATGTCCATTTCATAATGGAGATGCCCAGTGACATTAAATTTGAATAGTTGGAGATTATAGCTATCAGGGAAACAAATAATAGGAAGGGAATTCTACAGACGGGAGGTGTGAGACATGAAACTATTGGAGTAGAAGAGACGGCTATTTTTAACCGTTTCGACAATGGAAGGGTGGGATCGAGATGCCAGCCTAGTAGAACGCTTAAATTCATGCAGTCTGAGAACTAGCGTAAGTAGCTCGTTGGAGTATTTACCGTGAAAACATTTATAGAAAAGACAGAGGGAGGCGACGGTACGTCTGTGAGAGAGCGACTGAAGACGAGATATCAGATCAAAGCCAATCACATTGCATATCCATCTCTGGATTTTGCCGAGGACCTTAAGGCGAACAGCGGGAACACCAGACCATATATTGCAGCAGGATTCCATGCATGGCCGTAAGGTTGATTTAAAGATTTGAAGAATGGACTCGGTCAAGAAAAACTTTCTGGGGCGACACATGGATATATATGAAAAACTTGGTAATCCGTATGGGTAGTCCCAAGGAGGATGAAATCCTGAGAGCTCAGTGTAAATCCAGAGCTATTTTTTTAAAGAAAAACAAACCACTTTAAGGTTCCATTATCCAGTGTCCTTTTAAAGGATTCTGGATCATCTGATAGCAGTTCCAAAAGATGAAAGGAAACGAAATGAAATGAAAATTCATATCTTTGATGGGTAGTGTAAGTTTTTCTAATTTTACAGAGGGGGTAATGAGGAGTGGTTTGAGAGACATGATCGAGTTTAGAGAGGGTTTATTTAATATTTCTTCCAATCATATTTAGTATTGGGGGAGGAACTTGATCTATTTAATCGATTAACTTAACGGAGGTGATATATTGTAAGGGAGGGGAGAAGAGAGAAAAAGAAAAGAGAAAGAAGGGGGAAGTAAAGAGAAAGAGGCTGTAAATAGATTTCACGTAGGAAGGAGAGGGGTGGTATAGTTTTCGCAATGTATGTAAAAATAGATTTTAATGTTTGATAGGAATTTAAATGTCTAAAAAATCTATGAAGAAATTAATTTCATTCTTGCTAGCAATTTAAATATTTAACTCTTTTACAAATAATTTAGGGATTTAATATAAGTTAAATACTGTATTTATTAACACATTCATAGAGAACACTTTAAAAATCTTTCTTAAAAAGATGACAGTTAACCGATAGTAGTCATTTAATATGGTAAAAGACTGTTAAGTTAACATCTTTATCAGTTTGAATCTAATTCATTAATGTAATTCATGAATTAGATTCATATGTCCTTCCATATATATATATATATATATATATATATATATATATATATATATATAGGGAAGGATATATGTTTAAATATGTGTTTAATCAAAATAAACATATATCCTTCCCTACATATATATATATATATATATATATATATATATATATATATATATATATATCGGGAAGGATATATATTTATTTTATTTTACTAACAAGGTCGCATATAGAGAACATTAGAACAATTTTTACACACTTTATGCCAAGAGAAAAAACTGTAATGATTACTGGGATTAGATTCGGAAGAGAAGGAAATGTCCGACGATTGATTCACATTGATTGATTTAAAGACAGAAAATATTTCCAGATTGTAAGAATTTGGGGGAGATAATAATGATTTTTATACTTTGAGGGAGTGTTGGATTCAAACCTTTCCCAGTGGGGTAGAAACTGATTTGTTACATTCGATGATTCATAGACGAAGCTAGCTATATTCCGTCATCAGAGTTCTGACCCCGAACTGCCACCAATCAGGATGAAAATAGGTCCTCTCGGGGAAACACCGTGCCTTGAAAGGCTGCTGGGTCTCAAATTCGCACCCGATTTCAAGTGAAACTCGTACATACGATCCGTTGCTAACGATGGAAGTAGAATGGTCGGCTCCCTGTAGCACTCCAGTAAGTAACTGACTCCTCTTGCTATATTCTACCTTTGCAAGAGCCGAATCATGCCAAATATGGAATACTTTTGTCATATTTGGGCGAGAGCTTTTTAGGCCTGACTCTCCAGCCTTGACAGAGTTCAAAAGCATCTGAGAGCCCTTGTGGGTGACGGATTATTCTCCACACTTCAACCTCTCTCTCACAAGCGGGGTGTGGCAAACATCTCGCCGCTCTGACGTTACTTCCACCGAAAGTGCTCGAACGAACTTCATTCCCAGACCCCGCCGAGGTAAATCTTCTTAGTAAAAATACGCCATGCTATTTACATAGTAGCAAGCCACTAATATTTCTTCCGTATTTCATCGGTTTTGAAGTAGGTTACACTTGAAAAATTTTCCCGCGAACAGCCTCCATGTGAAAGCGACTCCCAATAGAATTCTTTTCGGATTATTCCAATCTTAACCTGTTCAAGGATTGGATTAACCGTTACCTTCCACTCCTATATACACAGGCTCCACACGTATCCCTCTACCTCGAGTGGCCCGCAGGTCTTGTAAACGGTGAATCTCGCTTTAAAAATAGGCTGTTTGCGACTGGAATTGGGACTGGGATCTCCGATTTCTAATTCTAGGCCGTTATCCATTGCAGCACCTAAGCTTGCAGAAACTAATATTCACAAGCGGTCACAGGGTTCGACGTTGCTTAACTCCCCTGATCATGCGAGAACCGCTGTTTCATATGGCTGTAAGCGTACATGTTTATCGGTTTTCTTTTTCATCCGCATTACTTTTATTAGTTTGGGAACTTTTGATAATATTTTCATCATCGCTCCAGCTCTTCTTGTCTAGATATTATTATTTCGCCAGGAAATAAATCCAAATAGAAAGAATGAACATTTTCGATATATGATAGCTTGTTCTACATAAAAAGTAGAAAATATATACCGGCCTTTTCATCGAATAAGCTGGCCACATTCCCTGAAAGAGACTTCGACTTCCTCTTTGTTATTCTAGGGAAAACAAGACGGGTGAATTGTTGGGTTATTTGCCAATAAAGAACCTGGTAAAGAAACGAAGGAAATCAATCTGGGTAAAATAATTACAACGCCCAAAATGGTAACTGCAACATAATATAAGGGGAATGAATAAAAAAAAAATTAAAAAAAAAAAACGGAATAAAAATTTAAGATGGACGGGAGTTAAGGAATGAAGAAAATGTTCATATATAACGATGTAAAAAAAAC
The DNA here is from genome assembly GCA_963932145.1 of Acanthosepion lycidas. Lineage (NCBI taxonomy): Eukaryota > Metazoa > Mollusca > Cephalopoda > Sepiida > Sepiidae > Acanthosepion > Acanthosepion lycidas. The sequence goes on along the minus strand of OZ010590.1, from coordinate 21,146,344 downwards.
AAAGAAAGAAAGAAAGAAAGAAAGAAAGAAAGAAAGAAAGAAAGATGGACGGGAATTAGGAAAAGAGAAAATGTTCATATATAACGATGTAAAAATAAGAAAGAAAGAAAAAAAGAAAGAAAGAAAGAAAACGCATGGCAGGGAGTTAAAAAAAGAAGAAAATATATATATATAAAAATAAAAATTCAAACAAGAATGAAAGACACAAACAATCAAACAAACAACACATGGGCAGGAATTTTAAAAAATAAAATTTGGATATATAACGATAAATATGTAATAAATAAATAAAGAAAGAAAGAAAGATAGACGGGAGTTAAGGAAAAAAGAATTTTTTTTTATATATGTAACGATGTAAAGAAAGAAATAAACAATTAAACAAATAAACAAACAAGCAACAGATGGACGGTAGTTTAAAAAACTTTATATATATATATATATATATATATATATATATATATATATATATATATATATAACGATAAATACGTATTAAATAAACAAATAAAGGTAAAACATGGACGGGAGTGAAGGAAAAAAGAATTTTTTTTATATATAGCGATGTAAAAGAAAGAAAGAAAGAAAGAAAGAAAGAAAGTAAAGAGAAAAAGAAATGAAGACTGCAAAATGAATGAACGGAAAGGCGTGACAGTCAGTAATGAAGAAAAAGTAGAAACAGTAAAAGAAGGATGGGAGAAAAATGATAAAGAAGAAAATGGAAAAGACGAATAAAGTAAAAGAAAGGAGATCTAAGGGAGAATGAAAAAATATAAGATGGAAGGAAAAAGAACGAAAGAAAAACGATGTAAATATAAACAAAAGAAAAACAAAAGGTAACACAAATAAAAGATAAATCTATGGCTATATCAATTAAAAAAAACATGTAAAGGAAAAGAAATACAGAGGAAAATGGAACGAAAATGAAAGAATAAAAGCGCCTATAATAGAGAAAGGAGAATGAAGAGGACGTTGAAAGAAGGAAAAAAGAAAGAAAAAAAACGAAAAACGAAAAAAGAAGAAAAAAGAAAAAAACAGAACGGATATAAACCAGTGAAAGAAAGATGAAAATTTTGATTGGACAAAAGAGTAAGAATCATTTAAATAGAAAGGATAGAATTCGTGAGAAAGTAATGAATAATATAAAATAATGTTGCGAGCTATACCAAAATCATTTTCGGCATAAAAAGACCAGTAATGTTAGAATGCCGTTGAACAAACAAACAAACAAACAAACAAACGTACATCCTCATTTTCCGTACAAACATTTTTTTTTATCTCATGGATAACTGAAACGTGGACAATTTTTAAGATAAAATTAATATAGTGTAAAGATGGGGAAATAGAAGAATTAGTTATACATTCAACATTTGAAGAGTTAAAGAAACTTAGTAGCCAATTAAGTAAAATCTATATTATGGAATCTATATGAATAAATGCGACTTTGTAGCACAATTATCCAATGAATTCTGGGGTTAAAAGGCACGAGCTGTATTTTATAGTGATTTGGTATTTACTCGACCCCCATAAAGTCGCGTTGCGACACAAGGTCGGTTTAATGTGGGGAGCCCGACGCGTGCACCCAGGCAAGGAAGAAAACTTCCCAGGGCCTACGCAACCGTCAATTGCAAGCACTGATCCCTCTCAATCGTGCAATGAGAGAGCGCGGCCTCGGGCATCTGTTCCTCAGTGCTGGATATCTGTATAATTTTCCTCATTAAAAAAAGAAAAAACAGAACGGATATAAGGGAGTGAAAGAAAGATGAAAATTTTGATTGGACAAAAGAGTAAGAGTCATTTAAATAGAATGGATAGAATTCGTGAGAAAGTAATGAAAACAAATAGGAAATTATTCCCATACTTACCTAAACAAAATAGACCAAACCCGGATATAAGAGAAACCCTGATATAATAGACTTCTATTCCGGTCCCGACGACTCTCTTATATCCGGGTTACACTGTGCACGGACTGAAACAAGAAAATAAAACAAAGCAATTTGAAAGAAATAAAAAAAAATAGTCGATCCAATACTGAAGGTTATGGAAAAGAGAAAAAGAAAATGTCTGTCCATGATTGGATCTGGAATGAAAGAAATGACTCAAACAGTTCAGATAAAAGATGAAGAAATACATAAGACAAAAAACGACGAAAGCAAAGACAAAAGTAGGAGTAAAAAGATAAATAAATAATAGGTAGAAAGAGCTGAATGATGAAGAAATAATTAGAGACAGAGAAATGTGTGTACAGGGTAAAATTGTCTGTTTCAAGCAGAAACTGATATTTGAGCTCATATCCCAAGACTTTCTTTTCACCTCTAAAAAAAAAAAGAAAAAAAAGAAAAGAGAAGGAAAACAAGAAGGAAAGAAAAAACTCGCCATAAATTGTCTTATTTATCTGTTTGCCTTTCCATTCTCTCATTGTGCACGCACGTGTGAATGTGTGCGTGTGTGTGTTACCACTTTTTTGTCGCATTTTCCCTCCCACACAGAACAAAAAAAAATACCCTGTCTGTAAATGAAACTGCGGCATTTGGATAGACATGTCATTCGATCCCCCACCAAAATGACAAATAATTACGCACAAAGTCATTATGTCAACTGGCACTCCGCAGGAAACAAAAAATAAAAATAAAAATAAAAATAAACAAATAAATAGGCTAACCGCTACCCCCCTCTTTATGCTCTTTGTTGCTGTTTTCGGCTGAAGGTTATCCAGTTACACATTTAACCATTTTTTTTCTCGTTAGTATATTCCATGAGACGAATTTTACATTTTATACTATGACGTGCCAAAAGTTAGATGTGGTTTAGTTTAGGAATATGTCTAGCCCGGTTAATCGTCGTAACTCGATGTGGAATCTACTCCATATGTGATCGAAAGACATCTGAAGAGAGATTCTGACATAATGTGTCAATAGATGTTTACAGCTCTTTAATATTTGTTGGTGCAAAGACAAACATGAAAGTTATCTATTTATACATTTAAGCATGTTGTTACTCGTTAGTATATTACAGAGAAGAACCGTCTATATATATTTCATACAATGACGTGCCAAAAGTCATGACAGGAATATTGTTTAGAAACCCATCTAGCTCGGAGACTAACAGCTACACTATGTGACATGAAATTCACAAGTGGTCAAAAGATATCCGGAGGGAGTTTGAGCCATGTTGTCTACAGCACTCTAATATTTAATCGTGTGAATAGAGTTCTCCAATATGTTTCGTAAATATTCGATATATTTGCGCAGATGCCCGTTACAAAGTCGTATCTCGAAAAAGAAATGTTTTTTTTTTGCTTCCTCTACATTTTCTAGACTTGACACCAATCACTGCTAAACATCCTACTGTACTTTCCTATTTAAGCAACAGCTGGGAAATAAGTAATCGTTTCATATATATTTACAGTGAATATATCAAGATCGACTGGAATTCGAACTTGGCTCTCCTATTTCTAACTTCAAACCGCTATCTATTACTCCGTCCGCACATTCCTATGCCCTTGATTCTACTCGGAGAAAAAGTGAGGGTGGTGAGAACCGAAATCTCTGCCGAACATTACCCAAAAGCTGGCTACGTAGCCATAGCTCATTCGCCCTCATTACAAGGATGAATCTGTTGGTCACTTGGTGGGTAGTCATCAAGATGACATAGGAATCCAATCTAGCACGGTTTTGAAATCAATGTGGGAACCTTCTCCTAGACAGACTGTCTGCCCAAATGCCAAGCAAGACAGGCATGATCAACTAACTAACGTATTTGAAATACCCGTATACCCAAAGATGAAACAAAGTTTAACAAGTTACTACCAAAAATTCTGTCACTGAAACTGTATGTTAATTTAGTTAGTTCATTTCCTGTTCAGTGCCATATTGCTTGGAAAATTTAAAACTCACAGGATAGATTGAAGGGAAAAGGGTCAGAGTAAAACAACGCATAACAGGACCTAGCGAGCTGGTGGAAATGGATGACAGAACAGTGTGTAGGAGACCTAATAAAAAATGTAAGCAAAAAGACACATATTTAACATAAGAAACAGAGTCAAGATTTCATGGGTAAATAACGAGAGAGTGCTTGAAAAATCATTATTATTATTATTTTTTTTTTTTATTTTCTTTGCTTTCTGGCGTTTACACATTTCTTTCCGGGTCCCACCCAGGGACCTAAGGTTAGAAATGGCATCATGACATTTTTCACTGACAAAAAAAAAAAAAAAAAAAAAAAAAAATTACATAGATAGAGCCCTTCGTAAAGTGTGGGCTGTACTTGTCAGAACAATTTTTTGTATCTCCTTGAGGCATGGGCTTCCAGGAATCCCTGCAATTAGTCTACTGCAATCTTTTCCAACCAGTCCTAGGGCTCCAACTACAACAGGGATTGTTGATGTTCCCATATGCCACATTTTCGAGACCTCTATTTCAAGGTCCTTGTATTTTGACAGCTTTTTGAATATCTTCAAAGATACATTGCAGTCAGCAGGGACTGCCATATCAATAAGGAGGCACCGATTATTATTATTATTATTATTATTATTGTTATTATTACGCGAATTTGTCTTATAAGTGATGCGGACAAATAAGCATTATCATGTCTCTCCGGAGAGACATCGGCTTTTATTGGTATGACAGCAGAAAAAAAAATATTTTTCATTTTTCATCATCATCATCATAATCATCATCAACAACAACAGAAGCATCATTATCATCATTAGTTCCATGACCGGTTGTGGTCGTAGGAACCTTTCAGACCTGACGATATGACCAACTCTCTCCATAAGTCACGGCTGTGACTTATGGAGAGAGTCTACTTATGTCTAACCTTTTGTGAATGAGTCTTCCAGTCGATTCAATGATATTGTCAGCCCATTTTACTCTGTCCGATTCTTATTTTGCAGGTTTACAATGAAGATATTGTACGTTCTTAACAGGTGTCCATACCATTTCAACGTCACTGTCCAGGAGTTCTTCCAATATGTTCGTTTTATGTCTGATGGTGTCTCGCACTATGCCAGTTCTGATGGTGTCGACACTGGAGATGCTTAAGTTTTGTAACGTCTCATTTCTAATGGTTGGATTCTTCGTTGTCGTTCTTCAGTTAATATCCAATGTTCGCAGACGTCCAGAAAGACTGAGAAGGCCAATGCATGCAACAGTCTGACCTTTGAATTCAAACAGCTTTTCTTGTCTTCAAAAGTTTTTAGTTTTGGGAAAGCTCTTGGAATTATTTCCATTTTGGTTCCCTCTTCACTCATAACACTGAGCAACATTTTTTTTTGTTTTGGTGGGGGTATTAGGTTGGAAAGCACCGATAATGGCTATTATAATATATTAATATATATTTTTTTAAACTCGCATAATCTGACAACCCTGAATCTAAATGTTTCTGGGGTATATTGGGGTCGCTGAATTCGAAAAGAAAATTGACTTTGTCCAATTGGCTCTAGTTTTTCAGATATTACTGAAATGCCTTTTTCATGTCTGCGAATCTGGACACAATGATACTAATTGGATTGCTGTGTTACTGGCACATGAAACTTTCAACAAAACTAAGTTTATTCAGTTATTTGGGCTATTGGTAATCAATATTGAATAAATTTAACATTTTATTTATGTTTTTTTATTGCATATTAATAATTAAAATGTGACTTTTACTTGCAGCATGCTACTATTTTAACAAACTTATATATAAAGTACAGTGTTTGCGCGTATGTTTCCAAGCAATTCCTCTGCCCCTACTAGTCCGATTTCAATTATTCATACCTCATTCAAAAGCAACAGAAAGGATAGATGCAGGGAGCGATTTTCGTTGAGCTCAGATTCAAGGTTGCCAGATTATGTGAGGTTAAAATATATATTAGTATATTATACTAGCCATTATAGTTGATTTGATGCTACAAGGGGAGTAACTCTTATTTCCTTATCTATCCCAAATCCAAAATTGCAGTTCACGTTTTATTATAAACTAATTGAAAAGCCAGCCTCTCGAACGGCATTTAAGCTAGGTTCTGTGGATGACTATTGTATGTCCCCTGTGGAGACCTGAAGAGCTTTAGCTAACATCACAATAACTAGGGGGGAGTAGATGCGATAAACTACAGAAGGACTCGAAATTGATCGTTGCATTTAAGTATTGAATTAATGTTTAAGCTTACCTCTAATTCTTGTGCAGCCACTTACTTTAAAGACGATTTGATGTACGTACATCCTCGGTCCTGGGTATAATGTTAAACTGCATCCAATAGCAAGGCCTCTGATCAGGGGGCTTTGAGGAGCGTGGAACCACCTCTTAATTGCCGATGCTCCCAGGTCCACTCTGATCCGGGATGGTAGCACCTGTTAGGGTCCCAGCTATGGGCAAATAGTGAACTTCCAGTCTAGCCCGCGTCCTGGGTATGACGATAACAAACATCCGCGTCCATGGGTATGGCGATAAACTACGTCCAACAGAAAGGCCGTTTTTAAAAAATTAATGTTGTCGGCTACACGTTTTTGGAAAAGTAATATTACCAGCTATACGTTTTCGAAGGAATAATATTGCCAGCAGTGTGTTTTTGAAAAATGATATTACCAGCTATACGTTTTTGAAAAAATTATATTACCGGCCATACGTTTTTCGAAATATAATATTACCAGCTATGTGTTTTTGGAAAAACAATATTCCCAGCTGTATATCTTTGGAAAAATAATATTACCAGCTCTACGTTTTTGAAAAATAATATTTCCAGCTATCTTAAAAAAAGAAAAAAATATCTTATTCAATGGAATTGTAACTGGGGTCAAAACACTGTGAAAGGATGATGTTTTTTTTTTGTTTGTTTTTTTTTTTTTTTTAAATAATAATGTTGCCAGTTATACGTTTTTGAAAAAAAAATGTTGCCAGCTATACGTTTTTGAAAGAATGGTGTTGCCAGCTGTGGGTTTTTGAAAAAAAATAATGTTGCCAGCTATACGTCTTTTAAAAAAAATAATATTGCCAGCTATACGTTTTTGAAAAAATAATGTTGCCAGCTGTACGTTTTTGAAACAAAATAATGTTGCCAGCTATACCAAAATCATTTTCGGCATAAAATGACCAGTAATGTTGGAATGCCGTTAAACAAACAAACAAACAAACAAACAAAAAAACGTACATCCTCATTTTCCGTACAAACATTTTTTTTTATCTCATGGGTAACTGAAAAGTGGACAATTTTTAAGATAAAATTAATATAGTGTAAAGATGGGGAAATAGAAGAATTAGTTATACATTCAACATTTGAAGAGTTAAAGAAACTTAGTAGCCAATTAAGTAAAATCTATATTATGGAATCTATATGAATAAATGCGACTTTGTAGCACAATTATCCAATGAATTCTGGGGTTAAAAGGCACGAGATGTATTTTATAGTAATTTGGTATTTACTCGACCCCCATAAAGTCGCGTTGTGACACGAGGTCGGTTTAATGTGGGGAGCCCGAGGCGTGCACCCAGGCAAGGAACAAAACTTCCCAGTGCCCACGCAACCGTCGATTGCGCTGGCCTCGATGCGAGCACTGATCCCTCTCAATGGTGCAATGAGAGAGCTCGGCCTCGGGCAGCTGTTCCTCAGGGCTGGATATCTGTATAATTTTCCTCACTAGCGACTCTTTCTTTTGACGGGGTCACTCCTAAGTGCACTCTGCCAAAAAACAGAGACGCAACTGAGATATGATAAATAACGTGTTACAAACTACTTTATAATAATCTACATTTACTAAACCGCCTACGAGGTCAGGTTGTGACGCAAGGTCGTTTTAATGTGGGGAGCCCGAGAGTGTAAACCCGGGCTAGGAACAAAAATTCCCGAACTCCCCAACCGTCGGTTGCGCTGACCTCGGTGCTTGAACCAATCTTTATCTCTAGATCAATGAGATAAATGGGCCTCGGGTGGCTGTTCCCTAGGGCCGGTACCTATCAATATAATTTTCTTCAGTTGCGAGTCTTTCCTTTAACATCTCTCAGTTACGTCTCTGCCCAAGGACAGAGACGCAACTGAGAGATGATAAATGATGTGTTACAAACTAATTTATAGTAATGTATACACTAAAAGCTCAATATCTGTGTTATATATTATCTACTTCTTGGTGACGTCACTGTTCTGGTTAAACTAATTTATACATTAATTTTATAAAATTATATTTCATAACTGTCGTTCATTACTATGGTTTTCTTCAAGGACTGTATTGATTTTCGTATCAAAAATAGATCTGTTTAGGAATATTGTCTTATATAGTGCAGAAAAGTGTTTGAAATTTGCTTTATACTTGGTCTTCAACAAGTTGGCATCTATTTGTAAAACTTTCTTCCACTATAACAAGTTTGCACCTACAGCAGACCAATTAATTCATTCTGTCTTTGCAGTCATATTCTTTGAACAATTATTTTGAACGACCACACCCCCTTAAATATTTCATAAATAGTTTACATTAATCCCATAAAACAACTAATCTTTCATAAAAACATTGATGAATTAATAAAAAAAAAAAATTAACTTGATGAATAAATGCGAAACGATGATATCTTGGATAGGATGCAAACAAGGAGGAGGCTTATACTTAACATCAAGTAGAGGCAGCTGAAGATTCTGCGTAATGAGAAAAGAAGGTCTGGAGAATTTGATATTCACAGGTCGAACAGAAGGAAAAAGAGACTAGGGAAATTAATGCATGCCTTATCTGGCGGGCTTGAGCTGATGGATGACAGAATATGGTCTTGGGGGAGATGGCAGAGGAACGAAATTTATTGAAAGGTAAAAGGGATAGGGGGAAGTGGAGAGCCATGATCGTCTACGTCCTGAAAGGACACGGCACATAAAAAGGAAAGATCATTGGAGAAGATTTTTTCTCCCTTCAGATAGACGTTAAATAGTAGATTAAACTTGACACTTCAGTGGCAAGAAGTAAACAACAATCTTAATTCTATACCGTGGAAATTTTTTTGTTGGTTTGGTTTTATGTAACCGCATATCAACACGTCTATAAAACCGAAATCTAAATATTTTCAACACAGTTTTATAGTTTCAACTAAATATTTCGAACGCAATTATATACTTTCAACTACAGAAAGAAAAGGTATAGCTTATTATGTATTGTCGGTCTTCTATATAAATAAATGCGAAATAGGAGCTCAATCCTCCCAGGGAATTCTGGGCTAAAAAAAAAACCCAACTTTACAGTAATTTACGCGCAAAGTATTAAATATCTGTATTATCTATTTTTACTACTAGGCAATATCAGTTTTCAGGTTTAACTAATTTGCATATTGATTTTAAAAAATAAATTTCATTAATTAACTATCCTTCAATACTGTTCTTTTATTCGAGGGTTGTTTTGATTTTCATATCAAAAATAGTTCTGTTTAGGAATATCGTCTTATATAATGCAGAAAAGTGTTTGAAATTTACATTTTACTTTTTGTAAAACTTTCCTTAACTATAAGAAGTCAATTTATGAATGAAATGTTCATTTACAAGTTTGGTTACAAATATTTCAATTAGTGAATATATTTTACTTTGCGAAGCGATGGCGAGCGCGCAAAGCCTGCTAGAGAACAAAAAAAAATCCAGACGCTTTCCAGTAATGTCCTCTTTTTTTATCATCATTTATTAACCCAATTCCTTGTAAGAGATTAATGAAAAATTGTAAAATAAATATAAGATTTCCAAATTACACACTAAAAGTTCCAAATTACACATTAAAGTTCCAAATTACACACTAAAAGTTCCAAATTACACACTAAAAGTAAACTAGCGAAATATGCAATTTATGCTATTCAATATTATTACAAACCCAATACTTAAATCTGTCCAGGTCATTGTACTTTATTTCATCTGAAGTAAGTTTCTCTTCTGTGATATCCTTTTGTGGCGTTTCTGATAGCAATCGCGAATAAGGCTCAGGAATTGGACATCATGTGGGCTTTCCATCGGCTCAGTTACCGCTCCTCTATAGTCTTGGTGTCTTGGTGGAAACGTTCTCCATGACCATCGCGTTACATCAAGGTTTTCAGGGAATCTGTTTAAATGGATAAATGGACTTTGATACTTGTTCTTGTTCCAACAGCTCCTAAATTTGTTTAGCATCAGTACGACTAGTTCCTGGTAGTTATCTGCTTTCATTTTGCCCAGGAAGCCTTTCAAAACTGCGACAATAGAATGCCATGCACTAGCCTCAATCAGCGTCTAGAGCCAAGATATCTGAAAGATGATAAGACTTATCCGTACTTTTCTTCTGTAATATTCCTACCAATGAAGAAAGGTCTGTAAATTGTCGCTGATTATAAACGACATTCCGATATTTGAGGTTGAGTTTTAGTGATAATTTCCATATTTTCTTTTCTTTTTCCTAATTTCTTTTTTCTTCTGTTTTTGATCTCAAACGTATATCATTATATTCTATGTCGTAACCTTTCGGGAAATAGGCGAACAACATTCTCTACAACTTCTTATCTCTCCTAGCTCTAACTAAGATCGGAGGGTGTGGCCTCGGGCAGCTGTTCCCCAGGGTTGGGCACCTCTCCGTATAGTTTTCTCAGTTGCTCATCTGTCCTTTGACAGAGAAGCCCCTGAACGCAATCTGTCCAAGGACAGAGACGCAAGATGATAAGTAGACGCGACCTTACTAAAAAAGAGTAGGGTATACGCGGTATTTAATCTGTCCCCCCACTAGGACGAGATGTGACACAAAGTCTATTTTTAGGTGGGACCCGAACGTGTACACCCGGGACAAGAACAAAAATTCCCCTCAGCACCCGCAACCATCGATTACGCTCACCTCGGTGTGAACACTGATCCCTCCTTCTGGTGCAATGGGAGGGCGCGGTCTCGGGTAGCTGTTCCCCAGCGCTGGGCACCTCTTCAGTATTATTAATCTTCCTCTCAGACACTGTTCTGCCATTCATTTAGAAATGCTCTTTAGGTAGTTCACTCAGTGTGTTGGAATTTTGGGGTACCCTGTAATACTAGTGAGTCAGTCAAAATGAGCTGACTCATTTTATAGTTCACTATTAGAAGGGTTAACCAATCAGAAGGCTCAGAATATTCAATGCGACGTGTATAAAGGCGGCCATGTTTTTTTTTTTCGAATATTCACTGCTAACTTCTGATATCGAAGATTGAAAAATTACGGAACAGCTGCTGGTAGTACTGGCGGTATAATCAGATCCAGTAAAGTCTCTAACTCGTGAGTATTAATCTTTAATCTTTAACGTTGTTTCATTGAACAGATTACGTACTGCGCTGGATTCTATATTCATAGACTATGGCGAACATGGTTAATACAGTGTTTATCCCTGTATCTCTTGTCTTCAATATGTTTTTTTGAATGTAACATTCCTTTAAAACTTATCTAACAGTCCAGTTTCCTTTTCTTTCTTTCTAAGGAGATTTTTCTGTTTCTTAATACTTTGCTTAGCTTTCCAGAGTCGGATATGCAATGTAATTGGCCCTGATCTGGCATCTCGTCTGCAGTCGCTCTCTCACAGACATGCCGTCGCCTCCCTGCTGCTGCCATATATGATCTGCAACCCCCCGCCCCGCCGCTGTTCTTCTTACGGTCCTCGACAAAATCCAGAGACGGATATGAAATGTGATTGGCTTTGATCTTGAATCTATTCTACAGTCACTCTCTCAAAGACGTGCCGTCGCCTCCCTCTGTCTTTTTTACAAATACTTTCACGGTAACTGCTCCGATGAGTTGCTTTCGCTGGTTCTTAGACTTCATGAATTTAAGTGTTCAACTAGGTGGCATTTCGCTCTCACCATTTCACTGTCGAAAGTATCAAATGTAGCCGTCTCTTCTACTTCAATAGCTGCATGTTTCGCACAGAAGTGGAACTCCCTCCCCTTTTCGTGTTTCCTGTGATACACGTTTATGCTATCATGTATCTTACGATACATGACTGACGAGGCAGATTTTTTTCCGCAGTAGGTTCCCATTTCTTTCTCCGGTAGACCGGTTGCGCTCCATGGCTATAGAACTCAGTGTGTCCGGCTACTTACCCATAGCTTTGGGGAAGAAGAGCATTCATACCTTTCCCACGGGTATTATCTCGTAAGTGAATGTAATGGATTCGACTGGAATTCGAACTCGGCTCTGCGATTCCTAAATCCAAGCCGGTATTCTTTACTGCACCGTGCCTCCACCTCTTGCTAGACATAGGTTTGGGATTATTCTAATATCCTAACAAGTATATACATGATTTACTGATTGATTTGGTTTTTACGGCTTATCAACCCTTTTGTACGTTATTTATAAAAATTTAGATCGTAAGAATTTTTTAAAAGTTAATAATGCTTTTAGCGTTATAAGCCTTATTACACTACTTACATTATTCGGACTATTGTCCTCATCTTTGCTGCCATATTTATCACAAGGTTGCGGCCGATGATTGCTCCGGCCTTCTTCAGGTGGTTGGAATGTCGAACTGAACCATTTATTTCGCTCACTGGGTTAGACTGTTCTAGTTCCACGTGCCATATCAAATGGATGTCAGTTATCAGTTATCACCTGTTAATTCACCTTTCCAAGTTCTCCACTGGAATATCGAACCCGAAAACTCGCTCGTTGGGGTAGACTGTTGTAGTTCCATGTGCTATGGCTAATGGGTATCAGTTATCCGTTATCTCCTGTTAATTCCCCTCTCCAAGTTCTCCACTGCCTTAACTAGGTATTGAACTCACAACTTTTTGGGTCCTGTCACTGGATCTAAGCAACGCCTTTATCCACTGTGTCATGTGTCCTTAAAGAAATATAGACAGATAAGCCTTATTAATTAACCCATAGCTGGGAGGAGAAGAGGTAGATTGATACATGCCTCGAATGCATATATGCATAAATAAATATAAAAAGCACAACTGGAATTGGAATTGCACTCATTATCCATAGCACCATCTGCACATCTTACACCTGGTATTCACATGCGGTCACCAGTCTAGGTACTGACGACGTTCGACATTGCTGAACTTCGGGGATACTACGAGAACGTGTGTTTCAACGCTATAAGTCCGTAAACCCAGATAATCAATATTACAGTTCTTTAGGTTATCTCTTCTTTTTTTTTATGCAACGATATGTTTGGCACGAACAATATATTCTCACTAAAATTCAAATTATTTGCACACTTCGGATCAATTTTGAATTTTTCCACAACGCCAACAAATTGATTACCGGTTGGAATGTGACGTGTAAATCTTTAATTACTTACTGTGATAAAAAAAATAATAAAAATTTCACATCTATATTAATGAGAGGATGGATTTCTAGTAATTTTAGATATTTAGAATAACTTCATTACTCTCTTGCAGGCCATTTTAGAAACGTTTTTATTTCTGAACTGAAAATTATATTAACCTCTCATAAACTACGTTTGTCGAAAAACCCACTGACAAGTTATCTATCAATTAGATTGGAGATAAAAGTTAAAATAACGGGACTAGGTATATAGCATATGATTGATGAGAATTACAGCTGAGTGTTGGTGGGTATTGCTTTATCGTCATTATACATGATAAAAGAAACTTTCGTGGAATAATGCGCTTTTCGAATTTTATTCATTTCGTTTACTTGGCAATTAAATTTGATTCCTGTGACTAAACAATGTCGTCTTCACAGTTTTGTTATAGACACTAACAGAAAAGATAATGCCACACTTCAACGAATGTCGATATTACATTTGGTCTAAAAAAGAATATCTTTACAAATGAACCCCAATAATGCCTAATATAATTGATAAAATCCTTAACCATTAAGGATCGGGATAAATTTTCGTTTTAGACCCGAATTTATTTTGAAAAAATTAAGGAATAATTTGTGTTCCAAGTCAATGTTTAGCATGATATCAACGATATGTTATGTCTTCCTTTCCAATATAATCATTAATTTCATGAATTATTAACTAAGAGCTTTTTGGAATCAGACCCAAATTACATTTCCAGAGGAGGAAAAACATTTAATTCTACTTAAATAGTTTGGTCCGCTCCTAATAACGACATATTTTTGACTTGTAGATTAGCTTATCATTAGACCTTTCTTAATCGATGACACTTGATTTCGGTATTAAATAACACATAGGGGTTGATAATTCTTCAGAGTCTGTCTTGAGTCCAAATTGTTGGCGATATGGCTCTCCACTACGTCCTGCCCATTATAACTTTCAGCAACGTTTTACTAGTTACTATATGTTCTTGGATATAGATCTTTCATAAAAACTAATAAAAATAAGTAGTTTAAATTAATACAATAATATTATTTATTATTATACAGTTTCCTTTTCAGCCCACCCCTCTTCAAATTGTCAACCTTCAATTTGGGGATGTGACTCAGGTGCACCCAAATGTTGTTACTAATATTTATTTTCGGGTGGGCTGAATTTATACTTAAACTGCTCCAGCTGAACGGCAAAATTTCCCATTAATGAAACACCCGGTTGAAGACGGGTTCTACTGCTAGTTATTAACTAAGAGCTTTTCGGAATCACACCCCATTTTCCAGAGGAAGGAAAATAAATTGGTACTACTTAAATAGACTGGTCCTCTCGTAATAATGCTCTCCTCTTCCGGGTGTCTCAGTTAATTACCATAGACCCGTGGCCCAGTGGATAAAGACGTTGGTTAGATCCAGCGACGAGACCCAAAGAGTTGTGCGTTCAGTACCAGGCCACAGTAGAAGTGAGCCAAACTTGGAGATTTGAGTTAAAGGGAAATAACTGAGACACCCGGAAGAGGCATGACACGTGGAACTAGAACGATCTACCCCGGTAGATGAAATAAAGGGTTGGGCTTGAAATTTCAATCACTTGAAATATTGTGAATATGGCAATGAAGATGAGGATAACAGTCCGAATAATGTAAGTAACCGTAATACCTCATCTCAGAGATATAGACAGATGCTGAGCGTATCATCAGTAGGTGATCCCATCACAAATTCTGCCAGAAACTCGTTGTGGCTTTTTGAAGTGAACTATACTCCCTAACAGATGTTAATTAATCATGGATCGGAGTTGTCAAAGTGTGCATGAAATGGAGGATGGTTAGTTGGGGGATTTGGATTTCAATCAATTTATAGCGAAGTAATTAAAATTGTTTCGTCTCGTTAATAGGAACAGTGAGTGCGGGGGGGGATGATAGCCGAGTGTCTTGCATCTGGATACAGAAAGAGCATTTTTACAGTTCCGTGGATAATGATACAAGATCTTGTGTTGAGGAATACTATTTTTTCAAACTGGAAGAAGTTAGATCTTAATTGTTTTTTTTCTTTTTCGAGGACTAGGGGAATATTATTTGCTCTATATTCTGAATATTTTCGGAAATATGCTATCTTAGGAAAATTAATAACAAAGTGAAAAAAACAAAACTGACTGTGCAACGCTCCCCTCATAACACAGAACCGAGTCGAAGTAAAAGGATGTCCAAATTTAATTTATTTTTTTTATTTTTCATTTAAGGGACACAATTCAACCGATTTAATTAGGCCTCCTTCTCTTGTTTACGCCTCTATCACTTTTAACATATTGAAATATTACAAGAAACTGAACGCAAATTCCCTGTGAATGTTCTAGTGATTAAAGCACACTTCATACACGTTTGTCCGAGTAATTCGCTTCCTTTTTTATGATCTTGTGCAAATTAATTAAAACAAAACGAATAATTCCGTTAATATTTATTTTTGAAACATGACCCTGTGCACATGTTAGTACTTCGCATGTCCATTCCACGAAGTCGTTCTTTGCAGATTGACCACAGATTCTCGATTGGATTTAAATCAGGAGAGATTCCGGGTCAATCTATAGTACTTTATGAAAACAGAATGAGATAGATAGATAGATAGATAGATAGATAGATAGATAGATAGATAGATAGATAGATATGAACAGAATGAGATAGATAGATACTCCCCAGTGCAAATCAATTGAAACAAAACAAATAATTCCCTTAATATTTACTTTGTTTTCGTATTTTTCCAATGAAACATGACCCAGTGAACATGTTAGTATTTCGTATGTCCATTCCACTAAATCCTTCCTTGCAGATTAACCACAGATTCTCGAATTGATTTAAATCAGGATAGTTTCCGGATGACCCTATAGTATTTAGAGTTGCTCCCCAGCAAGTCTTTCCAGTGTGTTTATGCAAAGTTACGATTTTCGTACGCTTTCTTGGAGCAACATCCGTTGCAGACAATGGCGTTATGACAACTAAACGGCATTACTGTCTGGGCGTGATGAAATTATGATGTAAACACAGATGACGCAATATTTTTAAAGGCCAAACAATTTTATCAAATACCCTGAAAATAGATTCATATTACTGCACACTACAATGACCTAATCTGAGTAAAAATAGAAATCTATTACATCTTATCATTCCAGTGAGTCTAAAACTGACCGTATGGTGAAAGGTAACTAAAGAGGTTGTTTCAATTAATTCGCACATGCTTGTAACTAAAACAGTAATGCCAAATGAAAGACATAGTCAGACACACCACTGTGAGAAACAAAAAAAATTGAATGGGTCGTCATGCAAAATGATTGCCATTATGAGTCTTTATTTCAAAGATGAGGTATTTTAATTAATGACATTATTTACAATGTCAGAGACTGCTGTCCTCGTCTTTTTTGTCATATCCACGACGTTTCGGCCCTGTATAGTAGGGTCAGTTGTGCACCGTCAGTGAATAAAAGTGTACAATCACGCAATTCACTCCGACAAAAATTTGGAAATAGCATGATGTACTGCTTTACATTCGCACAGAAAGAGTTGGATGAGTCTAATGGTGATTACGAAGGTACGGCAGATCGGAAAACTCACTGTAATGGATCTGATAAGAAAAGAACTCCAGAATTTATTGGTGAGGATATCAAAGAGGCCCACATCAAGTGATTTGAGGAGATAGTGCTGCACTGTGTCAAGAGAGTAGCTTCTGAAACATCCTATGTCTGACAACAGGACTCGGCACCATGACACACTAGCAGGAGTCATGGCTGTCAAACAGCTTCTGCAGCCACATCACCCCTTACCTCTGGCCACCTAACTGCTCAAACTGCAACCCTCTTAATTATTATGTGTGGGGCGCAGTTGAACAAAACTCCTTGTAACATCAAAGATGAACTGAAGGCAAGGATTATGGCAGTATTCACCAACTTCAACAAAAAGAGCTGCAAGAGATTCAGAAGTCGTCTGGCGGTCCTGGTTAAAGCCAATGGAGATTTCATTGAATAAATATGCTCTTTGGTATTTCATGATATTTATTTATTATTTTTTTTTTTTGCAGTTTTGGTAAATATATCTGTTAAAATGAGATGTTAGTGTTATTTTCATTTTTGCGTAATTTAGACGACAATTTATCCATCGCTTCATGTGTGTATGTGTGTTTGTGTGTGGACATAGGAATAAATACTGAATGGTAACTGCCAGTTTTACGCTTCAATGCGATCTTCAGAACGAATGCCAGTACGAATTTAGCAGGCGCTATATAGTGCAGGCTTCATATATAGGTCACGATTGGATTAATGCAAGTAGAGGAAGAGGGAATAAACCGATCGCCGTTGTTTATTTCATTTTCGTTTATTTATTTATTTTTTGTGTAGGGCTTATGCTGGCGGTTATTTACGGTTATGACCTATAGACTGCTTATTCATGCCGATTGGGTGGTTGGGGAAGTATGTATTTAAAAAGGATACACACACATCTTCTCTCTCTCTCTCTCACACACAAACACAGACACACACACACACACATATATATATGTATGTATGTGTGTGTGTGTCTGTGTGTGTTTTTGTGTGTGTGTGTATAAAAAATCAATTGCGTTGGTCGGGCAAAATGCGGTTCGTATGGGCAATGTGCGCATTCCCAAGCAATTATTTTATGGTGAGCAGGCACACTGAAAATGCAAGAAATGTAAACCAAAGAAAAGGGATTAAGGAAAGGAAAGATTAAAATCGCCCTAAAGCTTTGGGAGTACCCTCCTAAAACTGGAGGCTGTTTCCGCAGACGAGAAGTCCCTACGTTCGAAAATACGGAAAAAGCATGTTAGACCAGGAATGTACAAAACGTCGCGTATGTGTTCGTTATGCGTCGTGAAGCAAAACCTCCATTTGTAGAAGTAACACCACTCGTGTAATATTTATAGATATGAAAACTATATTCTAAAAGCTTGCTAATAATAAAAAAGGCTTAAGCCTTGAAAGAAACTAATTAATTCATATCTTCAAAGAATCTTTGATTCTCCAGAGAAAACACATCTAGATGAAATTCTAATGAGAAATCTATGTAATAAAATAGGATTTCTTAGTACAACTCTCAGTATAAGGTTTCAAATTTACAGTCGGTCTTTGTATACAATATATATACATACATATATATATATATATACATATATATATATATATATATATATATATATATATATATATATATATATATTTCAAATTATGTGCATTTCAAGTTTCACCGTGAGATGCCTGCATATGTTAACGCACTTTTCCTACTTCCCCTCTCTACACTGCTTAACCTTTTCTTTACTCTCCCCTCCCAAATTATTTAAGAGGTCAAATTGTTTAATCTGTTAACGGAGTACTCTTGAACGTAAGTAAATTATTAAGGATGGTTTAAAAAAACAAACAAAACACTATTTACATTTCCATGATTGACCTTTCTATAATCCTCTAATCAAGTAAAAACTATGTAAAACTATCCTTCAAAAATTGTATTAAAAATAAAAGAAACCTAATTCTTTTGTAACTATAGATGTTTCCTAATGAAAATAAATAAATAAATTATATTTATGGAAACTTAACGTTGTCTATTTCTTAATTATTTAAATAATTCATATACATATATATAATGAACTCTCCCGTCAGTTTCGACGTATGAGGTTCTGGCAGCTTATTGGTTCAGTTATGAAATTTTGTGCGATAATCTTAAGTCGCATTTAAGACCCGCTAGTGATTTACAAAGGAGGCCACATATGGAGCAAGTGTGAGGATTTTGAGATGAGATCACTGTTAGATTGGCTGACCTTTTAGGTCGTGCTCTCGCTTCTTGAGATATATATATATATATATATATATATATATATATATATATATACAGACACACACACAATATATATCGTTATATACTGTTGGGGCGCACCCACATTCCCATCAGAATGGACTGATCTCTCGACTACTAATAGGACAGTTCTATAGAGTTCTAGAGAGATCTGGTGACCATCACGCTTCCGTCTCTGTACCGGAAGATACAGTTGGACTTTATACTCTTTCTGATTGTTACTGACTAACCTGCGTTCGTTTGACTACTAATCTCTCTCTTGTAAATACCTCTTCGAATATACCAGTATTTTTCCCTACGTATGTGTTTGTCCTTATTTCAATACACGCACGCGGAAACACTCAACATCTCAAAATATACGCCTATATGTATTCTATATTTACAAGAACCAGATCAGTTGTAAAATGGAGTACTGCAATCATATTTGGGCAGGAGCTGCCCTGTCTTCACTTTCCAGTTTCGATAGGGTCCAAAAGCGTTTCCGCATCCACGTGGGTGACGAATAAGTTTACACCCCGCAACCTCGCTCTAACACACTGATCTCTCTCTACTTCAATGGAAAGTACCCAGACGAACTCTCTTCATTAGATCCTCCAGTTCTACCCTTCACGGCTAAGACTCACCATGCCAGGCACATTGTATCGAACCACCCTCCAGTCCCTTCGTATTCCATTGTTTATGTACAGTATATAACTTTTGCATGCTGTACATTGTTGTAGACTATATATATCTTTGTATACAGTATCTGTCTTCCTATGCAATAGAAATACATTCCTTCGTTCCCTTAAATCTCATTCTCCCAGCCAAGACCCACCACGTCGCGTACATTGAGGTGAACCATCTACATTCACTTAGTATTCCTTTCGTAAGTAGTAAGTTCATCTCGGAATGTTTCTTCCTAAGAACGGTTGCTTGAGGGAATAGAATTCTAGGAGGAAACCTTCCCGACTCCTACAACCTTAACCTCTTCAAGGTTATCTTTCAAAGATATACCCCCATATATACTACGCACTATACTCTTATCTGTCCCATAACCAATGCCTTCAGTAATTCTGGCTTAAATGATTTCTTGAGCCTTGTATTTTGTTAACATTAATAAAAGAAATATATGTCTCTGTGTA
The DNA here is from genome assembly GCA_963932145.1 of Acanthosepion lycidas. Lineage (NCBI taxonomy): Eukaryota > Metazoa > Mollusca > Cephalopoda > Sepiida > Sepiidae > Acanthosepion > Acanthosepion lycidas. Next base: position 21,126,157 of record OZ010590.1, on the reverse strand, counting down.
TGTATACAGTATATATTTCTGTGTGTCCAATATAACATTGTATACAGTATATGTCTGTATAAATTGAAATTACAGTAAAGGTGGAGTAATAGATAGCAGCTCGGAATCGAATTCCAGTCGGATCCATTACATTCACTTACGTTCTTAATACCCTTGGGGAAGGTATGGATCCCTTTCTTCTCCCTCCAGCTATGGGTAAATAGCAGGACACACCAGTTTCTATAACATTGTATGGCAACTGGTCTACCACAGAAATAAATGGCAGACTAATGCGGGAAAAAAATCTGCCTCGTCCGTCATGTATCAAAAGATACATGATCGCTAAAATTTGCATTACGTATGGCACATAACTGACTGACTGTATGCCTTCAACTCCATATAATAGGTGTTGTTTGTAATTCTACGATAAATTGGTATTTATTCTTTGACAAAATTGTGGTCAGCCTCGTTACAGTGAGCAACTAATGCATTTATTGTTTTGCAATACGTCCCTTTTATGTTCATATAATCTTGTAATATGAGAGTCTTTGAGTTTTCTCCTGGGTATTTTCAACTAGGCTGACATTTCTGCGACTGATTCTTCTAAAACTTCAAGGATGAATTTACTCTATCACCCGCAATAATTGCCACAAGAAATACATAGGAGAAACCTCAAGTTTGAAGGCACGGTGGAGTCGTGGATAGCGGCTCGGATTGAGGAACCGTAACCCAGAAACGACTTCGAATTGCAGTCGAATCTATTACATTCACTTACGTGCTAATACTCTTGGGAAAGATATTGATCCTCTTCTCCCCCCAGCTATAGCAAGATAGACTAGGTTCTATAGCCTTGGATGACAACTAGTCTACCGCAGAAAGTAATAGCAATCTACTGCGGGAAAAAAAACTGCCTCGTCCGTCATTTATCACGCATGGCACATAACTGCCTGATACGTACATCATTGCATACAATATATGTCTTTGTATATGCATACATTATATATCTTTGTTTACTGTATGTGTTTGTATAGAGTATATATCTTTGTGTACACTATATGTAAGCATACAATATATAATTGTATGCAATATGTAACATTTACAGTACATATTTGTATACAATATATAACTTTGTATAGAGAATATCTTTGCACACAGTATATATCTTTGTGTATAGTAAATTTAAATATACAGTATATATTAGTATACAATATAGATGTATCTTTGTATACGTTATACCTTTCTATGGCATATATATCTTTCTATACAGTATATCTTTGCATATATTATATATTTTTGTATAGGTATATAGTATAGATCAGTGCTTCTCAACCTTTTTCAGTCCACAGTTCATTTTTTCTTCAAAAAATTCAATGGAACATCCATACTTCTACTTTTAGGCTGTTCAATTTTCACATTAAAATACTCAATTAAATGTCAAATAGTCTGTTTACAATTTAGAATTTATTTTATTAAACAAATACTACATTTAATATTTAATTTTTTATATCAATAAAAAAATTATATTACATATAGTATATTTTACATTATATATATATATATATATATATATATACATATATTCGTCACAAGTGGGAAAAATTTAAATCTACATAGCACTTTACTCCAATTGGCTCATTCACTTGCTTAAACTCAACGTTGATTCTGATTCTGTAGAACTGTTTGGGTGTGAAAATGTATTTGTTGTTAACATTCTTTTTTCATTCGGTTTTTCCAGTTACGAGTCCTTTTTTAAAGCTGATCGTTTTGTGTTCATTTTAATTATTTCTTTTTTTGTAAGAGATTTAATGTTTAGTATAGAGCTTAGAAAAAAAAATATTTTCGAAATTACGTATATATTTTGTAATGTTATATTTAATTTATTTTTTATCATATATATTTATTATATAATAAATATAAATGATAAAAATTAAATTAAATATAACATTACAAAATATATACGTAATTTCGAAAATTTCAAATATAATGGGCATCTGTGTAATTAAATAAAATATTATATTGTTTTAATTCTTCAAAGTATGAATAATATAAGTACATTTTTGTGAAATGGCTGCCATTTTTTTATGGCTACGAATTCTATGTGGACCACTAGAAATACTATCTGGACCACTAGAAATGCTATGTGGACCACTGGTGGTCCACCTGGAGCACGTTGAGAATCTTTTTATACAGCATATGTTTGTATACAGCATATATGCTTGTGTAAAGTATATATATATGTGTATATGCACACAGTGTACAGTCTATCTGAATCACAATTTGCTTATATATACCTTGATACGACAAATGCACATACATCAGTATATGAAGTGATAGGCGTAAAATATAATTTCAACTCCTTGAAAATGTGTTTCAATTTACTCAAGGTTAAATACACACATAATATAGAATGATTAGAATAAATGAATCTCTGCAGACATAATACAAGCCCGGATCGAAAAGAAGAATTTTATCAGCAGAACTCAGTCTGTATTATTCATTGGTTAACCGCATTGAGCTTTGACAGAAACATGTACTCTCGCTTATATTCGATCGTACAGATAGCAAATAACATGTATTATTATACACCTCTTGCAACTGCGTTTATAGCCCTAGGCCTGCATTTTCTATGATCTGCACTGTGGAGGCGGTTGCGTCAGACTAAACAACGTCTACAGATCTGCCCTTAAAATTATTCAATCTCTGGAGCATCAATATTTGCTTGAGGCTATAGTGAAGCACCATCAACGCTTCACGTTCAACATCAAGAGCAATTACCCAGAATTAAGCATCCAGCCTCACGACCTCTTTCAAACGATTGTAATTAAACAAAGCTTTTCCTTATGCGTCTTTGTGACATACAAACTGATTGCAATGGACAATTTCACCACACCGAAATTACCGTACCATGTGTGCGCTGTCGATGGGAACTATTATCGCTGACGGTATTTCCTGTAGAGGGGGAAAAGCCCTCACTTCCGCTAAAATGGTGTTAACTACAAAATATGCAAACAGAATCTCTATCTATAAAAGGCAGGATGTGTGTGTGTGTGTGTGTGTGTGTGTGTGTAACGAATGCAGGGCCGCAATTTTCGACGGATTTGAACCAAAATTTTCATGCAGATGCTCCAAGTTAGCGGGAAGGCCAAAACCGATAGTGCATTTCCCAATTCCCATCGATAGTGGAATAATCGATCTTTTAATGCTTCTACGGCAGTTTTCATGTAGTTTGTGACCATTTTGTACTGGCCAGAGAGAGAGCCTCTAGCTGGCTGCCACGGAGAAGCAGGAAGATTTTATTGGCCAGCGTGAGAGCCAACAGCTGACTGACATGAATGTTAACTAGCATGTTAGCATGGAGAAAAAAATTGATAGCTGCATTCGTCACAAGTCGGAAAAATTTAAATCTGCATGCCACTTTACTTCAATTGGCTCATTCGCTTGCTTAAACTCAAAGTTGATTCTTATTCCGCAGAACTGGGTTGGGTATGAAAAAGTATTTGTTGTTAACATTCTTTTTTCATTCGGTTTTTCCAGTTACGAGTCATTTTTTAAAGCTGATCTTTTTGTGTTCATTTTGTTTAGTTCATTTTTCGTAACAGATTTAATGTTTAGTATAGAGCTCAGAAAAAAATTCGCAGTGTGAGATAGGCAAGAAGTAAGGCATGTAGCAACATACGCTCTATGCGGCCGTGCATTCGTTACACACACACACACACACACACACACACACATCCCGCCTTTTATAGATAGAGATAAGTATTTTTCACAAGAGTAACCATGTTATTGGTTTTCAAAATTTTTAGGTATAAGTGTGGTAAGATAAGTTTTCCTTTTGTCTTTATCCATATTGTCTTTTTACAGATATGCTCTACCTGAATATTTTACATATATATATATATATATATATATATATATGTGTGTGTGTGTGTGTGTGTGTGTGAGAGAGAGAGAGAGAGAGAGAGAGAGAAATACATGAATCTGCGTAAACATACACAAAAAGAAATTCCATTTGAAGGCCATGGTGAAATTAGGTATGTTTTATTCATACCGAGTGGATGGGCAAATATAACGAAGGCGATTATTAAAGAATAAAATTTTGCTAGTTTAACGCAACCGCTTCAAACCAGCCATTGCTGCCCCCAATTTTTAATCTCCCCCACTCCACCACTATGCATTACACACTTGCTTGTTGAACATTTCCTTTCTCCCTTCTTTTCTCCTACCTTTCCGTCTCCAACCTCGTCTATCACTCTCCTTTCTCTTCTCATCTTTCTTATTCTCACACTGTCATTCACTCTTTCTGTTGCTTTCGCATTTTTATATCTCACCTTCTCTTTCTCCTTCTCTCTCTAGATTTCTCTTTCTCGCTTTCTGTCTATCATCTCCCTCTCGATTTATCTCACTCCGTTTATTACCACCCGCTCGATTTCCTATTCACTTAATAACATTCTTTCTTTATCTTTCGTGTCCCCTCAGGATGTAGGCAAACATGGTTCTCCACAACTACGTATTTCTGTTATTTTTCTAAGCTCTGTTCCGCCATCCATTTACCCAAGCTAAGTATGTTATGCATTGTTTACTTCTATCCCTCTTGTCCTCTCTCTGACCCGTGAGGATCAGATTTTCTAAGCACTTCTTCCTCATTATGTACCCCGGAAAGCAGAATTTCCTCTTCCTGATGTTAAGTATTAGTTTTCTTCTTGTTTCTATTTTCTCCAAAATTTATATGTTCGGTTCATGTTTTTTTCAGCATTCTTCTGTTGAACCAAATTTCTGTTGCTTCAAATCTCGTCTTCGTTTTTGAGTAGATCATCCAGCACTGGTAGCCATACAGGAGGACAGATATCACGTAACAGTTTAGGACTCATTTCCTTGTTTCTAGCGAATATTTTTTCTATTTCTTCGTACTCTGCTTAGCATTTGGAATGTTTCATTGGCTATCCTAATATGTCTTCGGATTTCTGTTATGGTGAAACACACCTATTCTATAGTTAATAGACTCTCCTACCTATAATAAGTAGGAGTAGCAAGAGTAACGAGTAAGTCAGTCTATCGCTCATCTCTTGAACGACAGATCAGTTGAATTCTCTGCCTTCGGGCTGGAAGGAACCCGAAGGAGGCTACACCGGAGGGCGGAGTCTCCTTCGGGGAGGTAGACCGGCCCTGAACCCGTTTATACGGGTTCAATGGGCATATTTTTGGCCCAGCCCACGGGCTCGGACATCATACGTTAAAAAGGCCTTGTGCCACATGACGCCCTCGTCGGGGTGGGGGGGCTGAATATCGTCAGTTAGTCAGTCAGTCGATGTCGGACGACGGTTATTCGAATCCGAAAGTATCAGCGTCCACAACTAGATTACTCTGCGTTATACCTATTATATCAAGTTCCTAGAGTTTTGTACGTCGAAACTATTTTAGGACCGACTTAGTATTAGGTTGGTGCAAAAATAATGACGTAATAATGTCGTTTTTTGACGTTAAAAATACGTCAAAAAAACGACATTATTAATGCAATTATTTTTGCACCAACCTAATACAAATACAAGTCCCCACTGCGAAATTACTCCACAATTTCAGTGTCACATTTTCCATCCACTGTTAAAACATTTTTTAAAACTGTTTTAATTTTATTTATTTATTTATTTTTTCAGTTGATATACGCATCTTATAAAAAGAAACATATGGGTAATCAGTTGTTGAGAACAGCAAAACCAAATATCAGCCACACAGGAGTACAGAGTTGAGCACAGTTTCCCAGA